>PRKT01000436.1:167416-282452 GCA_003671525.1 Saccostrea glomerata | reverse complement strand
TTTGCTTCCGACGCCAATATGTCAGGATTGGTAATCGTTATAAACTTTTATTTTGCATTGTATTTTATAACTATAATATTAATTAACTTTATTGTAAATAAATATTTCATGAATTAATATATTCAGAGAATAGTATGTATTGTACACATACACAGGTCGGCCTCTTACACCATTTCTCCCCAAATATATTATTAAATCATAATTAGATTCTTGCTGTGGAACTTGTTCATTGAAAGGCCTGTTAACCTACACTCTTTTTTGCGGGGTTGCAGTACAGTAAAGTTATCCTTTCATAGTATTTGTTTGTGAACCCCCCCCTTTTTTTTTTCGAAATATGATATATGAAGTCCTGATTTGTTACCATTTATTTCTTCGTTAAAGATGTTTCTAGGTAAGTTTTCAAATAATTTATCTGAAAACCCTGCCCTTCCTTTAAAAGTGTTAAAATTGACATATTATACCATAATGTTAAGTATGATTTATATCAAGGAATCTCATCCAAACCGTAACAGAACTTCATCCAAACCGTACACAGTTTTGTAAACACTGGCATCCAAACATGTTACGTTGTTCTATAGTATGTCACCATCGGAACAGTTTCTTTGCATAAAATTCGTGGATTAATGGCAGAGCTACAGGATAAATAATTACTTTTAAACACAGGCTGACTCTTAGTTGTAAAATTACATACTACAGAATCCATTTAATAAGACTAAGTCCTTTCGATGAGTCCAAGCGGTTGATTTACTCCGCCATTTTCACTGCATCCAAACATGTCACAACCGGTGCGGATACCCGACAGTGAAACATGGACCTCCAAAATATCAAAGGTGGGATCAGGTGCCATGGAGGAGTGAGCATCCCCTTCCAACCAGTCACACCCGCCATGTGCACCATGTCATGATCGAGAAATAATGAAAATTTGTTGACAATTCATTGTGTATACAATGCCTTAATGGCCTAACAGTTAGTCCAAATAAACATGATGTACAAAGAAATGAAGATGGGTGAGACTGAAATCATGGTAATGTCAGCAAGATTCATAGCTAGAGACTACAAATTTTGGTCTGAAAAAATGTTTTTAGTCTCTATGAATCCTGCTAAGATTAGGTATGACTGCTAATTCTGTTTCACTTAAAAAAAAATTATATCAAATAGACTCAGAACATCAATGTCAACCTGTACATTGTAAATATTCAAAATGAGTGGTAAATCTTTCTGCAGATCATGACAACACTGACTGTGAGACAGGCAATATTTGAGTAAAAAAAACACATGAAAAGAAAATTAGAAAATCTACATGGCTAAAGCATTTAATCTTGATGGGAAAAACGAAAACCCCTGAACTATTTTAAAACAAAGCAGAATGATCAAGCAGACTGGCAACACAGTGTCTTAACAATGCTTGGATCTTAAGCTTGGTGCATTCTGTCTGAATTTACTCAAGGAGAGAGCTACAGTTCTGCAGCTAGGTCTTCAACATTTGTCCTTAAAAACCAAAAAAAAAAGGGAGAAAATTCGGAATGTTGGGGAAATCATTTAACATTACAGACTACATGGACTAGACAGCTAGACTCAAATTGAGAACAGTAAATTTGATTAGCAGCTAAAAATGATCTGATAATATGTCTTTGCTCCAAATATTGAAAAATGTCTTTAGATTCTATTCCAATTAATAAATTCTAGACCGATAATCATTTATTTACAAATTCATATTCAGTGTTATTATGATTATGACCATTATCCTACCTCAAACGAATCTTGCAAATAGTAGTATTAAAGATTTTCTGGTATAAGATAAAAGTTTTACCTCTAAAACTATTAATAAAACTAAAGCATGATATTTAGAAATACCTGAGTATGGTAAATATTGTTATGACACTGAGTCAGGAAATATTCAGGGCAGTGTTTTGAAAATGACGTCACAATTTATAGTCTCAAAACAAAATAGTTTCATGCATTCTTTTTATTTTATAAAGAACGTTTAAACACCATATTAAATGACAATTTATAAAATTATGAATTTGTCATGAAATATTCAATTATCAGCGAACTATAAGCATAAAAGAAATAAATATCTTTTCTTCTCGACTAATTTATTGGTAGAAAAAACATGGCGGCCAAGCTGCAGTACTGTGCAAGTTGGGGTAATTTTTTAGTGATTTTTCCTTAAATTTCAGTCCATTATTGTAAAGGAATATACTGAAAAATTAATTCTTAATCAAATGTAAATATTTTTATCAAATTTTACCCCCTTTCGTTCTTTTGAAGTATCTTATTTTAAGTTGGGTCACACAAAAGAAATCCAGTTTAACTTGGTTAATATTTTTTTCCCCAACCAAAACTTAGCTGCCTTAATGAGTCCGAGATAAAAAAAAAGTCTCATTATGTACTGATAAGTTTATACTTGGATGGCCCAACTTTTCTTTTATGAAACGATACTACTACTTAGGAGAGAGATTCTAGCTTATATTTTAGCGTTGTCATTTTGTCCTTTTTAGCTATTTGATTCAAGAAAACTTCTTCCAAAGCTAGCCTAAACCCAGATCACAAGCGCCAAATTCTCAAGAACTTCCCAGCCCAACTTAACAAGAACTTTCGCACATACTGCAGTGTGAGGCAGAGACACTGACCACAAGGAAACACCAGAAACCAACGAAACTGTATAATGACGTCAGCTGTCAAAAAGTTAAACAGTCCTCAGGCCTGGAAGGTACAAAAGTAAAGGGTTGAAGCTAATGTTTTCAACAATATTTTGTAAAGTTCATGCCATTTAAAAAAAAAAGGATTCTCTTCAGCATGTTTGTGGTTATAAACTCTTTGTCCTTTTCCCCTAAATTTGTAGTCTCATAGAATGTCCATTGTCTTGCAAGATTCAAGGTTTTGAAAATTTATATCGAAGCAAATAGTAAAAAAATGTTGTAGTCATGTTACATTATATAAGTTATGCAAGCAGCTCTAGAGACTCACCAAATTGCGTCTCCTTGAGAGACTTAATTTGTATTCAAAGTTAAGTTTTGGGGCTATTGATGAATGACCATGCAGTTATTTCCAGACATGATTTTTTTCCGCTTTAAAGCGGAAATCCGCTATCCGGATTTATTATTTCCGCTCTAATTTTTCAAATCCGCTTTTATAGTAATTCGGATTTTTCTCCGTAACTTATTTCACTTTTACTTTTTTCAAAACACTTCCTTTATTTTTTATGTGTTCGGCTTGTTCATTGGTTGAAAAATTGACTTCCTCCAATCAGGAGTCCGTTTATGTAACGATCGAGATAATGCTTAATGTGGTCCAGCGAGAACAATCAGATGTTCAGGCAATTGATAAGGGCCTTTGCAATTGTTGGAAGTGGGAATGGTTGGAAAAGGTCGTCAATAACGAGCCGATCTCAAAATACATCCGTAAATTAAACTTGAAAGGCATTGCTTTATGCCAGCTCTGCAACAAACATATCAATAATACGGGTAGGGGATGGAGAAGTTTGGAACAACATCTAACGAAAAAGATCCACCGTGAGAAAAAGGATGAAAAAGTTTTAAAACAGAGACAGTTAGATATTCTTGTTAAAAATACTCAATCTAAGAGAAAGGGAAAAGAATTGATTATCCATGCTGCCAAGAAAGGTAGACTGGGACATTGTCAAAACCTTAAAAAATAAATAACTTCAGTGTTTCTCATTGTAATTTATTTCTCCAAAGGAGAACTATAAGTAGACGTTTACATGTTTATTTTTACATTCAAAATTGAAATATGTGCTCTAAAATTCAGTTCTCAGGGGGCTTTTAAATGTTAAAATAACCATTTCCGGCCGGGGGCCTTCGGCCCCCTGGACCCCCTGATCAGGGGCTCTGCCCCTTGAAACCCCGCTGGGGGAGGACTCCCAGACCCCCCGTTCAGCTTTTTTTCCTTTTCTTGGGAATCATGTATGTATTTCTTGAATGAAATTATAAAGGAGGCCAGTTATGGCCAACAGGATAATTGATTGGCAACAGTACAGCACAATGAGAAGCAATCATACTTATCCATGCCTCAACACACCCAAAGTAGTGGACAGTTAATCAAACAATGGAAATTCATATTTTTCTTCAAAGTATTCAACAGCAGCAATGTTAGAACTTTCTATGATTTAGATTGTATTTTTGATAGTCCATAGAACACATATGAATACTCAAATACTTGCGACTTTTTGTTTATTTCTTGCAAAAAATGTTTTTGTGAAAAAATATGCTTAATAAAGCTATATAGATTTTTAAAGCTATAAAGCTTAATCAAGAGATTTTGCTGGACCTGTTCAGGGCTTTTCGTTTTTCACATCAAAATTAAATGCTTTAGCATGTTTTGCAATGTAGATTTTCTAATTTTCTTCTAATGTTTTTTTTTAATACTCAAATATTGCCTGTCTCAGAGTCAGTGTTGTCATGATCTGCAGAAAGATTTAATTACCACTCATTTTGAATATTTACAATGTCCAGGTTGACATACATCATGTACATTGATGTTTAACTCTAGAAAATCAGACTTAGATTTTAAGTTGATTTGAGTAGGTTCAAAACATCCATTTTTGACAGGAAAATTAATGATTAATATGCTAAAGCTTCCTTAGTCTTTCATGCAGCTGTTTAAATTGTTTTTACTAAACTGAGTTTTAAACGTATTTTTTGACTGTTATTCTTTACAGAGTATACAGCCGCCAGCACAACAGGACCCTGCCATTCTGTCCTATCAGAGGTCTTCTAACCTCCTATCTAACAATGGTAATCGAGAAACAGGATTCGTCGAAAAACTTCTGGTGAGTTCAGTGTTTTCCCTAAGAACTGGCTACTGACTAAATTGACCGCTTCAATTAATGAAAATGCTGCTTTGAAATGAAATTTGTTGTAATGTCCACAGAGAATCTGTTCATAAAATTCAGCCTCTAGCCTGTTAAAACTGATCTCTAACTCTTTACTTTGAAATAAAGGGAAAATCCTGTCAGAGTTGTTTCTATAGCAGAATCCTGCTGTGTTGAGATTTCTTTTACGTATTCTATAAGACAGATTGAAAGCAGGTTCTTAAGTAAAATTGATCTGTTTATTTATAGGCATACAAGTACTAAGCCACAGATAGGTTTTAATTGTTTTACATATAAGCGTTGTGTAGTAGTGGCTGTGTAAGATACATGGCATCCTACTAGCTTGATCTAGTGGGTTAGCCCTTTAGCTCAATTGGTAGAGCACTGGGCTGGTAAGCCAGAGCCTTGGGTTCAATCCCCAGCAGAGGCACAAAATTGGCTCTGTTACAGTTTTATTGATATACCGTATAAGTAGAATTTTTAGCAAGGATTTAATTTTGGCATTATTAGCGAGGGTGCCGAGATTGCCAAAATTGAATATTGCTAAAAATTGATTGCATTTTATTTGTAACAGCTTCTTTAATGTCAATTTTGAAATCGCTAAAATAACATCTTGCTAAAATTGAATTACCAGTTTTTTAAGGACAAATCACTAAATTTGCGTCTCGCTAAAATTTCCACTTATACGGTATATTTGGAAATTTTTATCATGTTTATTATACAATTTATCGTCTCAGTGAGTGAACATGGTTAATTTAGGTGGCCATATACAATTGTTTAATACATATTTCTTGTTTTCAGCATTCCTATGGATTTATCCAGTGTTGTGAGAGAGAGGCTCGTCTGTTTTTTCATTTCAGTGAATATTCAGGAGACATTAATGGGGTCAAAATAGGAGGTTTGTTCTTTGATTTATCTGATAGTGACTCCAGTATGATGTAAATATTTTATAGAGATGAAATGTGAATAATGAACTATTGGAACAAAAAATCATTTTGAGAAATGTTAAAATTTCAGGATTGAAGTTGATTGCTCTTACATCTTAAGGTTGAACATAAAGAGAGTGTACTTTATGTATGACAAGAATTCATTTGCTCTTTTTACTTTCAGATGCAGTAGAGTTCCAGCTGTCAAGTGATAGAAGAACTGGTCGTCCAATCGCCTGCGCCGTCGTTAAAATCGATGACACGTCTAACGAGGTGCTAAGTGAGGACCGGTTCACTGGCTCTGTTGTGCAAGAAGCCAGAGTTAGCAAAAGCAAAAATGTAAGATTATAGAACTCTGAAAAAAAGATACATTTGATTGTAACAAGAAAAGGAGAAAATGAAAGTGTGTGTTTAGACTGAGAATCGAACCCTGGACCCATGCATCACTGTTTGCAGAGCTAATAAGGCTCATATCCATAACCCAAACCATTAAGTTAAGAATTTAAATTTTCATCTGATTTAAGTATCCAATCCAGCCAATTTAGTCTTCTTATTTATAGCCAATTAAGTCTTCTTATTTATTCTTTTTATGCCCCCCTTTCTGAGAAGGGGGGCATATTGCTTCTGTCACTTGGTCGGTCTGAAAAACATATATTGATTTTAAAACTCAAGTCATCATAATCTCGTATTCGTCATTTATCATATTTAATCATTTATATGTAAATGTTTAGTACTGTAGCATAAACTGTGATTTTGATATCATTCAGGGATGTGTGAATGGTAATATTGATGGTATGGGCAGAGTGACCTATGAACACAATGGAGAATGCTTCTTTCTGCCATTCGGACTTGACGATATAGAGGACAGCAACCTGAAAATGAAGCCAGGAGATCAGGTGTCCTTCTTCATGGCCACCGATAAAAGGTGTGTGTTAGGGAATGTTTCATGAATTGTCCAAAAAACTATATATGCGGTATATTGCATATATTTGCCCCCACAAAAGTCAAATTTTGAAAACTTACTTAAATGTGCTGAATTTAATAAATTTTATGAGAGATATAAATAAACAGAACATATTATAGTTTCAAAGTAGTTTATTCACAATTTTTGTTTTCATGACGTTACAAACTAGTCCGATTTTATATATAATTTTCAGAAAGAGGGAAAAATGGACAAAATTTCAACAATTTTAGCTTAAAAATTTATAGAGCGCATGTTTGTTCAGGAACAATATTTACATATTTCATTGATATTATCATTCGACACATTATATCAAAATATTGATCCTGAACACACATGCGCTCGATGTCTTTTACTCAAAATATCGACGAAATATGTACATTTTTCTGAAGAATTCATAAAAAACTGAAATTTACGACATGTTTGTGACGTCATTACGTACATATGACGTCATTACTTATGAAAATATTCAGTGCTTTGAATTCAGCATATACCCCTTTGTTTAAGAACTTAATTCAATATATCTCCATCAAAGTTTGATTTGGGGGGCAAATATTGGTTATTACCGAATAAAGTTCTTTCACACAGTCTTGTGTCAGAATAGAATCAAAGTACTGTTTTTTTTTTTTTTTTTTTTTTTTTTTTTTTTTTTTTTTTTTTTTGACGATAAAAACTTCAGACTCCTGTGATGAAAAAAGACTGTGATGAAAGTTTAAAATCATGTTCAGACGTTTAGAGGATATGTTACACACAAAATATCTAAATGGCATGTTTATTATTAAAAAGTTTTAAAAATTAAATAAAATATAGCTAGAAATTAACAACGTAAAATATTTATCACATGTATAGTTTCGGCGTTTTATATACAAACAGAAGTAAATAAACTCCGATACAGCAAGAATAATTGAGGTCAAACGACTCTGGACTGATGTGTCCTCAGCGGGAAGTTTTGCATCAAGTCATTAATGATGTTCCCTGTGTGTTAACTAGCCTGATAGTACAACCTTTATTTATAGAATATGACGCAGACAGGGATACCTGGTGAAGACCTTTCGCACCTTTTGAATTACTTTATAAAATATCAGTCAAAGGAGCCAGGAAAAATATTAAACAATTTAATATTTTGATAAAAAATATTCGATTTACTATTTTTTAAGGTGTTTGAATGGATTTTGTTTTCTCAACAGCGGCTGGACGTACGTACTATATTTTTACTCGTAAACTCAGTTTGGCGGTGAAGAAGCAGCATTTTCTGTTGCTCACCGTCGCAATAGCCGGGCATTGCTCTCCGAGCAATGAGCCCGGCTAAAAATGATACATGATTCAATTGACTGTTAGCTTTACCATTCAATTTTCCTTTTTCTTATTATTTCCGCTCAGCAAGCACCATTTATTAAGCTAGTTTCAAAAAATACTGTGGAAGTTATTAACAATGAAAATGTTTAATATATAATATTGCAGGTCAGAGAAATGTTAGGATTATGTTAAGTAGCTAAAGAAGTCAAATGATATTTAAAAAAAAAAAAAAAACATGCATGCACTTCCTATCATTTCAGAGCAGAATGTCATGGGGTTTCATGAGAATTTCATATTTTTATGTGAATTGGCCTGTAATTTTAAAGAATTTTGTTTTAAAAAATGCACAAACTTCATGTCTGGTTGTTTTTACAGAAATGGTAACATACAAGCCAGAAAGATTGAGTTAGTTTCCTCCACCCCTCCCCCGAGATTTCAGGGAGTGGTTTGTTCCATGAAGGATTCCTTTGGTTTCATTGAGAGAGCAGACGTAGTGAAGGAGATATTTTTTCACTACAGTGAATTTAACGACGACATTAACGATCTTGTCCTGGGAGATGATGTGGAATTTGATGTTCAGTCCAGAAATGTAAGTTGTTAACTTGTTAGCTGATCAGATTTGGTTTACCAGTGTTTACAGGGAATGACTGTTTCAGGAAAGTATATAGCCGATGAATGTCTTGCTCTAATGATTTTATTATGGCGTCGAGCTATCATCTAGCTATGAGGAAATCTCTGACTGCTCACCGCTTTCTTCATGTGCCAAATAATATAGTACTCGAACCAAGACCTTCAAGCAATTTATGGAATAAACGCAAAAATTGACATGTATATTCCTACCCCAGATACATGAAGGTCTTGGTTCGAGACCTTCATGTATCTGGCGTAGGAATATACATGCCAATTTTTGCGTTTATTCCATAAATTGCTTGAAAATTAAACAATATCAATAGTCCTATACATAGCTGCCAACTCACCCACTTTTTTCGGGTTACTTTTAGACCCTTAACCTGATTATTCTTATATGACACGGCGGGTCATGCTTATCGCCCGAATCCACGATTTCCGGATTTGGTTCGTAAATTAGGTTGTACTTTTAACTTCCAGTTACAACCCAAGCTTGATCTACATATTAAACAATGCCGATGGCTATGTGCAGTAGGCCAGTGAATTATCAGTGCAGGTGTAAACAATTAACTAGGATTGTTTTGACAAATCAAAATTTAAAATGGCTTCCGATAGAACAAGATTGTTATCAGGACCAGCTTGAACAAATTGAACAAAGAGAAAGAGAAACAATATTTATGTACATGTCAAGGAATCTTGGAAAACAACTTTCATTACATAAAATAAAGTGATCGAAGACAGTGTAGGTCTTACTGTACATTTAGTACACATTGCACTTGTTAATTAAAATAATTAGGCATAAGAGAGAGGAAAAATAATTTCAAATCCCCTAAAATTGGAATTACTTTCAAATTTAGCACCAGGGACCTATATACTAACACTTGCACAAGTCACAATATAAAAGCAGGGGTTAGAGTCGGAGGAATCTCAGATTAACGAGTTGAATGCTTTTATTTCATAAAAGCTTAAATTGGGGTAATTTATCTAGATATACAACTAAGCAATATAATTCTGTAGACATTTGCATACTTTTAAACATGCTTTGAAATCCAATAGTTTTCACAGTATCACTGCCATATCTAAAGCACGGTGCCATTGTGGCCCTTCAGGCCTTTGATTAAGTAAATTTGTGAATTGCCAAGTTAATGGTAACAAATGGGTAGAATTCCAGACTCTGAATTGGGAACATCAATGCTAGATGGTAAGCTTTACCGTTATTGTGGAGTTTGGGGTTTCTGAAAAAAAAAATGTTGCAGTATTTCAGTTGCATTTTCTGTTGAAATAAATACAATGAAAGAAAGAAAAATAATGAAAAAAAAATATTAAGACTGAATTGTACATGCTGTACTTACAAATACTGAATTGTAAATTCAATCTCTAATACTGTATGTATCACATTTTCAGTTTTGGTCTGCATGATTTTGTCTATATTAGATTGGTTTATTTTTCTAATATTATCAGACCTTATTCTTTTAGGGTAAAGAGGTTGCTGTCAACATAAAAAAGTTACCTGTGGGAACAGTCATATTTGAAGATATCAGCATGGAAAAATTAGAAGGGAAAATAGTCAGAACGTTGAAGAGCAATCGCAGACAGAGTGATCCACTGGGAGGAAGAATTTCCTGTCAGACCAGTAAAGGGTAAAGAGGAATTAAATTTTCGATAAAAAATAAGGAGTTGATTAGGCAAACTAGTATGATTGTAATTATGATAGTGTAAAAAGAAAAACTTTTGAGAGAGAATTCATTGGTTTTGATGTTGTCTTAATTTTGCGTTTCAGTTGGAATCATATAAAAGAATCAAATTCCTATCTATCTGATTAACTGGATAGCTGAAATTTTTTTTTGTTCAAGATTGTATTTGAATTTACATGCTTGTGTGATATTGTCTGAAGGACCATCCTCTACATCTCTCTGTGGAAAGTTTTAATTCTTTCTGTTTGTCATTGATTTGAAAATTTAAAAAAAAAACCTCTAGATTTATTCACTTCAACAAAGACACACAATGATTTTGCAGGCGACAATTTGATTGGTTGATAGAATTTGACCTCTGACATGACCCTCTAATAGGATGTTGTTAGATGTTATGGGAGCAAATCAAACATCTAATTTTAATTAGATTGTAAGATAAATATCCTGATTTCAGTACAGAGGAGTTCCCTTACGATGACAAGGACCAGTGTGGGGAGTTCACGCTGCAGCTGGGGGACCTGGTGGAGTTCCAGGTGGCCACCGACCGCCGCGACAAACTCCAGAGGGCCACCAAGATCCAGCTACGGCCGGAGACCTTCAGCCAGAACGAAGAAAAGCGAGAGAAAGTCAGTTGTTTGAAAGAAAAAATTATAATATCTGTCACAGTGGACGTTTTAAAACATAAAAAATTGTTTTGATATATATTTTAAGTTCTTGTTAAAGATTCAATACTGTTATGCTTGAAGGAAAAAGACATTTTAATATTTGTGATGTAAATAATTAATTATATTTACTAACTAATAAATATCTTCTTCGTGACATGTTCAAGAACTTGATAAGGTGCAAAAAATGCAGGATAATTCTCCTTGTCAAATTGAATACATTATTAAATTGACACTTAATTCACAATATATACGTTTTTCATTTATTATAGGGGGTGATATCAAACTTAAAGGATGGCTATGGATTCATTCAGTGCACAGAGAGGGACTCAAAAATCTTCTTTCACTTCAGTGAACTGATCGATTTAGTAAAGGATGTACGAACAAACGAGGAGGTGGAATTTACTGTTGTCCCAGTAAGAATCTAACTTAATGTACAAGTCAAGGAATAATTTATTAGCATTTTCAGGGCATCATGTCTACCTTTGAAATACATGTACTGTGAAAATTCCTAAGATTACATGTCAAGATTAGCATTTATTGAGATTTGGAAATGTCTCTGACATAGATTTCAAATAGTGAGCAAGAACATGAATTTGAAAATAAAGTAGTGATCAATCTTGTATTAAACATGATAATGTTTTACTTGTGTACCTTGCATATTTAAGTTTCTACAGTATTACACATCATTATATTTAACAAACATCTACATCAATATAGTTTCAAAATTCATCATGTGTATTTGCAGGACCCATCTACCCCAAATCGTCCAATGGCTATCCGAATCCGATTCTTGCCAAAGGGAAGTGTGTCCTTTATAAACATACGTCCTGAGAAGTACATAGGGACGGTCGATCGGGAACCATCTAGTCATAAAAGTCCATGTAAGTGTTCATCTGTAAGAAAATAAAATAATAATGAAATTTTTTTTTTATTGGAAAATTTATCTTATTTCTTACATCCAGCATCTGTGTTTTAATTATTAAGTTTCTTATGTAAATACCCTTATTTGCGTTTTGAATACTTGATAAAAATCTTAACATTTTTCAAAACTGCCGATGATATGATTTCATATGTAATTGTCTTTTACATACATGTTAGAATAGGTTGTCCTGAATTAAATAATATTTAAACATTTTATTTTCATTTGCAGCAAAACTTAAAGACAACGAGCCAGCGGGTAATATTGTGTTCGATTACGAAGGAAAAATACAAAGTATTTCTTATTACAATAAAGACTTGGTGGATATTCGAGAATCCCCCAAATATGGAGACAAGGTGAGAATATATTCTGATTGTGCAACTATAGACAACATGGACAATGTACGTAATAGAGGAACTTTTTTTGCCCATCAGATCAAGACAAAGGATTCTCAAAAATTAAGAATTTTGTAAGACAGATTTTTGTGCCCGTGCAGATTTTTATCAGTGCTGAAACAAAAAACCCAAGATTTCCCTATCATACCAACCTTATATCTATATTAAAATTCAATGAAAAAATATTAATCATTTCAATTTTCAAAGTATTAGAATAAACTTAATGAAATTTTACATTGTAATAAATCAATTCGAATCTGAAAACAACAGCAAACTATGATGATTATAAGATAGAATTTGCTTACTCAAGATTCAAGCCTGAATTTATACATTAACATTAAAAGAATGCTGTGTGAAAAGAGTCAGGCTTTGCGCTTGTTAGCTAGATTCTTGCTATTTAAATGAAATTTTAGGTAAACTTTAAGCATATGGATCAAGGAAATGCACTCTGACTAGATTTAAATGATTATCAATCATTCACAGGTTGAGTTTTCCATTGGTGAGATGAAACGATCAAATTCCCGTTTTGCAGCAGCTGTAAGGGTTGTCATTAGAAACATACAGGGAAAGTGTCAAGGATTTATCGCGACCTTGAAGGATAACTACGGATTTATTGAGAACGCTGATCACGACAAGGAAGTCTTCTTTCACTTCAGGTATTGGATCAGAAACATTCTATAATTTTGATTTATGAACTCGATGGGATAAAAGCAACTTTGATTTACAGTTAAGGTATTGGATCAGAAAACATTCTATGATTAAGATTCATGAACTCGATGGGATTAAAACAACTTTGATTTACAGTCAAACTTTTTTATCTTAAATAGAAGTGCAAAAATACCGTATATCAGGTTTTTTCCGCGTCAGGTTTTTTCCGCGAATCAGAACCTAAATCAGTATATTAAATTTACGCGAATCAAATTTTCACTATTTCAAAGTCCCAGTGATTATATTATTAACAATTGTTTAAGCCTATGAAGGAATTGGATGTAAAATGTAAAGTCATTAAGATTGAGTTACTTCATACGGGTGAGAAATAGATCGATCGACCTTCACCTCGTCAATTTCGGAAGACCCGCTCAGCTGATTACACGTGGACCTGTTTTGTTTACTAACTCTCAAATCCACAGATATTTTTTTTAAAGATTTAAACAATCATAGTTCATGTACTGTTCCAAACTGACTAGCAGCTCAGGTATAATTACTTTTAATAGCTTCTCGCAAGGAACGTGACCCATATAATTAGCTGGCTTGTCAATTAGTAAACAAACAATAAGGGCTTTCACCTATTACCGGTATCTTGCGCTTGTCCTCTGATCCCACTATTTCTACTCTTTACGATATAAGCATTGAGAAATAAATCTACTACAAGAAGAAAACTTCGTATTAAATTTACGCTGATTTATTTTCCGTGGTTCAGATCTCGTCGCGAACAAATCGGAAATTGGATACACGCGGAAAAATCCTGTTCAGATCTCGTCGCGAACAAAGCGGAAATTGGATACACGCGGAAAAATCATGATATACGGTTTTGATTTACAGTCAGATCTTGTTTATTTGATTGAACCAACGTACAAGATTTTCAGACTAACCTGTTTAAGAAATAATTTTTAGGATTTGCTAAACATTAAAGTTATAATGTTTTGGTGATTATTATTTTTTTTTCTTAAATAGTTCTTTTGATGGCGACGCAAATGACCTTGACCTTGGAGATGAAGTAGAGTACACAGTCACAAGAAAAAGTGCCAAACTTAGTGCAGAGAATATCCGTAAAGTGCCAAAGGGAACTGTGGCTCCAGAGGTTAGGAAAAAAATAAAACATGGTTAAAGCAAACAAGCTAATTATAAATTTACTCTTGCATGTACAAGGAATTGATTTTCTTTCTGTGTGGATTTAAAAAGCGTGAAATCATTTTTAGGTCACCTGAGTAACTCAGGTGACCTATTGCTACATGTATCTGTTTTCATCCGTCGAGTTAACATTTGAACATCTTCAGCTTCTTCTCTGAAACCACTGAACCAATTTCAACCAAACTTGGTATACAGCATCAATGGGTGAAGGGGAACAAAAATTGTGAATTTCATGGTCCCTGCGCCCCCTGGGGTCTGAGGGGTGGGGCCAAAACCACTAAAATTATTGCAATCTTTAAAAATATCTTCTTTACTCCTGGACATGAAGCAGGCAAACTGTTGGCATGAATGTAATGAGCATTGAGTCTTCTACCAAAACTTTGAATTTTATGGCCCCAGGGTCAGGGGTTCTAGTGCTAGGGCAGGGCTATATTGATTATATAGTGAAAATGCATTATTTCTTTGAAAATCTTCTTCTCGGCTCCTGAGTATTAAATAAACTAACTAATTACGTAGTTATATTGAGCAAGAGTGCCTCTTCCAGATTTGTGAATTTTATGGCCCTAGGGTTAGGGGTTCTGGTGTTAGGGTGGGGCTTTATTGATTATATAGTGAAAATGCAGTTATTCTTTGAAAATCTTCTTCTCTGCTTCTGGGTATTAAATAAACTAACTAAGCACATCGTTATGATGAGCAAGAGTGTCTCTACATAAATTGTGAATTTTATGGCCCCAGGGTCAGGGGTTCTGGTGTTAGGGTGAGGCTCTATTGATCATATAGTGAAAATGCATTAATTCTTTGAAAATCATCTTCTCTGCTTCTGGGTATTAAATAAACTTACTAAATACGTAGTTATGATGAGCAAGAGTACCTCTTCCAAAATTTTGAATTTTATGGCCCCAGGGTCAGGGGTTCTGATATTAGGGCAGGGCTCTATTGATTAAATAGTAAAAATACATGAATTCTTTGAAAAAAAAATTCTCTGCTTCTGGGTTTTATGCCAATGATCCAAGTATATATATTTATGATGAAGAAAGGTGCATCTAGCAAAGTTTTTTATGCCCCTGGGTCAGAGGGGGGGGGGGGGGGTTTACATAGTCTGAAAATATGTAAATATGTCTGAAAATAAATCAATGCTTTGAAATCTGCTCTTTGGTATTAAACAACCATTTTATGATAAAATTTTGAAATATACAACTGAGTATAAAGTGGAAGTGCATTTTCTCTTTGTAACTCTGATCTACCTCTGGGTATTAAGTAACTAAAGTAAGCATGCTAAGTTAATAATTATGATAAGCAATGGTGCCTCTTTCAAAATTGTGAATTGTGAATTTCATGGCCTTTGGCTTAATACACGAACCAAATTTTATTGAAAGTTGTTACACAATACTCAGGTGACCTATAAGGCCCACGGGCCTCTTGTTAAACTTAGTGGACATAATGAATTACTTTTGTAATGAATCAAAATTGGTGGTCCCAGGCACTTTTCTATGAACCTATTTTCCTGTAATTTCTTGTAGTACATGTGCATACTATTAAGTAGTAACATGAATTTTTTTTTATCTTTTGTCCAGGACATATTATTTGATAAGGGAGTTCTTCAAGGGAAAGTGATACGGCCAATGAGAATTGTGAATCCAGACCAGGATGAGTACGCAGGCCTGGTACAAGTGGGCGGTGAGAGTAAGTGTCCAACAAATATCCCCAGGGATAGAAAATAATAGATGAAGCTTGCAGATTTTAATGGATCAAAAATTCGTAACAAACTTGTTTTTCAGATCTAGATTGATAACATTTCCTTGATTACCTTTAATCTTTTAATTTTTTTTTTTTATTTTTAATTTATCTTTAAAAAGTAATTCATCTTATGATGGAAAATTTTCTTTTTTGGTTTAAAAAAGTATTCAAGCGAGAGTTTGTTTGCTGCAAAATTTTTTGCTTTTATTTATGTATACTAATCTTAAATTTAAACCCCAGATGATCAAGATGCAGAGACCTACCCTTACGGAATCACCAGTCTGACAGACAAGAGGGACTTCCTTCAGAAGGGGGACGCGGTCAAGTTCCAGATCGCGGCCCAGAGGAGGACGGGCTTACTAAGGGCCGTCAACATCGCAGCCATCAGGAAGTTCACCAGGGCCAGGGTAGACTCCGTCAAGGGTCAGGTTAGGCATATGCTAATTTTAGAATCAGAATAAACTATGGTATGGTACAGCAAAATCTGTCTAGTGTGACGTGCATTTGGAGATAAATTTTGCGTCAGAATAGACAGGATGTTGGATTACACAGTGTAAAGATCCTAAAAAATCTGACAAGGTATTCAGTAAAATGGAACTTTAAATAAAGATCACACAGAGGTTACGTTAAACAATTTATTCTGTACTTGAAACATTCTATAACTTAGTACCAAAAGTGCATAACAGTGTTTCACAACAGTATTTCTCTTATTGCCATGAAAATTTGGAAAGTTAGTTTGAGTATAAATCTTATATGTCCTATAAAGAAATGCCTATTCTTTAAAGTCTTCACTTTGCTTTTTTTCAAGTGATCAGGAAGTTTTTCATATTAATTTTCTTTTCTCTGTTTCACACAGTTTGGATTCATCAACTACGAAGCAGAGGAAGGGAAGAAGCTGTTTTTCCACATGACAGAAGTCCACGATGGGGTAGAGGTACAAGCTGGGGACGAGGTGGAATTCATCATCGTGCAGAACCAACGCAACGGGAAATATTCCGCCTGTAGTCTGCGCAAAATAACGTAAGTGGACATGTGTCATCAGACATACTGAAAAGTGGAATTTTATGTTTAGGAGTAATTATGCTTAATATGTTGAGATAAGGAGACAGTTTTGATAAATATCCTCATGTCATAATGCCTTGTGCATATCTTGTGCAGAAGTTTTAAACTTTGAGTTTGTACCCTGAAAAATCTTAAGTAATCCAATGCTTCATCCTACTAGTTTGCATTTTAGCAAAGTGCGAATATCAATATGTATAGTATATTCATAGATACTGTGTGCTTTTCTTATAAATCACATGCATTGATAAGTTTTGTTTTATACACTGCAGTCACACCCAGCGTCCTGAGCGTCTACTGAGTCGCATGAAAAGCATCAAGGAGGACATGGTGGGACCCAGGGTCATTGCCGTTCGACAACCCAAAGGCCCAGACGGCACGAACGGCTTCAAGGACCCTCGCCAGCCCTGGACCTCGCCCCAGGCCTAGGGCCAATATCCCCAGCTGTGGACCCCCACCTCAGGTCTAAGGCCTGTCCAGATTGGTGGACTACAGTGGAAAATCTAATGCTTCTAGGAAAGGCTTCCCGTTGTTTACGTTTGCTTTGTGATATATTTGTTTATAATGTTCTCCATGTTCTTTGGTTAAAGTTCCGTTTCCAGGTCCACAGTAAAATCATATTTATGGCTACCATTTAGATTCTCAGGTAAAGGTTTGGATGTGAATAAGCAGCTTCATAGAAAATTAAGCTTCATACAAAACTGAGAGGAAGGGAGGTTGATCTGCACAAATTTTGAAGTTTGTGCATTCACGTCCTTTTGGAATTTTTCTGAATATAGAGATCACACTTAAATTCTTTTTGATGTATAATTTGACAATGGGTTGTTTGCTCAGACATCAATAACATTTTTGGTTTAAACAATATATGAGATATAATATAATAATTTCATTCTGTGAATGGTGAACTATTGTAAGTGTTATAGAGCTTATTAGACTAATTCAGATGGTCTTCTATGAGAACCTGACTTCCAAACAGTCATCTGTATGATTCTGCTGTGGCATGTAATTGAGCTGCATTTTTATTTCCAACAAAATTTTTTTGGTGTGAATGAATGTGAATTTGAGAGTTAAAATGAATTGTCATAAAGTGAGACCGAGTTAGTGTGCATAAAAAAAGCTGTGAGGTGCTCTTTACTCCCCCCAAAAAAGAATTTCATTTGTTCAATTATTCACTGCATGATGACAAAGGTTGTTTCATGCTGATTAGCATGATCAGTAACTGGTACCAAATCTAAACTTCCATCACACAAACATATATTTTTCTTTCTATGAACATTTACATGTAATTGCATGGGATATGTTTATCGTATTAAGTGCCACAGTTATTGGACGGGTACTTTGACATCATTTAAAAAATGACTGTAGGATGAAAACTGTTCATGTAAAGTGAAAACCAAACTGTTCAAGGAGACAATAATGAACAATTCTGTTTATACCAATACAAGATTTATGTTGTTCCTTTTACCAACTTTTCGTGAGGTTGGAATCCAGTTCTAGTC
This sequence comes from Saccostrea glomerata, assembly GCA_003671525.1. Taxonomy (NCBI): domain Eukaryota; kingdom Metazoa; phylum Mollusca; class Bivalvia; order Ostreida; family Ostreidae; genus Saccostrea; species Saccostrea glomerata. The sequence goes on along the minus strand of PRKT01000436.1, from coordinate 263,992 downwards.
GAATGTTTGATTATATTATACTCTTGAAGGTTGTTCATTCTAGTGAAAATTTCATAATGTGTCAGCCCTGTTCATTCATGAAGATTCATATTTTTATGTTTGTTTATATGCCAATGAACAATTTTGAACAAAGTACTATTTGAACTGCAGCAAATCTATTGTAATAGCTGTGTTGAGATGATAAACTTCAGGTATAGTTTATGAAAAGCTCAAAGGTAAGGGAAAAGACAACATTGAATTTGTGTTATGCACAAAAAAAAAAAACGGTTTAAAAAAAGATTTTTTTTGCAATCTGTTTTTTACACCAGCTAAGATGCAGCTAAAGCTCTCGAAACAATCTCTCCTCACAAAGGTAATTGATCTTTTGCATATTTTTATTAGTATGGCATTTGGATTTCAAGTTTTCCACAAAAAGGTACCATTTTTGTCAGACTTTCCACTCAGGATTGTTTCAATATCAGATCTAATCTGAATTGCTTCTGCTGAAAATTTTGCCCATAGTGGTGGAAAATATTTTCTTTTTGAATCTCAACTGCCATTTAAATGAATTCTTGCGTGGCTTGGTCATTTAGGAGATTTACAGACAAAGTTAGAGCTATTCACATATCTGCCCAAGATTTTTTTTTTTTGAAGATTTTTTTTTGAGATGTCGTAATAATATAATTTAAGATTAAAGGTGTCTATTGCTATCTTTGGCAAATTTTTACAAAGACACAATGAGATAAGACGTTGAAAGAATGATTCCATCCAAAAAGAATGTAATCAAAACAATAACACTAACATCTCTTAAGCAGCAAATGTTCAGTAAATTATTAATATTGGAAGGCTCCTATCCATTGAATGTCTGATGTGGTATACATGAAGATTTTGCATTAAATATTTTACACCTACTGAAAGATCTTCCCCACCTCTGTATTTTTGTCAACAGTATGATGAATTCCTTTGCTATGAGCAATGATTGACAATCGATCCTTAAGTTAAGTAAGAGGGGCTAGTGAAATGTGAAAGTTTCGGAATTTGAAAAGCGGGGTATTTAAAAAGCAGGATTGAGAATTGTTGAAGTTTTTTTTGGTTTTGTAATAAAGGGGGGTATTTATTAATGTGAGAGAAACAAAAGAAAAATGTGGAGCATCTTTGTCAAATTTACTGGTGCTTATTGTAAAATTTTTGCGACAAGTTTCATGGTGCATGTTACTTGAAGTACATTTTATGTTGAAACTCAAATAAAAAAAAAGTATAAAAAGTAATAAAAAACTTGTCAAAAAATAAAGAAAAAAAACTATTGAAATTTATGAAAGTGTTTACTTGTTTGTTGAACTTGTTAAATTGTACAAGTACCAATGGGATACTGTAAATGTATTATATTTAGCGTGTACGATATTTGGCGGAAATTGAGTTTTGAACAAGTTAGTGTAGATTTGATTTATCGTATTTTTTAATGTACTTATTTACGTATATAAGTACAAAACATTAAGCGTTGTACTTGAATTAGCGGAAGCCTTTTTCCGCCAAAAGCGCTAAAAAGAATACACAGCCAAATGTAATACAGTATTTAGCAGAATACAATATACTTCCTTTCACACAGGACGGGATATCAAAATATTTGTGGTACATGTATTTCAAATTACACTATGATAGATTTTTGCAGTTGTCTTAAAATTTTGATCAGACTGGGATTTTTTAATGACTATTTCCAGCTGTTATATTTTAATGAAAATATTTCGTGAATACATGCGATAGTTCAATGTACCTTGGACGTCCGCATGGCACGGTGGTTAGAATGTTTGCACGAGGATATGGAGGTGGTCCTTACGTTGAGGGTTCGAATACCACTACAAGACTTGGAGAACAGTCATTAGAATAAGACCGTATAATCACTGCTTATAGTCCCTAAATGCCGGATACAGGTTTAACTTTGCAGCCACAGGTTTAACTTTGCAGCCCTCCTCCGATAAGTCATGGTTTTTCAGTACGTCACGTTCTGAAAAATTTTTGAAGACACATGCAAAAAAAAAAACCCAATATTTCTTGTATACATGAAGTAACAGGAGAAAAACAATATGTTCCTTTCGCATTTTTCATTCGGATCTATTGATTTCTTTGTCTGTAAAAGTCAAACCTGGCTCATTATTGGCACGCTTAACCAGGACACAGAAGATTCCAAGTTACCTAAAGTTTGCTGTAACTCTGTATCTGGCCGATGGCAAACAAACCTTCCTGAGGGTCAGCTCATTTAAAATTTTTCTCCCAGGATAACAACACTATTATTTATAGTCTAGATCTCTTATAGGTTTTTCTGGTCACTTCCAATGCAAAATCAGTCAGAATATGATAACTTAAAGAGGAATTGAAACGAATACAAGTGAACAGGTTCTAAAGTAACAGAGCAACTCTAAATTACATGAATTGTGTGGATTCATGTACCTCTTAACTACTATTGAGCTCTTGAGTCTTCTCACCAGAACAGCATGGACCTCTTACGTATTCAAGGCATTGTTATAAAAACATCTTAATCTTTTTATGCGGATTCAATTTTGGCGAAGTTATGGCCACTTAATTGAAACTAGAGTAAGACCATAGCAGGGGTGAAAAAATCACTTGAAAAGAAATCATTTAAAAAATTACTACAAAAAAGCCAAGCTTATTTATTAGACTGAGAGTATATATAATTGGGTGTTATGAAAATTCCCATTTGTTATTGTTATTAATGGAAATATTTTGTGAAGACATGTAATGTGACTTGGTTGTCTGCGTGGTGAGGTGGTTAGAGCGTTTGCTATAAGATAGCTGGTGCGTGTTCGAATACTACTGCAGAACATGGAAAACGGTCCTTCCAATGAGACAATATAATCACTGCTCATAGTCCATAAGTACTGGTTACAAGTGGAAATACATCATGTTCCTATCACATTTTCATTCGGATTCATTGATTTCTTTGTTCGTTAAAGACAAATATGGCTCATTCTTGCCAAGCTTTTTTACTTGCTAACTGTATTCCAGGACATAGCAAATGCAAGTAACAGGAAGGAAGGAAACCAATAGTCTAACCAGTTATATATTTTGTAACTTTGGAGTTCCTATCATATTTTTCATTCGGATGGCAAACTGCCTGACCGCTCATTGAAATGATTCCTCCTGGAAGATAGTAACACTATTATATTGTTTATTTAAGTCTCTTATAGATCCTCCAGGCTATGACCAGGTAAGAGGAATCAAAATAAATAAAAGTTACTAGGTTCTATATATAGAAGCAACACTAAATCAATTCAATGAATTCCTCTTAAATACATATTTATATATATAATATGCAGATTCAATTTTGGTGAAGTTATTGCCCCTTGAATCTAAGATGAGGCCATAGAAAGGGTATAAAATTTTCTATGAAAAACAAATCCATTTAAAATTCCCTGAAACAGCAAAGAGCTGAGAATACTCGAGTAAACTATTGCCCATGGACATCCTGATCAAGTACAAACAAGTGTTTTTAAAGGTAATATTTCCGCAACATTGTTTGGTCAGAGTGATAATATATATTTTTTGATGAAACAAAGTCATTGCTGTATTCACCTTATCAAATTACTAAAACTTCCAGCCAAGAAGGAAATTTGTTTTCTATTAAGGTCAAAGAATATACGTATGAAACATAAGAATGAATATTTACTTTCCTTTGAAAGGGAAGATTTTCGGGTATTATGCCAAATAGAGGGAAATTGTATATTTTACGTCTTAATATTTCCGTTTTGAAAACAAGGTTATTTTATAAGTATATTTAATATACCGGTTAAAGAAAAAATAATATCATATTTAATGTTTAATCAATCAACTGTCAGCAAAATATTAGTCACACAGTGTAACGTCTGAACGCAAGACCTTAATATCGAAGGTCAGAGTAGAAGCTCTTTATAAGACTAAAAAGTATAAATTCTTATAGTTTCTTACAACAGTTCATGCTAATAAATCATTTTTCTCCTTCATCATATTAAATATATAAAATAGTATCATGCGACCTAATAGTAGCATGACAAACATTGTAAAAGATTCATCGTTACTTTACATTTTAATTACTGGTCATTGTACACATCTACCTAAAAAAGTAATAGTAGCTGGTGGCTTCTGTTATTTTGATGTATTAAAAGCTTTGAGATGTTTCAGAATTGCAGACATACGGACAAACAGACAGGATTTTGAAAGGGAGCATCATTGTTTTACTTTATATTGACTTATGTTATGCATATGTTACAGGATCAGAATTGATTTGTTAGTCTGCTGAACCAATATCAACCCGTCATGCCTTATGAACACAAAGTCGTCTGCTGACTATTCGCGTGTTCCTCATACCACACTGTGCATTTGAGCAAGTAATGATATTTATAGCAATGCAACATTCGCCATATAAGGCAATTTTTTTCTGCTTGACTTTATATCTACCTCGCAGTATTTAAAAAAACCTTAACAAGTGACTTCCTCAGTGTGAACGAAACCACCTCACAGCTTGCAAAACGAGGAGAGAAAAATCTTTTTTAACATTTGAAAAATGGGTGACGAAGATGTTGCAGCGTTAGTTATCGACAATGGATCTGGAATGTGTAAAGCTGGATTTGCCGGGGACGATGCCCCCAGAGCTGTGTTTCCCTCTATCGTCGGGCGCCCTAGGCATCAGGTAAAAATTGATTAAAGCATGAATGAGTTTTGTCTTAAAAAGTAGGTTAACGTTTGGTAGCTACTGGGTTTTTATTTTCTGCCCAGATAATCTTGATTTATACATTTCACTTGCAATGTTGCAAGATTTAATTTTTAAATTGATAAAAGCCATGCAAACATATGTATATGACTCATTTAGGGCGTGGCAAGATGGATTGTAGTAAAAGCAGAATGAAACAAAGATAAAACTATGTCAGTACAATGAAAACAGAACAGGAATGATACATAATGAATGTATAGATAAAATATATCAGTGTTTCAGCTACAAAAACTAAATATTGTTAATTTATCAATCTAGTGCGATGATGTACGTACTATAAAGCCGTTTGAATGATCCATTATAATATTTTTTTTTATTCGACCTTAATTACATTATGTGGGTTACAAGATGTAAATTTATATAAGTCAGGGTTCATTTAGGCACTCGCCCATGCCCTTCCTAGGAAATGAATAAAAATGCTATCTGAACTCAAAACGAACAAATAAGCTGCAAATTTGAAAATAACCTCTTGAGTGCTGATTTTATCCGAAAATATAACATGATATATTTTTAGGGGGTTATGGTCGGGATGGGACAGAAGGACAGCTATGTAGGAGATGAGGCCCAGAGCAAGAGGGGTATTCTCACCCTCAAGTATCCAATAGAACACGGCATCGTCACAAACTGGGATGACATGGAGAAGATCTGGCATCACACCTTCTACAATGAACTTCGTGTGGCCCCAGAGGAACACCCCGTCCTTTTAACTGAAGCCCCACTCAACCCAAAGGCCAACAGAGAAAAGATGACACAGATTATGTTCGAAACCTTTAATTCTCCTGCCATGTACGTTGCTATCCAGGCCGTTCTCTCTTTGTATGCTTCCGGTCGTACAACTGGAATTGTACTCGACTCTGGAGACGGTGTCTCCCACACAGTACCCATTTATGAAGGTTACGCCCTTCCCCACGCTATTTTGAGATTGGATCTTGCTGGACGTGATCTGACAGATTATCTCATGAAAATCCTCACAGAACGTGGTTACTCTTTCACAACCACAGCTGAAAGAGAAATCGTCAGAGACATTAAAGAGAAACTATGCTATGTTGCTCTAGACTTTGAACAGGAAATGGCAATGGCTGCGGCATCCTCATCTTTGGAAAAGAGTTACGAACTTCCCGACGGTCAGGTCATCACGATTGGAAATGAGCGATTCAGGTGTCCAGAAGCCATGTTCCAACCTTCTTTCCTTGGAATGGAGTCGTCTGGTCTTCATGAAACAACATACAACAGCATCATGAAATGTGACGTTGATATCCGTAAGGACTTGTACGCAAATACGGTGTTATCTGGAGGTTCAACTATGTTCCCAGGTATTGCTGACCGTATGCAGAGAGAAATATCGGCATTAGCTCCGTCTACAATGAAGATCAAGATCATTGCTCCACCAGAGAGGAAATACTCCGTCTGGATTGGTGGTTCTATCCTTGCCTCCCTTTCCACTTTCCAACAGATGTGGATCAGCAAGCAGGAATATGATGAATCCGGTCCTTCTATTGTGCATAGAAAATGCTTTTAATATTTAGTTATAATCTAACAATTTTTTTTATTTGCCCATTATATTTTTGCAAATCAAGAACATACAGTATGTGCCTTGTTTCATTTTTTCATATAATTTATATAAATATGTTTTATTGTGTTCTTTCGAATCCATATACTTATGCAGCTTGTTACTGATATATGTTAATAAAAATATCAAATCAAGAAATACTTTAATCCTTTTTTATTTTAGACTGTTTTTATCTCTACACAAAAAAGATTTTCACTCTAATGTCACGTAACTCTTTCAGGAGTTATTGTTCATAAAAAGCGCTCTTCATACAAGTAAGGTAATAATAGACCATAACAACAACAACAATGGTGAAGGATTAAAGTATTTCTTGATTTGCTCGTTATTTGTTAAATCCAATCAATAATCTATAACAAATTAATTGACAAAAATAAATAATAAAGCAAATTTACAATATCCCTAAGCCATTCTTGTTATATAATCCTTTGTGTTTTTAGTACATTATTTACATAGAGGAAAATAAAACAAACATGTTTATTTTGATATCGGCGATTGTTGGACGCGGCATACTGTAAACCAACTTTAATTAGCGACGACTTTATTTCGCGATTTACTGGGGGTAACCTAGTTCGCAACGATTAATTTTCGCGACCAAGCCTTTCTCAGATCTTTTCGTAAATAGAAACAGCGACTTTAGGGACTGGTTCACGGCGAGAAATATTCCCGATGACGAGTCTCTTGCGAACTTGGCGAAAATTCCTCGCACGAGAATAAAAGTTGGTTTACAGTTTGTAAAAGAAGCAACTGGGGTCGCCAAGCGTAAAGGGCGACCCCAAATTACAACAAGCAACCGCAGCAAACAACATGTAAGCATGATATTACTTGTACTTATATTTAGCATAATAATGGCCGTTCCGGGTCTACCACGAAGATCACTTAACCTTAACATTATATTTTACGTATTTTAAATAAACTTACATGTATGTGGTTATCGCTACGGGTTAACCGCGAACATTACTAAAATTATTTTAGCAAAGCAGTGCATGGAATTTGTTGCAAGCAATGCACATTTTACACAGCAACTGAGTCTGTTTTAAGCAAGCAAAGCAGACAAATTCATGAATTTGTTAAAAAGCAGCACACATATTTAAAGAAAAAGAGTTTGTTTTAAGCAGCACAATGAATGATAGCATCAGTTGAACATGTTGAATGGCTCGTCGCAAAGCCATATGACCGAAACCTTTGGAATCCACAGGTTCGTTCATCCCATAAAATGGGAAAGCCGCATTCAGCTGACCCAGGACCAACTGCTCTAAATTTATCTTATTTAATGGGGAATCTGAAATAAACACACAAAAATATGAATCGAGACCCCCCTCCTTTATCGAATGACTTACGATATTAAATAGACTGAAAATATACTGTGGTTTCATCAAAATTCGTTGAGCACCAATTTTCGTGGATTTCGTTGTTGAGTAGATCCACGAATTCAAATGTTCATTGAAATATGAAAAATGACATTCATTTGTATTGGCAATGCTTTTGTCCACGAAATTACGTATCCTCGAAAACGTCTGTTTTACAAAATCCACGAAAATTGATGCCAACGAAAATTGATGAAACCACAATACGTCGAGTTGTTTCAATTGAATCAGATGTTTTAAATAAAATTAAGCAAAACGTTTTATATTAGCTTATCCTTGGATTATAGCAAGTATATCTTTAATATGAAAAACTACATGTACCAAGATGTTAAGATAGATTTCATTTGGAGACAAAACATTGCGCCATCTAAATAATGGCTGGTTCTAGAATACCCTGAGAGGGCCTCTCATTTCAACAGCATTGTGTACCAATCATTCTATCTGGTTTCAGGTAATACTGTTGTAGACAAAAGTTATTTTACTAACGGTGTAGATTACCTTTGGAAATAAGTCATGTTATCCTCACAAAACGTGGTTACTCTTTCAAAACCACAACCGAAAGAGAAATCGTTAGAGACATTAAAGAGAAATTGTGCTATGTTGCTCTAAACAGTGAACAGAAAATGGCTACAGCTGCGGCATCCTCATCTTTGCAAAAGAGTTACGAACTTCCCGACGGCCAGGTCATCACGATTGGATATGAAAGATTCAGGTGCCCTGAGGCCATGTTCCAACCGTCCTTTCTTGGAATGGAATTTGCTGGAATCTGCTGGTATTCATGAAACAACATCCAAGGCATTATGAAATGCGACGTTGATTTCCACAAGGACTTGTACGCTAATACAGTTTTGTCTGGTGGTTCAACCATGTACCCAGGTATTGCTGACCGTATGCAGAAAGAAATCACTGCCTTGGCTCCGTCCACAATGAAGATTAAGATCATTGCCTCACAAGAGAGGAAATACTCCGTCTGGATCGGCGGTTCTATCCTTGCCTCCCTCTCTACTTTCCAACAGATGTGGATCAGCAGGAATATGACGAATCCGGTCCTTCTATTGTGCATAGAAAATGCTTTTAATATTTAGTTATAACCTAACAATTTTCAATTGCCCTAAATATTCTGCAAATCAGGAACATAAACAGTTTCATTTTTTCATATAATTTATTTATATATACTGTATAAGTGGAAATTTTGACGAGACGCAAGTTTAGCGATTTGTCCTAAAAAAATAGGTATTTATTTTTAGCGATACGTAATTTCAGCGATAATAAAAAGCTCAATAAAGAAGTGATTACAACTAAAATGCAATTAAGTTTTAGCGATATTGAATTAAAGAGATCTCAGCATCCTTGCTAATAATGCCAAAATAAAATCCTCTCCAAAATTTCAGCTTATACGGTATTTTTATTTTGTTCTTTCCATATACTTATGCAGCCTGTTAATAAAAAGATAATAAATCAAGAAATACTTTGTTTTTCATTCTTTTTATTTAAGACGACTTGAATTAGAACAGTATTAAAAGAAATTTCTAAGTTGCCCCCTCATTTGTTAAATCCAATTTATAATTTTTCACGAATGCATTAAAAATATATAGCGAATGTACAATCTCTTTAGAGTAACTTATAAACGTGGATAAGTGGGTTAGCAGTCTTTGGTCAACATTGACATATATAGGAGTTGATTCTTACGTAGCGGAATTGAATCACACTGCTTGCTTGATGTAGATTCTGGCAATTCGTCGATGGCATTATAACTCTTGGTATTGTGTCGCAGTTATGAAGCTCGGACAAAAAAAGATCCTTAAGTGACAAGTACAGGTAAAAAATCACAGAAAGATGGTGGCCTGTGGGAGTGAAAAAAATTTCTCATAGAAAAAATTCTAGGAAATCAACTACATATTGAGATTTTTTAAAAAAAATTTCGTTTGTTGCCCTCTCCATGCAGACTGACTACTAAAAATGGCCCGACTTACAAGTTTTCCCCCTAATCCAAGCAACACATATTTTGAAAGTTTCTTGAAAAAAGATTTTCCAATCTACCTACCAACCCAATAATTATATCCTGAATTGAAAGAGGGCAAGCAAACATTCTTAAAAATGGTTAAAAAACACAGTAATGTTATTTTGATATTGAATATTACTATACAAAATTACTCGATTAAAGGAAAAGGAGACCCCAAAATTACTGCCTTTATTTGCAATGTATCACAAAAAATATCCTTACGTTTAGGGTCAAGAATTGACACTTCTATGCGCAAGAATTTTTTTTTATTTATACAAAAAATCTTTAGAAATTGAATGTTCAGAATTACCTTCTTTTTTTTCCTGCCTTTTTTTTTTCCATTTTTGTAATATTGGTGACACACATATCTTGAACCCTGTATTGGTGACACACATATCTTGACCCCTGTATTACATAAACGTGATCCAAAAATTATAAATATTTAAATTTAAGGTGTTTTTCAGTTGTGAAAGCAGAAATAATCAATTAACGTCTACCGCTTTGTTCATTTCAATCGAACATCCAAAGCACTTTAAAGACCAGAAAATGCATGAGTGACGAAGACCTTGCAGCTTTAGTTATCGACAATGGATCTTGAATATGTTAACCGGTTATGCAGGGGGCAATATTTCCCGTCAATTGTGTGACACACTTGAAATTAGGCGACAATACGGAAGAAAAGTCATGATAAATTGATAAATGTTATCATTATACCAAACAGTGATAAATCTTAATCGTTTAAACACTTTTATGCCACTGAAATCATTATAATTTTTATGCGCCCGGATCGATTGTACTGTCTGTTTGTCTCTTTGTCTGTCTGTCTGTTGTCAACTTTAACCTTCGCCATAACTTTTAAACCATGAGAGATAGAGAATTTATATTAGATATGCGTACTCCACTAAAAAAGTTCTCTCAAATGATATAAGGTTAATGATCTTATGACCTTGACGGTGACCTATATGCTAAAAATAGCTTTTTCGAAATTGTGCAATAACTATTGAACCATGAAAGATATAGACCTCATATTTGGTATGCTTGTTCCACTAGTAAAGCTCTTTTAATGACACCAAGATCATTGACTTTGTGACCTTGACTGCGACATATATGCTAAAAATAGCTTTTTCAAAATTTGGTCATAACTTTTGAACCATGAGAGATAGAGACCTCATATTTGGTATGCATACAATACTAATTAAGCTCTTTTAAATGACACCAAGGCCAGTGACCTTGTGACCTTGACTGTGACCTATATGCTAAATATGGGTTTTGGGAACTTTGTTGCCAGCGGGCGCATAGTGTTTCCAAAACATATCTTGTTTTCATATTTATTTAAATTATACATTTTGTAAAATAAAAAAATGTTCTGTATTTTATTATATTTTAAATAAAACATATAGCCCCAGCTTTAGAAAAAAACTGTTCTGAAACGTTCTGTACAAACATTTGTCAGATTTTTAAAACAGTTTTATTGAAGTGCACATGACATATTTGTATAAAATTACAATATGTTTTTTTTTTATCTTTTCTTCAACAGACATAGGAATATAGCCAACAAAAATTAGAAGAAACATATACTTTAGATAACGAGATGGGTGCTAAATATGATGTTTTCGTAAACATAAAAAGAATAACTATAAGATGACTTAGATGATCATTGTAGTTTTCATTTATTAAAATGTCAGTATTCAATTTAAAAAACAAACTTGGATCAACGTAAGTTTTGTAAATTGTAGACATTTTACTTAAAACTTAAACGTTTTCTTTAAAGTTAGATGATTTATCAAAAAAGCATTTTTGATATAATAGAGATATTTATTTTTCACTTCATGATTGTCCCAATATTGGCTTTTTTGCCCGCCTTGTTCACCCATCTCGTACCATTAAATCAGAGCAAAGATGGGATGGGATACAAGAGAGATGTTAACCAAACCCCCCTACCCCGCCGACGGTTTATACTGTTGTGTGCTTCTTATGAAGTAGCTTACAAAATACCGTAAATCTGGAAATTTTTACGTCGATTTTATTTTGCGAATTCGGGTCAAAATGCTGTTGATTAATTTTTGCACTTCAAAATTTTGAGAATGACCACTGCTATGTTTACATTTTCTTATTGGTAATTTATTTTCAAGAAAAATATGTTTGCGAATGCAATGAACTCGCAAATTTGCTAAAAATTTATATACAGCAAAAATTTCCAGATTTACGGTAATCGATCCCTAGACAACTAAGTGTTGAAACTATATCTGAAAAACTTCAGTCAGCAAATTAGAATGATAAAAATGCTCCCAACATCAATACAAAAAGAAAACTGTCAAAAATCCTCTTATCTGAACAATATTTAAGCAACACACATGTATATATATCAGTGAATTTCAAAATTGGAATTATGAAACAAAAAAGGATATTAAGTTAAATATAAACATTGACCGTTGCAAATGTTTCTTTTATTGAAGTTGTTGTTTTCAATTATATCAAAACTTACAGGTTTAAATTTTTTTTCAAAAAAATATACATTGAGTAATCTTTTTGTCCCAAAAAAATATTTTTACTCTGACTTTTGTGATACGCTTCAAGAAGTGAAATTAAATAAAGATTCAAATAGGACACAATATCTGATATTATAATTATAGTATTATATATTTTTTTGTAGATATTCGTACGGACTCAAATAAAGTCAAATACATGTACATCATCAAAATAGCTTCAACTCAAGGGTTAATCTGATTAATGTAGAATTTACGTCGTATGTTAACAGTATATGAAGTGAATGTGTTTAGCCTGTGCATTATTAATTAATTAATTAATTAACTAATTAATTTTATGTTACATTTCCCTTTCTTTTCAGCTTCAATACAAACTGTAGAAAATAGGCATTATAAAATGTATGGAATTCAGTTTGAAATCATGCCAATATAATCCCAATATTCGATTTATATATTTTTTGTTATAAAGCTAAATGACTCAAGAATTTATCAAATTAGAGTAACTCATTGAAATGTGCCACATTTCATTGACTATATCTTGACCGTAAGTGAAGAAATCCAAGACTATATCATGTAACGAAATTGCACAACTTATGGTGATAATGAAGGCATGCAAAAATCCTAAGAAATTTTCAGTTGCCAATTATAAATGTGTAATATCTTGAAGAAATGTGTATGAGTCAAAGATGTATCAAAAAGGATCTTTGTAAATTAAAAAAAAACAATTTTTTTTGATAAATATTCACATTGAAAATCTGAACGTTACTCAAAAAAATCATTTAATTCAATCCCTTGTAAGTGCAAAATTTTCAAGAAAAGTAGCATATTATCGGGTAAATAACTTGGTGCATGTACTGAAAGGAAAAAGAAACGCATATTAAACTTTTCAATTAAATTATAACTATTATTTCGAAAATGTTTTTCAATATTGCGATCAAACATTTGAATTCATCTTTAATCAACAAGTTACCAAAAACTTGTGTGACATTGACTCATAATTCCTGAGTTATTGAAATTGATATGTCGATACTCCGGGTTTACCCCCCAAAATTAAAAAAAAATTCTCATCATCTCCCTTGCACATTTGTACAATGTAACAGCCTTAGTTTTCCTGTGCATTGAGTTCACCAGAGCAATTATCTCTCTCAAAGGATGACCCTTCAACCCTTCCGACAATAGTCTTAATGGTTGAGAGTAGCTGTATTATTCCAAAGCCAACAAATCTTCCCGCTAAATGAATGCCACAAACTTTCGTTTTGGCATAGAATTTACAAAATCCATCTGGTTTGGTACACTGTCTACGTTTTCCCAGTGTGAACATGGTAAAAACATCACGCATACGACGCGTACGTGCGAGTGTGAGATAACAATTGACGTAAAAGTTGCCAAGCTCGCAGACCAAATTAGAGCAGATAATTTCTGTCAATTTTAGGGTGGAAGATATGGGAATTATTGTGTAGCGGGTATTCCCGGCAATAATGATGGAAAACACCAGTTGTAGCTTTATACATTTATCATGATGACATCTTTAGCTGATATGGAATTATGGAATGATATAATGAAATATTGGAAACAATGAAATTGTCCTGCAATGTACAAATTGCGTCATAAAAATATGTACAAATAGTATTTTGGTTAAATATTTTGATAATTAAAATATAACAAATTATCTATCTTCCCTTTTACAACTAATTATTATCATTTACTATGATAACACATGATAGATATACTTTACACATTATATAAGGGAATTAACTCTTAAAACGCAATTACGCTTGACAATCGTGTGAACAGTTATCTTCCTTTTATGTTTCTTTACAAATCATAAAAATATATACATAGATAGACATACCAATTTCTTTCTCTTATTCAAGTTGACTTATTCTTTGCTTATGGTTTTACCTTTGTACAATAAATGCAACTATCAGGATTTGTTCTTTACAAATACCTTTCTCATCATCAATAGATATTAAAATTATCTTGAAAACCAAAACCGTCACTTCAAAGTATTTCTGGGAATATATATAAATTGATTTACTTCAAAGTTAAAAGTTAGACAGATAACTCATTATGTTAACTTTTAAAAGTTATTTCATAGAAAAAATATCTTGAAGCATAAAACAAGTAAAAACTTACTTTTAGAAACTGTCTCTAGGTCTAAGGTCTTTTCAAATGCATAAATTCAACAGCAGAGAAAACTATGTCTTCTCCATTAAAAGTCAGAAATCTAGAGTTTAATATGAACAAAACTCACCACCCAACAAAGACTAAACATTCCACCAATGAAAACTGAGTTCTCAAAATCTGACCAATAGATGTATGGTGGTCATGTAAAAGTATATGTACAGGTGTGGATCCAATAGGGGCGTATAACTATATGACTAAATACTATGTTATTAAAGAATGGAAAGAATGAACTTTATTTTTATTATTTATTTTTTTTATATTAAATATTTAATATTTATTTTATTTCATCATCATTTACTAAATTATTTTATAAAATATACATCTTCTACAGACTCCCCACCCCATTAGTAAATGACGTCCCCGTCATTTCCCTAATGGGACATTACCTGGTAACATGCAGCAACTCTATCCTTACAAAACACGGCACTCACCTCTCACTGCATCTGAAATATATACAGATAAAATCAAATTGATTATTCTTTAAAATATCAACCATTGTTTGGACAGTTTTTTCTTCAATTTTTTTTTAATTTCCTGGGACTTCTTCAAGTCATGTTAAAATTCACATTTCTTCATCCATTCCAGTGAATGTTGTTGGGTAAACACAAATTCCTGTTTGCTCATCCAATCAGGTTTTCTCCTCTCCCTTCCACTTCTTCTTGGCATCTGTCTATCTTCCTCTGACCTTATGCTATCATCTCCATCCACATGATCTACTTCTGCATCTTGCTGCTGATGCCGCTCAGGCTGGAATACACCTTTACTCATTTCCTAGGTAAGGAAATCCATACACACTAATTCTAAAGGATATGATGACGTAATACTAACACGTGGGGCTCTCTGATTGGTAGCTTTTCTGTGTACGCATCTGTTGCAGTTCTTAATCTAGTTGTCTATATCCTGATTCATTCCTGCCCAATAAAATATGTCCTTAATAAGCACTGCTGTTCTTTCTCGTCCTGGATGACAGAATTTATCATGAATTTCTGATAAAAGCTTGTCCACGAATTTTCTTGGCAGAACTACTTTTTTTTTATTTAATTTCTCGGCAACTGTTGTTTCCCTGAAAGAACATTGTTAATTAAATTAAGTTTATTAAAATTTCTAACCAATGCTTGTGATTCAAATCCAAACGGTAAGTCTTCCAGTTTTGGTTTCTGTGTGCGTCTTACAAAATAAATCCATGTTTTAAGAGTTGCTCTGCATGAACTGCTTTACATACTACTCTGATGGAATCTGTAGAAATAGACTGAAAATCAGTATTAGTTGGTCTTCTTGACAGGGCATCTGCGTCTTGGTTCTGTTTACCATACCTGTAAATAATACTGGAATCGTAAACAGATAATGCTGCTAACCACCCAAGTCCTGCGGCGTCAAGTTTGGCTTACGTAAGTACGAAGTCAGAGGAGTATTGTCCGTCAATACTGTGAACCATAGAAATAATCATGAAATTTCTCACAAATTGACCATTTCAAAGCTAGGAACTCTAATTTGTGTGCTGCATAGTTCTTCTCTGTAGGACTTAGACTGCGACTGGCGTAGCTGATGACTATTTTCCTTCCTTGTTGTTCCTGGTACAGTACAGCTCCAAGTCCTAACTTGCTGGCGTCTGTATGTAACTCAAATGGTA
Source organism: Saccostrea glomerata (assembly GCA_003671525.1). Lineage (NCBI taxonomy): Eukaryota > Metazoa > Mollusca > Bivalvia > Ostreida > Ostreidae > Saccostrea > Saccostrea glomerata. Next base: position 248,012 of record PRKT01000436.1, on the reverse strand, counting down.
GATTGTAGTCTGCAAATCCAAGAATCGGAGGTTCTGTCAAAAAATTCTTAAGATATTGGAAGGCTTGTTATTGTTCTGTTCCCCATTTAAATTTCTTTGCTGCTTGTTTTCCCTTTTGTCCTTCTAAGTATTAGATTTTGGCATTATTTCTGTCCATGGCTTTGAGATTTTACTAAAATTTGGGATAAATCTTCTATAATACCCGATGAAACCAATACATTTTCTTATTTCTTCTGGTGTACGTGGAATCGGCCAATCGAGGACTTTCTGTACCTTCTCTGGGTATGTCTCTATTTCTTCCTCCGAAACAATGTGGCCTACATACTTAACCTTCCTCATAAATAGGTTACACTTCTTTTGTGAGATTTTCAATCCTGGGTCCCTAAGTTTGTCAAAAACAAGTTGCTATCTTTTAATGTGTTCTTCGTATGATCTTAAGAATATGATTAAGTCGTCGAGGAAAATAAAACAAATGTTTAAATGCAGGTCCCCTAAACAGCTCTCCATCAGCCGTTGGTAAGTGGCAGGGCTGTTTGATAGTCCGAATGGTATTCTATTATATTCGTTAAAACCAAGAGGTCTTACGGAAAAGGCTGTACGTTCTTTATGTTCTTCTAATATCTCTACCTGATGGTACCCGGACTTCATATCTAACACTGAAATGTAACTATTTCCCTAAAGAGCATAAGGAATTTCTTCTATCCTGGGCAAAGCATTTGCATCTTTCTTAGTCTTCTGGTGAAGTTGTCTTTAATCTATGCACATCCTTAACTTGTTGTCCTTTTTTCTAACTAAGACCACATTTCTCGAGAATGGTGAACTTGATTTTCTTACAACGTTGGAATCTAGAAGCATATGTAAATGGTTTCTGATCTCTTCAAACATATTTGGTGGTATTCTTCGTGTTCTCTGATTGAAAGGTTGTTCATCTAGTAGGTCAATCCTGTGTTTTACGGTGTTGTTAAATCCAATATCAGTCTCGCGATCGCCTTTTGAAAATATATTATCGTACGCTCTGAGTAGTTTATGTACTTCCTGTTTCTGACTTGATGGCAAGTTGTCAGTTGAAATTTTCGTATCCTGTAAATGAGTTATCTCCTCCTGTTGTAGATATTGAGGCTTTTCTATGATGGATACTCGGTGAAGCTCACATATGAATGCCTTTGGATTAACAGTCACTGTTCTTGTTGTCAAGTTGATAATATTGACTGGTATTGTTTGATTTTCTTTAGAGTTGAAATTTACCACAGTAGGTTCAATGTCAAGATCTGTTGGAATTCTGGAGTATCTTGTTGATTGTAGTAATGCACAAGTTGAGCGATATTGGATCTTCCTATCTGCATACCCATAAATCACTACTTGGCTATTTGGACGGATGGAAATTGTCCGTTGTTCGACTGATTTCACTATAATGATTGCTTATCTAAAATTTTTGCTTCATTAATGCTTTTTCTCTCAGCTGTAAACTTCTAAATGCTAAATATCAAAATGTTTGTAATGGTGTTTCCTGTAAGAATTTCTCTGCATACTGTTGATGTGTGTTGTTGAGAAATAAGTTGATGATGTTGGTTCCTAATAATATTGGAGTTGATTTTCTCTAATTTGAATTTGGTACAATCACGAAAAGGCATGGTAAAGGTTGACAGTTAGGAATTCCTATTGGCTGAATTTCTGTTAAATGTACTTTAGGTAAGAAAGAGAATTTCCATCTGCACACTCAATCTTAATGAAGTCTTGTAATGGATAGAATTTTTTTGCAGATTTTAGTCATAAAATGATTTTGAAATTGTGGATACTGTTGATCCTGTACCTAGTAAGGCTTTAGCTCTCATCTGTGAAATCCAGATGTTTGTCTCAGTTGATTCACCAAACAATTTCAGCTGGTACATGGGGCTCTGTAGTTGTAGACCTATCGACGGCCCATTACCGACGGTCGATATCCGTTTAAATGCCCACTTGAATGGTCAATTCTAGCTCGACATCCAATTTGAAGATTACCTCGTTGACCGCATTTCCAGCATACAACTTCCTTAAAGGCTGTTGGTTGTGAAGTCTGAAGTCTGGTATTTTGCTGCATCTGAAGAGCCTGATATCTGTATGACATACTGAATCTATTAGGAGCCCTCAATCTTGGAGTGTAATTTCCTCGTGTCATTACTCTCCCTCAATACTGATCATATCTCCTTTCTCTCCTCATCTCCTCTAACTCCGTTGACAATCTATTTACTAAACCTCTTAAGTCATTTGTATCTTCCTGTTTTCTCTCCACAGAAACTTTCTTTGATGATATAGGTTTTGACTGTTTTTCTGATTCAGTTCTCTTTTCTTTGCCCTGCTTAAGTACTCTCATTGCGAGGTATTTGTCATGTAAATGGCCTGATATATCCTTCAAACTAGGTTTCATTCCATTCCAGAACATGTTCCTTAACATTTCATTTTCATCACCTTGTTGAAATTGTCCTCGCATGACAGCATTGCTTAACAAGTCCTCTAGTCTACATCCCTATGTTGAAATATCCTCACTTTCTCCTGGCTTCGCCCTATAGAAATTGGCAAGCAAGTTTCAAAATTCTGTCTGCTACAAAATTCATATACCTTTTGTTCTAGGATCCAGTCAAAGAGGAAAAATTTGAGATATTCCGATCCCGACCTAATTTATATTCACATTAACCCAATTTAGCAGCAGCAACACAGTTTTCCTCATAAAACAAGCGTCTGTCCTTTAAATTAATAGATGCTATTATATAGCATAGTAGGTTTTGATATTTAAAACCTGTTCATTACGTCACCTGTAACCGTACATTAAGTTGACAAAACACTTAGTTCTTAACTTGTCAACTCAATGTGCAATTGCAGGTGACATCATGTATTGGTTTTTAATGTTGAAAACCAAAAAAATGAAATAGAAAATATTTTCTGAATTTCAGAAGTAATGAAAAGAGGCAATTTTAAAAAAAAAATTGAAACACAATTATACATAAATATCGAACAATTGTATGTGAAATGTTTAATAGTATATCATTGTAGATCAAATCCGATGCAAAAAAGACACATTCTGAAACGAAAAAGAAATGTAACAAGCAGTTATTTACAAATATTTGCTTTAACTAATGATTTTCAACAATGAATACATTTAGGTTTAACTCGATGTAAAAACATCAGAGATTTCACAATAATGTTAAATGATTATCTTTTAACTTTAGAAAGTAACACGTCACTATAAAACACCCCCTCTTCAGCCAGTCAATAACAGTGTGCAAGACTGACATGCACAGCAATTCAGCTTAATTTCCACGATGCAATAGGTTCATCAATCTTGAATTTTCTCTAGCCTAATTATCATTCATGCTTATGATAGGAATGAGCCTGTTAAGGCATGTTGTGATGAATTGTTGCATCTGCAACTCTCCAACACCTTTTTTATTTTAAGATTTTCCAGCTAGAGCAATGAAAATGCGTACTTTAGTCGTTTTGCGGGAGCTATGGCATCTCTTCTTGAAAGGAAAGGATAATTTATTTTGCGAATATTCCTGCATTACTTATGATAAACAGATATACATACCCTTAAAACCCCACAGTTTTGTTTAACATGTACGTTTTGATTTCTGTTAAGTGGGCTCAAACTTTAATTCCGACTATGGCATAAAAACTACTCAACCGTTATTAATACTTACAAAGTTGAGGAAGTGTATTTCCCCTCTAAAATAGGATATTGTGTTTCAGTATATCTTACACCTGGTGCATAATGATTTTACGACATCCACATTCAGAAGTTTTTTTTATTCATAAACAGATGTCTCATCCTTCTCATAACATTTTTACATAAATGCTGGACGTGGTAGATCCATCCCTTGAATGTTTAGAAATATATTCTAACAATGATTTTAATATTCAAAGAGAAAGGCAATAATGAAATGATATTCTCACTAAACATACTGACTACCTACAGTATGATGCAAAACATATTCGGACTAGATGAAGACGTGTTTACATTCGATACGAAACTAGGTCAATTTTCGAGTTTGTGAGATGCCCTTTAAAACAAATAACATCCATTAATCTCCGGGGAATATAGTGGTAGAGACATTCAATGAAGTCTGGGCTGATCTCTCTAGGATTTCGCGGAAAAGATCTTCATATATTACTGAACTTTATAGTATTTACGAAGCTTTGGCCTGAATTTTTTTTAGAAATACGTACAAGCATTACTTTCTCTATCCCATGAAGCATATATTTAACTACACTTTAGTTTATTAACAACTATGGTATGGAATTAAGCCCTGATATATGTGGTCAGTAGAGATCGATAATTAAAATATCATGGAAACCATCATGAAATCTGAAGACATCCTAGTAAGCGCTTGCGCATTCGCGCCTAACGCCTAAAAGTAATTGTAGTTGATTTTATCACGTTGATGTATATAAAGCTTTAAGATGCTTTAGACTTACAGACAGATGGACAGACTAGATTTTGAAGGGAGCATATTTATTTTAACTTAATATTGAAGAATAATATAATTATTGAAGGGTATGATTAATGGGGATCTGAATTTGCTGAATCGATATTAACACGTCATGCCATATAGGCTAAGCACCAAGTCATCTGCTGTGATCGCGTTTACTCATACCAAACTGTGCATTTGAGCAAGTAATGATAGATATTTATAGCAAAACAGCATTTGCCATATAAGGCAACTTTATTCTGCTTGACTTAATATCTACCTTGCAGTATTTAAACAAACTTAACAAGTGACTTCTTCAGTGTAAATCTACCTCTAAGGTTGCAATAAGAGGAAAGGAAGCTCTTTTAGGATCAGTCTGTAAAATGGGTGACGAAGATGTTGCAGCGTTGGTTATTGACAATGGATCTGGAATGTGTAAAGCTGGATTTGCCGGGGACGATGCCCCAAGAGCTGTGTTTCCCTCAATCGTGGGGCGCCCTAGACACCATGTAAAAATTCATTTAAGCATTAATTAGTTTTGTTATAAAAACTAGATTAACTTTTGAGGTAATAAAACTATATATTTTACTACCATGTTAATCTTTATCTATACATTTCACTTGCACCTGATCCCACCTCTGATGTTTGGGAGGTCCATGTTTGCTCTGCTCCTATTTTGTATTTTGTTATGGACTTTGATATTGAATACTGTTCGTTTTCTCCTATACTTCTTGCAATGTTGCAAGTCTTAATTTTTTGGATTGATAAAAACCATGTCATACCATCTATAATACCAGTAGTCAGAACAAGTATCAAATTATGTCAGTAAAATGAAAACAGAAGATGAATGATACAATGTACATAATGAATATATATATGAAAAATATCAGTGTTCAAGCAACAAAACTAACTAGTGTTAACTGTTACGGGGACCGTTACAGATGTTCCCCAAACTCTTCCCAAGAACTCCCTTTTTTGTGCCTTATTCCTGTAAGACTTTTTTTATTTGCTCAGTATCGACGGATTTCATTTAAGACTGAAAAAAGCTACAATTATATCAACTATATGTCATTTAACGTTTGGCATGCGCAAGCATGTTCATACAATGGCATGTTGGCTAAACAATTAAAATATCTTAATATTTATTGAGAATGATAAAAAATGAATACAAATATAAATGCTACCATTTTTCAAATATAATGTACGTCCTTGCATTCAATTTGATAGTAGCAAAATATTGAAATCTATTACACTTATTCATATTCTAAATTTCATCCCGTTTTGTTGTGAACAAAGAAAGTTATAGGCATTTAAAGTTTCAGCCATGCAGATTGCAGCACACGTACATGCACGTGCTTTCATTATAATTCTTATAATAATAGTGTAGATCATCATAATGTATGACCACGTTCAAAATTTCGGAGGATTATGACAAAAAAACCCCAATATATTGAGACTTTAGTTTCAGCCAATCAGAGCCAAACGCACGTGCATAATTATTGTGTAAATGCATGAATCCAATGCCATGATATACAATAAAGCCATTTGAATGATCCATAAGTTAAAATAAGATGTGATAAAACTATGGATTTTTAAAAAGAATATATGTATTACGATCTTTCTTTATTTGAATCATAATACTATTTTATATGACCTCAAGGAGGAATGCCTTACCAACTTTTTATTTTATAGATCTCTGAGTCAACCTTTTTAAACAATGGTTTCAGCATTGAAAGGCCGACATTAGCTCTCAATTATTTAATATGAATTTTTTTTGTATTTTTTCAAAGAAAATGAAAAAAAAATATTTTCATCAAAATAAGACGCTTTCTTGTAAGAGTTTTGCTGTAAAGTAATGCATTACATTAATATCTAATAAAATATGTGAAGAAAAGCCGTATAGATATTAAAAAAAATCTAATAAAAAAAACATTCATGAAAATAAAACACATAATTTGTGAATATTTTTTAAATTTGTGGTTAATCTTCTTAAAACCAGTCACAGCTGGGAAGAACATGTTCGTTAATCATATTTCTAAAAGAAATTGAAACAAAATAGCGAAATTTTAGAGAAATTATTTTCTTTTTTAATTTTGGTCAATCCCGATCAAAATTAAACCGATCCCAACCATAATTGTACATTCGTCAAGTATTGGAAATAAATAACATTTCCCAGAGAACACTAGTCTAGCAGGTGAAATAAGGGTTAAACATTATTGAACTTGAAAATAAAATTGATTTCTTCATTGTAAATATATGAAGAGGCAATAAATAAGTAGTTCATTCATTTTGTGTTAATTTCGATCGGGATCAGTTTAATTTTGATCGAGCTAGGTCAAAATATTAAAAAAATCAATTTCTCTAAAATTTCTCAATTTCATTTCAATTTCTTCTTAAAATTTGATTGACAAACATGTTCTCCTCAGTTGTGACTAGTTTTATGGTTTTTTTAACCATAGGTTTAAAAAATATTCACAAATAATGTGTTTTATTTTCATAAATAATATTTCAATTAAAAAATTAAAAAAGTCTAACCAGCCCTTCTTTACATATTTTATTAGATATTAATATGACACATCGATTTAAAGCAAACTTTTAAGTCGAAAACATCTTAGTTGGATATAATTTTTTTCCCCATTTTCTTTGAAAAAATACAAAAAATTTCCTATAAGATAATTGAGAGCTGATATAAACCGTTCAATGCTGAAACCCTTGTTTAAAAATGATGACTCAAAGATCCATAAAAAAAAGGTGGTGTGGCATTCCACCTTAATTATCAGCGTGCATTATGTGGGTTACAAAATGTACATTTATGTCAGTGTTCATTTAGGCATTCGCAAATGCCTCTCTTAAAGACATTTGAAATTAACTTCCTGAATGCTAATTTTTTCCAAAAATATTGCATGTTATATTCATTTGTATATTTTTCTTTATTATTTTTTATTTCACCCTAAAATATTTATTTATTTAAAGGGTGTAATGGTCGGCATGGGACAGAAGGACAGCTATGTGGGAGACGAGGCCCAGAGTAAGAGATGTATCCTCACCCTTAAGTATCCAATCGAACACGGCATCGTCACAAACTGGGACGACATGGAGAAGATCTGGCATCACACCTTCTACAATGAACTCCGTGTGGCTCCCGAGGAACACCCCGTCCTTTTAACTGAAGCCCCACTCAACCCAAAGGCCAACAGAGAAAAGATGACACAGATTATGTTCGAAACCTTCAATTCCCCAGCGATGTACGTAGCTATCCAGGCCGTTCTCTCTTTATATGCTTCCGGTCGTACAACTGGCATTGTACTCGACTCTGGAGACGTTGTCACCCATACAGTACCTATTTATGAAGGTTATGCCCTTCCACACGCCATTATGAGATTGGACCTTGCTGGACGTGATCTGACCGATTATCTCATGAAAATCCTCACAGAGCGTGGTTACTCATTCACAACCACAGCCGAAAGAGAAATCATTAGAGATATGAAAGAGAAGCTGTGCTTTGTTGCTCTGGACTTTGAACAGGAAATGGCAATGGCTGCAGCATCCTCATCTTTGGAAAAGAGTTACGAACTTCCTGATGGCCAGGTCATCACGATTGGAAATGAACGATTCCGTTGTCCAGAAGCCATGTTCCAACCTTCTTTCCTTGGAATGGAAGCTTCTGGTGTGCATGAAACAACATTCAACAGCATTATGAAATGCGACGTTGATATCCGCAAGGACTTGTATGCTAATACAATTTTGTCTGGTGGTTCAACCATGATCCCAGGTATTGCTGACCGGATGCAAAAAGAAATCGTATGTTTGGCTCCGTCCACAATGAAGATCAAGATCATTGCTCCACCAGAGAGGAAATACTCCGTCTGGATCGGTGGTTCTATTCTTGCCTCTCTCTCCACCTTTCAGCAGATGTGGATCAGTAAGCAGGAATATGACGAATCCGGTCCTTCTATTGTTCATAGAAAATGCTTTTAATATTTAGTTATAATCTAACAATTTTTTATTTGCCCATTATATTTTCCAAATCAAGGACACAGAGTATGTAATGCTTCATTTTTTTCATAAAATTTATATGAATATATATTTTATTTGTTCTTTCCATATACTTATGCAGCTTGTTACTGATATATGTTAATAGAAAAATAATAAATCAAGAAATACTTTGGTTATGTTTTCTTCTTTTATTTAAGAAGAGACGAGTCAAATTAGAACTGTAATAAAACGAAGTTTTTTTTGTTTTGCTCGTTATTTATTAAATCCAATTAATAATCTATAACGAATACATTGACAAAAATAAATAATAAATCAAATTTAGAATATCCCTAAGACATTATTATTATGTCATCCTTTGTGTTTTTAGTTTAAGTCATTATTTATATAGAGGAAAATAAAACAAAGTGAACATGATTTTTCAAACATGCTTATTTTGATATTGGCGATTATATAAATATATGTTTTATTTTGATCTTTCCATATACTTAGGCAGCTTGTTACTGATATATGTTAATAAAAATATTGAATCAAGAAATTCTTTGATTGTTTTTTTATTGTTTTATTTTAGAAGAGATGAGTCAAATTAGAACAATATTAAAAAAGATTTCTTTCCTTTTCTCGAGCTCATTACTTGTTAAATCCATTTCATGATCTCTGCAATCTAATTAAAATTAGATGTTGTATCCGCTCGCATACTCGCTACATTAACATCTACGAAAATCCCATAGAGGGTCACGTCAGAGGTCAAATTCGGATGTTGTTAGATGTTAGTGTAGAGAGTATGCGAGCAGATCTAACATCTAATAATAATAAGATTGTAATCTATGACAAATTTAATAAGAAAAAAATAACATGAATTTACAATATCCATAGAGTTGCTATCATATGACTAAGTGGTACCAGCCTTCGATCTAGATTGACAGCGTAAGTAGTTGATCCTTATGTACTGGATCGAATCCTCTGACTGCTTGATGTGGATTCTGGCCATTTGTCGAAAACTTTATACCTTGAGGTACGCAGTCATTACAAAGACCCTGAAGTACCGAGTACAGGTCTGGGGGACAAAAAACTCAGAGGAGCTCACGTTTGATCTCATTCTTACTTTTTCACTATATATTCTTTTGAAAAAAGTGAGACTGAGATCAAAAGTAAGCTACTCTAAGTTTTATGGCCCAGGCCTGGTCTAAAATCACACGCAGATTTTGGAGCTCAAATGTGACAATTCAGAAATTACCGAACGTATGTTAAGCAAACAAACAATATTATCCTTATTATTTTATTATGTAAAACTACTCAATAAATAGTATACCACAGGCAATTATTTAGACACTGAATTGACGACAGAATTTTCCGTTATTTCCCGATCATGACAAGTAGCACAAGGCGTATGTGACCAGTAGGCAGGAGATGCTCACTCCTCCATGGCACTTGATCCCACCTCTGATGTTTTGGGGGTCCGTGTTTGCTCTACTCCTATTTTTTTTTTTGTTTAATGGTCTTTTGAGCTCGAATACTGTTCTTTATCTCCATATATTTTATTATTCAAAAATTAATTTACAGTATACTAGAGATGGAAGTGATTTGAAATTCAAATGTAAATACTATTGAAAAATTTTTACAATAAGTTCAATATCTGAAATTTTGAAACCTTGAAGATACAGCAAAGGCTATTCAAGATTTTTGTCAATTCTGTACATTTTTTTGCTAGGAAAGGAAAGTTAATCGCTGGTTTATAATGCATGACAATTATTGCTGATTATGAAATGGTTTTCTAATTATTCAACAATAATGAAACATAAACACTACCTCATGTAAATCTTCCTTTATGGAAACTTCTGTTTGAGCTGTGACTACCTGCTCTTGAAAGAAAGATGCAATAAATCACTGTGACCCCTCAGGGAATTCTTCACTAGCCACACAGAGGCTATTCGTTATTAAGCTTCAAGGACACTAAAATTAGGGAAAGAGATCTAATAGATCACTGATGACCATAAAATACAAGGTGGGGCTTAGCTCTTGCCATTTTGACAAGAACTCTTTCTGATTCAGAATTGAAAATATTAAACTTAATCAAAAGCACCTAAATACAGAAAAGATCTTCCTATTATTGTGAATATACATAGGAATTTGGATAAGGGATAGGTATTCAAAGCTGAATCTCCAAGGTGTCATTTATTTCTAGCTTTGGTAGAATTTGTTGTGTAATGGGTTTTTGTCCTCTACTACTACTACTACTAATAATAATAATAATGATTGTTTTTTTATATAGCGCTTTTCTAGCATAAATGCTACTCAAAGCGCTTTACAATACATTATTACCCAAGCAGACCATAACAATCCAGAATCTTTCTCAGTGTCTTTAAGGCGCTAGAACACTAATATTCTGACAATATCTTTCACTGTCTATCGCCAGGTACCACTTAAACACTTGGGTGAAGTTAAGAAATTCGTGTAAAGTACCTTTCCCAAGGACACAACGTCGACTTGCCGCGGCCAGGATTCGAACTTAAAACCTTTCGGTTTGGATCACCTCAATCACTAGGCTACCGACGCCACTACTGTTAAGAAAGATCAGACAGTTGACGACCGCTTCATTAATAATTTATTATGGACCAATTAATTTCTCTAAAAAAATGGCTCGATTGTTTCTGAAATGTGTGTTTACTAAAATGTATCTCAAATTTTTGATATCTTGTTCAATTTAGGAATAATTGAGGAAAAAAGAGAATTACAAGCAAATAAGTTTTCGCCATTTTGGAAACCTTTGGTGAATCATAAAAAACTGGCAATTTATCAAGGTTGCATTTTATTTTTATTTCTGTGAGACAAAAATTCAGTTCGTTTTTGTCCATACATTCGTTTCAACCGAGTTTTTCTTAATAATCGAAATTCACATAAAGTCACTACAGTATATCCGTAAAACTGCTTTGTTAATGTTCTTAATTTAGGGTTTTCCTGTTTCTATTAGATGTTAATTTAAGAGATAAAGATTAAGGCTTTATTCTTTTTAAGATGAGAAGAAATTATTGCTGCAACATTTTAAGATTTTACAACTCACTAAGGCAAATTTCTTCTAGGAATATGTTTATTACTTAGATATTTTTTCATTAAGAAAAATAAATTACGATAACGAACCCGTAGTTTGAAAAAAAAATATTAATTTACTAATAAATAGTTAATTAATTACTTGTTATTGATTTCTTATAATTTACAAACATTTTGAATAAAAATCTCAAAGCCGTAAATTTGATGCAGTTCTGAACTATGTGAAAACATCAAGTTTATTTTTTTTAAAACACTATTTCTGCATAATTACTTCAGCATGTATTTTTTTGATTTTGTTTCATTCCAGGACACGATAGTTTTTTCCTCTTATCCAGTCAAAATGTTTTTTGACATTTTCTGGAAAAAAGATTTTTACATCTACCTACCAACCCATTAAATTTAAAACAGGTAAAACAGACATTCTTTTAAAGATGGTCTGAATATGTCAAAACATTAAGCTTTAATTTTTTTAAAATACTTTTTCTCTATAATAATTTAATCTTAAAATGTTCATTTTATTTCTTTCATTGCTATCTGTAATCCTAGCTATAACATGTATCAAGGGAAAAATAATGATCTTAAAAATGATATACAAGGTACTTAAAATGATTTTTAATATCAAATATTGGCCAAATGAAGAATATAGAGATAACGGACAGTATTCAATATCAAAGTCCATAAAACAATACAAAAGAGGAGCAGAGCAAACATGGGCCTCCAAAACATCGGAGGTGTGATCAGGTGTCATGGAGGAGTAGTATCCCCTGCTGACCGGTCACACCCGCCGTGTGCTCCATGTCATGATCGGGAAATAATGGAAACCAAATTTCGTTGCCCTCTCCAAACCGACTGACTGAAATTGCCCGACTATATATATTTTTTTTATTCCAGGATATGGCATTTTTTACTTCTTATCCAATCAAAGTGATATTTTGAATGTTTCCGGAAAAAAGGTTTTCCCATCTACCAACCCAATGAATTTACTCTGAACTGGAAGAGGGCAAGCAAATATTATTAAAGATGTTCTAAAAAATCAGTTTTGTTATTCTAATATTGAAGATTATTATATACAAAATTACTCGATTAGAGGAAAAAGAGACCTCAGAAATACTGTACTTATTTGCAATATATCACAAAATTATCCTTACGTTTAGGGTTAAGAAATAACACTCTCATTGCGCAAGAATTAATTGTTTTATTTAAAAAAAAAATCTTCCGAATTTGAATTGAATGTTTTTTAATCCATTTTTGTGCATTGGTGACACACATATTTCGACCCCTGTATTGCATAACCTTTTCAAGTGTTCCCAAAGCTATGAATGTTTAACTTTAAGGTGTTTGTCATGTATAAGCAATTAAGATCTAATGATTTGTTCATTTCACTCGAACATCCAAAACACTTTAAAGACCAGAAAATGCCTGAGTGACGAAGACCTTGCAGCTTCAGTTACCGACAATGGATCTTGAATATGTTAACAGGTTATACAGGGGGCAATATTTCCCGTCGATTGTAAGACACACTTGCAATTAGGCTACAATACAAAAATGTCATGATAAATTGATAAACATGATCAATACGAAAAGGCTATTTATACGATTTCATTCAAAATCTGTCTACACGTTCCGCTCTAGTCTGAGAGTTAATACGCAATGCATTTTTATGTATATTTTTAGAACATCAACTCTAACTTCACTGTTTACGGTAGCTCAGTCGGTAGAGCGCTCGCTCCGTGATCGGGAGGTCGTGAGTTCGCATCTCGGCCGCGACTGACCCAGTCGATAAAATGGGTAGCAACTGTTCCTTCGCCAGCGCTCGGCACATTGAAGTGAAAGTTGTGGGTCTTTCGGACCTTAAAAACCGAGGCCCCGTGTCAGCGGCAGGCGTTGGCACGATAAAGATCCCTCACTGCTCAATGGCCCTGAGTGCCGAGTAAAGGTCAAAATTTGAAGCCCTTCACCGGCATACGATGACGTCTCCATATGAGTGAAAAATTCTCGAGAGGGACGTTAAACAATATACAATCAATCAATCAATCAACTCTAACTTCAAATAGATTGATTCGATCTGTCTGTTGAGTGAGTAAATCAAAACTATATTGATAATTTTAAAATGTGCAACGTTTTCATTTTTTATGTTCTTTTAAACTGTTTTCTATATCACAAAGGTTAAGACCCTGAGAGAGTTATTCGCCTCATTTGTTTAAAAAGTGGAGAGCATCCAAACAAACATAAAGTTAAGTAGATGTGATGAAAATATTTGAGCTCAAGAAATATTTAGATTGAATATTGGACAGTTTTGGAAAGTCACTTCTTTTGAATAGAAGATACATGTAATCAATCCTAGGCATCAGTTTGGGAATGTATTCGGAGATAAATATTGTGAAAAAGGGTGGGGGTGGGGGTAAACCGAAAAGGATAAGATAGAGTACGTAAGACTACTTTTTGGCCCCTGATTGTTGGTTTCTTTTTAATTGTGCAACAGTTTATCAATAAACTGGGGGGGGGGGGGGGGGGGGGGTAGCTATAATAAGAAATGCGGGAAGTCATTAAATGAACTACAGATAAAAATATACACAAAAAGCATCAAAAGTGTATATCTAATTATAGAGCTCCTCTCAGCTCTATTACATGTATTTTATGGTGATTTTGTACATATTTAATTTCAAGAATTGCGTAATCATTCTGGGTATATCACGTGATATCTACCCATAGTTATTACCTTATAAGGCATTTTTTTCTGCTTGAGTGTTTTCTTTGTGGACCCAGGTAGAACACGATACATTTACTGATAAATTCAATTTAAACGAAAATCTTTGAGAAGTGAGGGCTCTTTCGATAATCGGTAAGATGGACGACGAAGATGTTGCAGCGTTAGTTATCGACAATGGATCTGGAATGTGTAAAGCTGGATTTGCCGGGGATGATGCCCCAAGAGCCGTGTTTCCCTCCATCGTTGGACGCCCTAGACATCAGGTATGAATTTTCATATTCATTAAATTAATCATGTAATCAAAACATAATATCATCATTTCATTTGTCTTCATTTCTGACTATGCCTTCAGGTAAAAAATAATATAATGATTATTTATTCATTAGTTTGACGTTTTATTCACGTACTAGTTTAATATGCGTTTATGAAAGGAATATTACGTATGCTATATATAGAAATAACAAATCTGGAATACTAGATTTAAAGTCTGGGGTAATTTAAAACGCAGAGGTATAAAACCGGATATATGTAGTTACGTAAAAGATTTAAATGTCAAAAATTGCTAATTGTTAAGTGTTGAACCATTAAAATTGATCAGTCTTTTTAATGGTGCCTGATAGTAAAATTTTGATTTTTATTTTAAACAATTATTTTTTTAGCACATCGCATTTTGGATAAATGCCAAGTATTTACAATCTCGAATCGACAATAAAATAACTCTACTAAGAAATATTTACGGAAGTTCGGGACGGACATGGACTTACTTGTTAAGACTAATTTGTTATGACTTATTTGTTGTGACTTATTTATTATGAAGTCTTTATTTCTAGTGATAACTAAGTGTAAAAGTAGATATGGAGAACGTAATAGCTTGGCTTACATCTATTATAAAATGAAATGTTTAATTATTATTTTTCAAACATGTTTAGAATAATAAAATAGTATACATTATTTTTGCACAAAAGTCAAAATCAGGGAGAATTTGATAATTTTTTTTTTATCAAACACTGTTAAATCAATTAAAGCATGAATTCTGTCAGTAGCTGTAGCATATATTTTTATTTAAATCCTTAAGTTAATATACAGTCATGTAACCGAGAAAAAATAATTTAATTAGATAATACATTTTTCTTTAAAATTGATCAATACGCATATTTTATTAAAACAGGGTAATTTACTTCAGAAGCTACATGATTGCTTTGTGCGTTTGCCCTCAGATGTGCTTATGTCTATACACTAGAATTTAAAAGTTAATTATTTGATAATATCATGTTATCCTTTGAGAAATTAAAGTTTAAAAAAAGATGCTTAGTGAATCCCATAGAATGATATGGTTAATGATTTAACATACACTTGTTTTTTGTAAATAATTTCATTTATTTATCCTACCAATCATCGTCCTGCTTTACAGGGTGTAATGGTTGGCATGGGCCAGAAGGACAGCTATGTAGGAGATGAGGCCCAGAGCAAGAGGGGTATTCTCACCCTCAAGTATCCAATCGAACACGGCATCGTCACAAACTGGGACGACATGGAGAAGATCTGGCATCACACCTTCTACAATGAACTCCGTGTGGCTCCCGAGGAACACCCCGTCCTTTTAACTGAAGCCCCACTCAACCCAAAGGCCAACAGAGAAAAGATGACACAGATTATGTTCGAAACCTTCAATTCCCCAGCGATGTACGTAGCTATCCAGGCCGTTCTCTCTTTATATGCTTCCGGTCGTACAACTGGCATTGTACTCGACTCTGGAGACGGTGTCACCCATACAGTACCTATTTATTAAGGTAATGCCCTTCCACACGCCATTATGAGATTGGACCTTGCTGGACGTGATCTGACCGATTATCTCATGAAAATCCTCACAGAACGTGGTTACTCATTCACAACCACAGCCGAAAGAGAAATCGTTAGAGATATTAAAGAGAAGCTGTGCTATGTTGCTCTGGACTTTGAACAGGAAATGGCAATGGCTGCAGCATCCTCATCTTTGGAAAAGAGTTACGAACTTCCTGATGGCCAGGTCATCACGATTGGAAATGAACGATTCAGTTGCCCTGAAGCCATGTTCCAACCTTCTTTCCTTGGAATGGAAGCTTCTGGTGTGCATGAAACAACATTCAACAGCATTATGAAATGCGACGTTGATATTCGCAAGGACTTGTATGCTAATACAGTTTTGTCTGGTGGTTCAACCATGTTCCCAGGTATTGCTGACCGGATGCAAAAAGAAATCGTATGTTTGGCTCCGTCCACAATGAAGATCAAGATAATTGCTCCACCAGAGAGGAAATACTCCGTCTGGATCGGGGGTTCTATCCTTGCCTCCCTCTCCACTTTTCAACAGATGTGGATCAGCAAGCAAGAATATGATGAATCTGGTCCCTCCATCGTGCACCGAAAGTGTTTTTAGAAGATTTTCAAAAAATGATGTTCAGTTCAAAATAATTATACTCATTTCATATAATTTTTATACCTTAATATGCTGTTACTGAAAAATCAATAAACTTTCATTAAGAAACTTTCATCAAAAATATTCTTTCTCATTTTTTTTAAATGAAAAAGAAGAGAATCAAATCATTTTACACTATTAGCCGATTTATACCATAAAGAGACACTTCTCCCTTTAAAAAAGAAAAATAATTGTAGTTAGATTCAGATATTTTTTAAAAATGAGTTAGTGATATGTGAATATTTTATCCTTTCTATGGGGATTTGATTAAAGGAAACACATGCCCCTACTTTATATAATTTCACTTAGAATTATGTTATGCTCAATTAAAAGATAACATTTCAAAAAAATGTCAAAAGTTATCAAATTTAATCAATTTGAGTGACTTAAAAAAGTAGCAACTACGTGAGAGACACATTTATTAAGATTTTCGAACTATTCTATGTTATTCTAATTTTGGCAGAAAATTTGTATGCCTTGAAATCTATCCTTAATACTAAAAATTACACTCATAAAATAGATCAATATATTGCAATTTTATATAAAGGATTTATCAACAAATATTAAGTATCACAGTAAGAACTTAAAAACTGACCAGTCGGCAAGAGCCCGCTGAGGGGTAAAGATTAAGGGTGAATCTTAAGGAATGAGGGCAACAAATGTATTATAAAAATTTCAAGAAAATTCGTGAATGTCATAAAATATCTGTAAATAGTATGCATATATATAAATAGTATGTAAATAGTAAACAAAGAAACCTATCTTATAATAACTCAGTTGAATACATTGTACATGTATGTATTAAAAAATGATTCCAGCATATGTTTTTGAAGATGCTAGCCTTCAGTGAACGCAAGTATAATGTATCATCGAGGATTGACCTAGACTTCAAAACATCAGTTGGAGATAAAAGTGTTTATCAATCTTCAAGTGACAGATAAAGATAAGCCCCTACATTTTCTGCATCAAGCAAAATAATTAATCCCAGGAGGATAATTTTACTGCTCTGCTCTCTAATCCTTTTGTTTTAAAAGTTACAACATGTACAATACAACTTTATTCAGTAATCAGAATCAGAATAATATCTGTTAAAATTAATAGCATTAAAACAGTAAAAGATAATAATAATAAAATCTAAATAAATAATTTTTCTTTTTTATAGCATTTACTCAATTCATAACTCATTGTGTACAGTATTTTAATCAAAATAAAGTATGAACATTACTTAAATCCATATATCGGAGAACGTACAAATCATTTAAAATTGAACTTAACTTCAAAACATATTTCATTTGCAGAGAGAGGTTGTTTATTTGTTAATCTCAATGTGACAAGTAAACAAAATACTTAGAGAATTTACTTCAAATTGAAGGTTAATTAATCCCAATTGCACAGCTTTCATAGTTTACGACAGGAACATTCGCAGCAGTTATCTCTCTTTGTCCATTCATTCTTATGCAATGTTAAGGTAGGTCCGTACTTTGAGAATTTCCTGTCAAACTAATTTTTTTTTTATTTGAATACCTTGAATAAGTCTTAAACTAACTAAAACACCCATAAAAGACATATCTTTGCAGGTTAATTTTCATACAACATGTCTCAGAGCACATGCCTCTAAAAACTCATCAGCCTAAATTGAACATAAAAAAGTGTGATATCATATCTAATTTAGTTATGCACCAAATCACATCAAATTTATGTTAAAACTTATGAAGATCCAAGATATTCATTTGCCAAGAGAATATTTGAAATCTTTACTTCAAAACACTTACAAATATATGTTGAATGTGTCCAAGTCTTTCAGAAAAAAATATCAGAATATCTTTATTTTTTATAATTCTCAAAATCAAAATTGTTTAGATGCCATTTTTTCTTTAAAACTATTTAGAATTATATCTAAAGTTAACAAAAACACATATTTTGTTTTGGTTGACCAGAGAATTTTGACAAAACAGTCTTTTGAAGACGTATACCCCCATTTTTGGAATATCATTTTTTTTTCAATTATTCATTGCAAAATTTTTAAAAAGTAAAAATTAAATGGATTATATAGGTTTAAAATAAATAAAAATAGATCTTTGGTTAGTTTGCTAAAAAGAAAATTAAAAGATCTAGGTCCATAAAAGCAATTAAGAATTTTGTGTCTGTGTATGTACCAAATGACATATAGATCTTATGGACAGAGTGCAAAGTGTAAATTTCCAAAAATAATTTATATTAAATGCTTTGTATGCACAATAACACTATAATAAACAAATATAAAGTTGCTAAATTATTTTCAATCACTCCAAAAGATCTTATTTCAATAGACAAGTGATAATCAGAATTTTATATTGATGTGTAAAATTAAAACCTGATCCGTAAAAGTATGATCCTTCCTTAAATAATCTACCCAATACCCAAGCTCCAAACCGGAAGACATAGAGAACCAAACTTAAAATCAAGGTATGTCTTTTTGGTCGAGGGGTATTATAATTAAAAGCCCTTTATATACGCAGGGGTAATAAGGAAGCATAGGCAGATGGTTGTGTCCCAATGTGACAAGTGAAAAAATCCCGAAGGGATGTTTAAAAAAACAAATAAAGAATAATATTTTCCGTATTTATTTTTATGTAAAAAAAAAAAATGAATACATTTTATAAAATTTATCATTGAGTCCAATGCCGACTGGCGTTTTTCATACTTATCGTTAACCCCATTATTTACAGACTGAAATGTCGACGATTTTCCCGTTATTTCCCATTATGGCAATGTAATTGTGTGCTCCTTGTCATGATCAGGAAATAACGTAAAAATCCGCCGTCAGTTCAGTGTACAAATAATGGACTAACAATTGGTATGAAAAACGTCAGTCAGCATCTGACTCAATGATAAATTGTATTTGCTGACAAAATCATTGTATCGACCAAAGAACTTACGAAATGATGACTTTAAACGAGACTGCTGATATTCTTGTTTCATCAACTTGCTTGTGAATAATTTACCTCGTTTTAGAAATTGTTCGTACGTAGAGCATGCTCCTGCGTAACGAATCAACTGAGATATATATACATGTACTCCGTATGCAGGTGATGTAGGTATATTGCTGCATAATTAAGGGATGTTGACTAGAGAAAAGTTAAAGTCATTACGTTTATCATATAGTTTGGTTGTTAGATTACCATTAACGTCTTTTTCAAGTAAAATATCCAAGTATGAAACAGATGTGTCAGACTATGTGGTATTTTTTTTTATCTCAAGCTCACCAGGATATATCGCTAATTGACAATACGTCGTCGATATATCTAAATGCTGAGTTTAAGACAACAGCAAGTGTTTTATTCTTTTCACGCATAAGATTTTGCACAAATTCTACTTCATATGAATATAAAAATAGGTCTGCTTATAACGGAGCGCAATTCGTACCCATGTGAATTCGAATAATTTGTTGGAAGACCTGGTCCCCGAAAACCACAAAGATATTGTCAATCAGAAAAAAATCAGGCTTTTTTTTTTAGATAAGAAGGAAACATTGCCGCATCATATCAATATTTTACAAATCACTAAGGCAAACTTCTCAAAAATGTTTATTACTGAGATATTTTTTCCATGAGAAAAATAAATCACGAACAGGACCCATAGTTTGAAAAGAAAACTCTTATCAATTTACTAATTATTAGTTAATTAATGATTATTGTTATACCCTTATAAATAGTTTTCTTTATATTTATTACTTATAAAAAGTCCAACAAAAGAAATGTTTATTACATCGGTCTAACAATTTCACTGTTGAGTGGCATGCCGGTCCAACATAAGAATTGTTAGACCGCAACGTCACTGTTACGTCACAAGGAATTAATCATCGTTCAATATCGGCGACACGGAAATCACCGAAGATAAGGAAGAAGGGAAGAGTATGTTTTGTGAAAAATTATTTTTTTGTTATAATGAAAATATAATTAATTTTGTTTTTTCCCAGCTTTTGTTTTATATTTAGTGATTAAGCCATAATTTTTCATATAAAGTAATAAAAGAGTGTGTATTGATCAAGCACTGAAGGGTATAACAAAACAGTTAAAGACTAGGATTCGGACAACATATTATTTGTTGAACCTAAAGGTTAAAATGTTGCCCTTGGACTGCGGCCTCGGGCAACATTTTCACCTTCAGGTCCAACAAATCATATGTTGCCCTCATACCCAGTCAATAACTGTATAGTTATTGCTTTCTTATAATCTAGAAACATTTTGAATAGAAATTGTAAAAGCTGTGAGTTTGAGGACTGTTATAAATTGTTCTGTGTAAGATTCTGAAATATATCAAAAAATTACGTTTTAATTTTTTCCACTCTATAATAACTTGGACATGTATTTTTTTTTTCATTTTTTTCTCTCATTGTTTTCTGTAATAAAAGCCATTACATGTATCAGGAAAAAAAATTAAAGGATATTAAAAATGATATACTAGGTAATAAAAAAAACTATAGAAAGAATTTTGTTATTTTAAAATTAAAATTACCATGCAACATTATTCGGTTAAAACTGAACACTTTTCATAAAAGGCACCGTCAGACGGGCATATAATCCCTTTGATTTCGTTACACTTTATTGCACATATGAAACTCGTGGCTGACATGTACTTTTCCTTTCGTGGTCTTCGATTTTTTGTGTGTTTTTTTTTTTGTTTTTATGTGCTATTTCTGTTTGTTATTGATGCGTTGAGTTGTATTTCTTGATTTTTTTCCCCCCAATTTTGGAAAAAAATGCATAAAAAAATGATAATTTATTCGCGACCGAGTATCTCACAATAAAGATAATTGACGGTCAATATATTAGATTCAGCTTGTTGAGGGAATTATGTCGTATGAGCGAATAATACTTAACAATAATTGGAACATTTGATAATTGAAAAACTGCCCTTCCCTGCTCAACTTGAGACATTTGAATGTTCTGTTACATATGTTCATCTATTCTGAGCGTACTTATTCATAAAACATTTTTACAATCCTACTGGTTTAAGGATGTAAATGTTGCAATTTTTGTTAAAGACTGGTTTTTGAGGGGCATGAAATGATGCATTACAGTAATGTATCAAATTCGTTTGAAAATTGTGTAGATAAAGTTTGTACATGTACATAAATGACAGTAGTTCTATAAAAATGATATTGAAATGAATTATTAATTCATACTCGTGCATTTAATTTCTTCTGAAAGTGCAAACAAAAGTAGCTATCACTAGCCATTGTTAATTATGCTTTGTTTGCATTGGCCAGTGAATTTTACTGTTCATGTATGCTAAAATCCATTCCCTCCACAATTAGTGTCCACAATAAGCATTTTTATGATAAATATTTTTAAAATGTTTTTAAATTATACATCAGATGCCTTTTGGTGTTTGTGTTAAATATGTAATATGATTTCTTGCTCATATATTCTTTTCAAATTTTTTTTTCTTGGTGTAAAAATAACACTTATACCAATAGTAACGATCTGAAAGTTTCTTTTACATATTATTTTTTATAATATTAAGGATGAAGTTCACTCTTTTGCTTGTTAGCTTTAAATCTTACTTTCCTTTTTTTTCTTCAGCTAGCCTTGCACTATTTATGTATTTGTTACTCATTTTTTTTTAACTTGAATTCATTGTTTTTCCCCATTATATGTACTGAAATGCCTCTCACTTATGAGGATTCATTTAATAGTTCTTGTGCATGTACACAAGTTTATATGATTTTTATTAGCCTGGATCGATAGATCCGAGGCGTATATTGTTTTTGGATCGATAGATCCGAGGCGTATACGAGGGTTGTCCCAAAATTCCGTAGACAAGCGTTGTTTTGTAGGAACCCTATGTCATACAGTAATGAAACTTCGTACATAGATTAAACCAACACTATCTAACAATTTTATGGATAAATATGGAGTAACTACACAAATTATTCAAATTTAAAAGACACATTTCATTGTCTGGTGTAGGAAGGCGGCGCAATACCCAAAAGTTGCAGTTAAAATTTGGTATATTATATTTAAAATTCTACGGAGAAGTAATTACTACCCCGCATTTTTTTAATGGATATGAAAACTCTTAATATTGGGTAATTAACTATATTTCCTCAAATTTTGGTGTTTATACTTTGACAAATATGAATTTTATAACGTTTTATATACATGGGGTTGAAATCCGAATTTGTGAAAAATGGCGGCTGTGTTGGCCCAGGCGGCGCACTGGACCATGATCAAGTATTTTGATCCTGAATTAACTCTTACAGAAATTTACCAGTCATAAATGTTTGGTATATTAGGAAACTTCTTCTCATCCTTAGTATTTAAAATGACTAAAACGGTTTCTCTATGTATATGTGAATAAATAGTAACTAAAATAAAAGACAAGCTAAGAAATTAGCAAGATTCCATTGTGCAATTCCATTAGAGAAAACAGACGAAAAGACCGTAGAAATATAACGTTTTCAAATTATTATTATTTCATACCTATACATGCATATACTTTGTTTACATATTTTAATAATAGATCATATCATAGTAATTAAGATATTTTACATTTATAACTATAACCGTTTCGTTTAATCTAAGAATTTGATTCTGGTAATTGAAATATTTTCTCCAAAAATTTGAACGGCTGACATTTGTATTTTTTGACGTTGCAGATTGCTCCGGGTGTAAGAGAACGATATCACTTTAAATGTTATTACTCGAAAAGTTTTCAAGTAACCATGAAAAAACTCCGTAATTTATCTGCCAAGAACACGCTTTATCCACCCTGAAAATTTATAAAGATACATTAATTTCTTTAAAAGATATGAGCTCAGTCTACGAAATTTTGGGACAACCCTCGTATTGTTTTTGTCCTGTCTGTCTGTTTATCTGTTTGGCTGTCTGCCTGTTGTCAACTTTAACCTTCGCCATAACTTTTGAACCACTTAATATAGAGACTTCAGATTTGGTATGCATAATTCATTAATTAAGTTCTTTCAAAAGACACCAAGGTCAATGGCCTTCTGACCTTGACTGTGACCTATGTGTTAAAATAGCTTTTTCGAATTTCCGTCATATCATATGAACCATTAAAGATAGAGACTTCATATTTGGAAGGCATACTCCACTAATTAAGTTCAAAGAGCAAAGAATGCAAATTGAATATATTGGTACCAAAAGTAGGGCATTCTTACTGGAAATACAATTGTAATATATTAGCCAAGGCTAAAGTTATTTCAAAAGTACGGAAATCTCCGAGTTAAAGGTCAAAAGGTCAAGATTGCTTGTATGCAATGAAAGATCTTCCCATAAAGAATACATATGTGAAGAATGAAGCCCTAACCCTTTAAAAATTGTGACCAAGGATAAAAATTTTTAAAAGTAGGCCAGACTCCAAGGTCAAAGGTCTTTGTATCAAATTAAAGGTCTTGTCATAAGGATTAAATGTGTAAAGTATGAAAGCACTAACCCCAAACCTTTAAAAGTTATGGTCAAGGTTTGCTTTTTGAAAGTAGGTCAAAGTTCAAGATCAAAGGGTCAAAGTTCTTGGTATCCAATGAAGGGTCTTTTCACAAGGATTACCTATGTGAAGTATAAGAGCCCTATCCATTACTATTCAAAAGTTATGGCCAAGGTTAAATTTTTTTCATAAGTATGGAAATCTCGAAGGTCAATGTCAAAATGTCAAGGTTGTTAGTATCCAATGAAAGGTCTTTCCACAAAGAATATATAATTATGTGAAGTATAAATATCCTGGTTACTCTACTGTTCAAAAGATATGTCCAACCACCCCTAGGCAAATGTTGGGGTCAGAATATTAATAATAAATTCCCAAAGAGACAAACAAACATGCCCATTCCAAGCCTCCGTCTATCAGTACTTTCAGTACTTTGATTTCATTGTGCATTGGTAACACACATTTCTTGACCCCTGTGTTGTACAACCTTTTCACGTGATTCCATAGCTATAAATGTTTAACTTTGATGAGTTTTTCAGTAAGCAAATGACATATACTGATATATCCGTCTCAAATGACAACACCCAGAGCACTAAAGACTAGAAAATGGGTAGCGACGAAGACATTGCAGCTTAAGTTATCAACATGGATATATTTTTCTATTTTATATTTTTATGTAAGATTGAAATGTGGCACGGATAAAAATAAATACAAAAAAGAAAGTCAAAAGTTTTATGTCTAATTAATGAGCTCGTTACAGCTCTATCCCATGTATTTTGTGGTGCTTTTGTATATATTTTATTCCCAAAATTGCATAATTATTCTGTTTATACCACGTGATATCTACCAATAGATTATTACCTTATAAGGCAATTTTTTTCTGCTTGAGTGTTCGCTTTGTGACTCAGATAGAAGCTCAGTACATCTATCGATAAATCCACTTTAAACAAAAATCTTTGAGAAGTGAGGACTCTTTCGAGATCGGTAAGATGGGCGACGAAGATGTTGCGGCTTTAGTTATCGACAATGGATCTGGAATGTGTAAAGCTGGATTTGCCGGGGACGATGCCCCTCGAGCTGTGTTTCCCTCTATCGTGGGACGCCCTAGGCATCAGGTACGAATTCTACAATTCATTAGAATAATTATGTAATCAAAAAATAATATCATAGCATTTTTTTCACTTTTAACTTTGCCTGCATGTAAAAAAAAATGATTATTCATTTACTATTTTTAATGTTTTATTCACGTATTAGTTTTAAATACATTTATCGTGTTTTTTAAAGGATGGGACATTCTATATATAGCAGAAACAATTTCAATCAGGGAATATGAAATTTTAAGTTTAGTGTAATTTATACGCAGAAGTATAAAACACCAGATATGTGTAATTAAAATGTATGGAATAACGATATTAAAGATTTAAATGTTGAAATACATTGCTTGCTGACAAAGTACTTAAACATTGAAATTGATCAAACTATTGAAGTATGCTTCAAAGTAATAATTTACTTTTTAGTTTAAAAAAAACGATTTCTTTTTCAATTGCAAATCGTATCAAATTCTGAAATTAAAGCCATTTATCTTTTAACTTGAATAAGAGCTATCTTAATATTCCATAAATTTAGACTAGTGAAGCGTTAAACATTATATTTGCACAAAGTCGGGGAGTAAACAATGAGTTTTTATTTCTTCATCAAATGGTATAAGATGAATTGAAGCATGAAATCTTTCAGTAGTTGTAGCATGTTTCTTTGATCATCATTTCAAATACATGTAGCAGATAAAATCCGTTTAAAAACAAGATAACACATTTTTCTTTAAACACTTGAACAATACATGTACGTTATAGCATTTGCTATTAAAAAAAAACAGGTTCATCTACTTCAGAAGCTACATGCTTGCTTTGTCCTTTTGCCCCTCATATGTGCTTATGTTTATTAATTAACTGTTAAATTTCTATGTTTTTAAAGCATTATATTATGCTTTGAGAATTAAAATTTTCAAAAAAGGCAAATTCACATAGGCTGATATGGGTATTTGTTTAACATACATTTGTTGTCTGGAAATAATTCCATTCCTTTACATATGAATGAATGATTTGTCTTACAGGGTGTAATGGTTGGCATGGGACAGAAGGACAGCTATGTAGGAGACGAGGCCCAGAGCAAGAGGGGTATTCTTACTCTGAAGTATCCAATTGAACACGGCATCGTCACAAACTGGGACGACATGGAGAAGATCTGGCATCACACTTTCTACAATGAACTCCGTGTTGCCCCGGAAGAACACCCCGTCCTTTTAACTGAAGCCCCACTCAACCCAAAGGCCAACAGAGAAAAAATGACACAGATTATGTTCGAAACCTTCAATTCTCCTGCTATGTACGTAGCTATCCAGGCCGTTCTCTCTTTATATGCTTCCGGTCGTACAACTGGTATTGTACTCGACTCTGGAGACGGTGTCACCCATACAGTACCCATTTATGAAGGTTATGCCCTTCCACACGCCATTATGAGATTGGACCTTGCTGGACGTGATCTGACCGATTATCTCATGAAAATCCTCACAGAGCGTGGTTACTCTTTCACAACCACAGCTGAAAGAGAAATTGTTAGGGACATTAAAGAGAAATTGTGCTATGTTGCCCTTGACTTTGAACAAGAAATGCAAACAGCTTCGACATCATCATCCCTCGAAAAGAGTTACGAACTTCCTGATGGTCAAGTCATTACGATTGGCAACGAACGATTCCGTTGTCCAGAAGCCATGTTTCAACCATCTTTCCTTGGAATGGAATCTTCGGGTATACACGAAACAACATATAACAGCATTATGAAATGCGACGTTGATATTCGTAAGGACTTGTATGCAAATACTGTTCTGTCTGGTGGTTCAACCATGTACCCAGGTATTGCTGACCGTATGCAGAAAGAAATCACCGCTTTGGCTCCGGCATCAATGAAGATCAAGATAATCGCTCCTCCAGAGAGGAAATACTCTGTCTGGATTGGTGGTTCTATCCTTGCCTCCCTCTCAACTTTCCAACAAATGTGGATAAGCAAGCAAGAATATGACGAATCCGGTCCTTCCATTGTGCATAGAAAGTGCTTCTAGGGACTACTGAACTTTAGTTTTAAATCATTACATGTATCATATGCTTCCTTTACTGGTTAAATATGACTAAAAAATAAATAAAATTTAATTTTATTTTTTTTTTAAACAAAACATTGGAAATTAATTAAAGGTACCCCTCAAACAGTGTTGTAATCAAATAAAACATTTTTCTCTAGAAGAAAGAAAAGTATATGTTATTGCTTTGAAAATCTTTTAATACATATCAAATAAGTACCTCGTTTTAAAATTGTTTAACATAGAGCATGCGCATGTTCCTGTGTATCGAATCAACTGAAAGATATAAAGCCTGTATGCAGGTGATGACGGTATATTGCTACATAGGTAAGGGAAGTTGACGATTGAAACGTTAAAGTCATCACGTTTATCATAAAGCTTGGTTGTTAGATTATCATTGTCTCTTTCTACTTAAAAATCCATATATGAAACAGATGTTTCAGACACTGTATTATATTTTATTTAAAGCTCACTGGGGTATATCGTATCAATTACAATTGTTAACCGAAAATACGTCGTCGATATATCTGAATGTTGAGTTGAAGGCCACATCAACGCAGCTAGGTTAAGGACGCCCATATGAAATACACCTTAAAACAGTCTTAGAATATGGATATAGGGTTCTATAAATTTTGAACACATTATTTCTGAAGAGTAAGGATTTACATATTTGCATATGTATATATTAGGTCTCTTTTGTGTTTTTCCAAAGCAATTTCACTTGCATCAGCTGTTTTTACCGTGACATGTTTAAAGTTAGAAAAAAAATGTATGTACGATATACGGATATCTTTTCGCCTTGAAAATGATTGTCTTTATTTTTGACAAATTCCTTAACCCGAGAAGCGCTAGGAGGAACTCTCTAATGCATGGAAATAATGCAAAATTTAGTCGCCTTTCAATTAACTTCAGTGATTGAGATACATGTAATACACAAAGAAATAAAGTAAAATAGGGGAATTAATTCAACAGCTATAATTCTAGTCTTATTTTACGTAAAATAGTTTGAATAATTTTTATCATCGAACAAATATTGCATATTAATGCAAATAATTTATTTTGACCTGTTTGAAATAAAAAGTTACATATTTGGGGTATGAAAAATCTAAATAGGCAATATATATTTTTTTGTATCAAATTTTTCACGAATTAAGTCCTGATCAATCACGAGTATCGAGTAGTTTAAATAATACAAGAAAAAGTTTGGGTAAGTGATGTAAATTTTGAAATATTAGTCATAATATACAATTTTCAGGCAAAAACAGTGTAAATTTTATCTAGAATGCTTTAATTTAAATGTATCTTCATTTCTCGGCAATGTTTGTTAAGATAAGGTGTACAATATGTTCTAAAAATATAAATTGAAACCCATATTTAATATTCCTAGCATATCATTATGGAAAATATTCTCCGAGTAAAAGTGTGTAACTGAAGCTAAAGTTTCAAGATATTAAATTCAATAAATGTGCAGACTTGTAGAATTTTCTGCTTAATATCCTTCCACCACCAGAGATAGCCCCTCATCAATTTTGTTTCCTTGTGAATTATTTGGCTTTTTTTTCATTGAATGTTGGACAATTTACATTGATTAATTTAACTTAATTTGTCCTTAAAATTTAATTATAATAAACAGTTTTGAAGTAATAGGTTCTGCCTGAATTTAAAGAAAAAAAATAAAAAGAAGATTACGATTGCATACCTTAAGTGCCGAGTACAGGTCTATAATCACAGGCAGATGGTCGCGTCAAAATGTATCAGGTGAAAAATTCCCGAAGGGATGATAAACAAACAAACAACTTTCCATAGATATTTTTATGTAAGATAAGTACTGAATATTTTATTATTATATTTTTAAAAAAAAAGCTTATATACAGTAAAGGGAGTGAAGTTATTTAAAATTCAAATTCAAGTTCTATAACTGAAATTCCGAAACCTTGTTCTTATCTCTATCAAACAGAAATTCAGTTCCTTTTGTCCGCATATTCGTTTTGTCACAGTTCTTTTTAAACATTGAAATTTGCATAAAGTCGTTTCTCTTAAAAGTTAATGTACAAAATAAAAATTCAGGCTTATTTTAGATGAGAGGAAAACATTGCTGCCTCATACATGTATGAAGATTTCACAAACAACTAAGGCAAACTGGTTTTTTTTTTACCTAGATACTTTTCTGTGCGAAAAATATTTCACAACCACGACGTTGTAGTTAAAAAAATGAAACTGTATCACATTACTAATTATAAGTTAATTAAAAACTTGTAATTGATTTTTTATAATTTAGAAATATTTTAAATAGAAATTGTAAAGCTGTAAGTTTGAGGACTGTTATCAATCGTTCTGTGTAAATTTGCAGCCGCCATGATTAAATGTTATTTCATTTTAGTCCTGACACCGCTGCATTTCATTTCCGGAAATAGGCATAGCATTTCCGACATTTTTGAATTTCATTTCCGACATTTTTTGTTTTCATTTCCGACATAATTTTGTTTTCATTTCCGGAATTTATCTGTGCGGCAATACAATGTTTTCTAAGTAAGTGAAAATGGAATTTAAAAGTATTTATTACAAAATATTGATAAAGAAAAAAACATCTACACATATATGCATACACGTGGCACTAAGTAAAAGAGTTCAATAAGTATAAAGTTTTTCATCACATCTAATATGCACTAAATTAAATGTCAGTGACAGCACCACACTTATGTCCAAGTCATAGATAGAATTACAAAACTCAGATAATGGATTTCAATGTTTTTTTAATGATTTTTTTCTTTAAATTTTTCATAAGTAAAGTATTCAGATCTGTTACTAAAAGTACAACATATGTATATGAAAAATGTCGGAAATGAAAACAAAAAATGTCGGAAATGAAAATGAAAAATGTCGGAAATGAGAAAATGATAATTACCAAAAATTCCGGAAATGAAATGCAGCCCCTGACAGTTACTTTTTTTAATTTCTTGAGTAGTTAATTGTGTTTATACTACTACTGCAATGCACCCTGCATGCCTTGAAGGAAAGCGGGTTGTGCTAAAGAAACACGTCGTTAATCATCGACTATGCTGTGAAGCGTGTCAATTAGCTGATCAATATTTTGAGAGTTTATTATCATGTACACATGCAAATAATTTTGGGGAACTTGAATATGTTCACTATATTTAGATTAGATGTATAACGGGTTTATAAAAGATGACAATTACGAGCATGATAATCGTCAAGCATGCTGTATCAGAAAAAAAGTACTCTGTAAAAATTTAGTATTCCTCTGTAGTTAATCCATTTCACATGCTCTGTTTTTAAAGCTTTATTTTTATATCTTTTTGATGAAATTTGCATAGGGCCTACGTCTCGTCTTAGTGTGCTGAGTTTTAAGCGCCGGTATAGTTGTTGTTTTAGAGTTACTTCCCGTTGTTATATGAAATGTCGCGTGGCGCTAATTTTAGCACTGGGCACGTGGTGAAGTAAACAAAACTTAGCGAAAAATGCAATATCTAGAAAAATAAAACGTTAAGAACAAAGAGACACTGGTCCAAATGTTCCTTTTTGTGTTAACTTAGAAAAATAATACTTATTCATTAGTTTTGGTTATCTTAAAAGAAAAGACAATTCTTATAATTTTTAATTTCTGAAAAATATTGCCTGGAATGCCATGGTTACTGACTTACTGTATCAAGATTTTTTTTCTTTAAATTCCTTAAGAAGATTACTACATTTTTTTTGCAAATTTTAGTACATTTTTGATGTAATAATATTATTACAGGATAATTCGTTTTCAATTGAATTACATTTGTATTATTTTTTAACTTTAAAATGTGTTAGTTATTCCATTGTTTTGTGTTTCAGTGGTTACGCAGGTAGGTTAAGGTTACAACCAAATATTCTACTTGCCTATATGATATGACGTCATAGTAAGCTATATGACGTGAAGTTTAGAGATAACAATTTCTTATAATCGATATCTAAGATTGATTTGAGGTCGTAAAAATTAATCAAAATATGCAGAGGCATAATATAAAAGGAATTTTGTCGTTTCTGGCTCTCTGTAGTTATCACAGGGGTTAAATACCAAACCCCTGACGTCATAACTGTTGATCATGCAGTAGCAGAGTGATAATGAAACGTAACGAGAATTCATGTAAACAAACACAAGAAATCGGAGTTTAAAAGCATTTAGAATGACTATCTTGTGTGATTCATGTGGGAATAAAGCTTATGAATAAGGTATGGTAATATTCTTCTACAATTTCTTCGTAAAATTAAAGCAGGGAGGGTGTTTACTTGCCGATCACCCTTTCCTTTGTCGTTCGTAACAAATAAGATGCAAAAGTTCAACACTACGCCGCACACTTTGAAACTTAATTTTTGTTTCTATCTAAAGTTCTTATTTTAATGTTTTTGGAAAGTGCTGCTAGAATCGTATGGTTTACAGGAATTAATGCATTCTTTTCGATGTCATGAACAAAATGGAAACTTAATTTTTGTTTCTATCTAAAGTTCTTATCTTAATGTTTTTGGAAAGTGCTGCTAGAATCGTATGGTTTACGGGAATTAATGCATTTTTTTCGATGTCATGAACAAAATGTAAAAATTTTGGGAAGGTTTCGTCCAAAAGTGTTGAATAATTATTTCTGTGATAGGACAGTAGGATTCTAGCAGCAATTTTCATGGTACAGAGATGTTTTTACATTACTAATATTACGAATTGAATTTAATTATCCCCGGGGTAGTGTTGAACTTTTCACTTTTTTATTAAGGCATTTTTTTCTAATTATAGACGTCACGTGGTGACGTCGTGGTGAAGTGCTTCATGTAGTATAAGTCCCATTGAAGTCTATAAAATGCATAATTATAACAAATGTTTTATCCTTGACTTTTCCTATTGATTAGTGTTACATAATTATAAAAAAAAGTGTTATTCGCCGAATTCTGGTCCATGTGCTGCCTTAACATACCCGCGTAAGATAAAAATTGTAAACTCAATAATTGATTAATGAAGATTATATGAAGTCTAACACACATTCATGTTTTCAGTCACATTTCGCCTTCGCGCAGCTTCCTCCATAAAAAATTAAAATGTGGAGAACCTTGCCGACCCCTGTGTTGCATAACCTTTACACGTGATCCCACAGCCCTAATTGTTTAACTTTAAGGTGTTTTCTGTTGTGAAAGCAAAAATAAGGAATTAACATCTACATGTACTGATTTGTTCATTACAAACGAACCTTCAAAGCACTTTAATGGCCAGAAAATCCATGAGCGACAAAGATCTTGCAGCTTTAGTTATCGACATGGATCTTGAATATTTAAAACGGTTTTGCAGGGACTATATCCCCCCTTAGTTATTCACAATAGAAACTAGGCTACGAAAGGCAAAAAAAAAGTCATGATGAATTGATAAATGCCATCAATACAAAACATTTATAACTCTGTTAATCTGTTAATTGTTTTAACATTTTATACTACTTTCACCACTAATATTTTTGGAATAATTATTTAACTAACATTTTTTGTAAAAAAAAAAAAATATTATGTTTGAAACCCATTAATTCGATTTAAATTTTTTTTAAAACAAAAGTTATACATTCTCAGTTCCAGATGGAACACTGTTCTATAGCGTTCTGTAAACATTTGTTAGCTTTTTTGTTTATCTTTTTAAGAACTGTTACAGTTTCATTGAAGTGTACATGATTTATGTGCATAGGATTACAATATGTTTTGTCTTTTATTCATTAGACGTAGGTATATAACCTCCTTTAAAGGAAAGCATAAACTTTATATTGCGAGGTTGGTGGTAAATGTGATATGTTCGTAAATATAAACAGAATAATTTCTAGCCATAGATGGCTTACTTGATCCTTGTATTCTTCATTCATTAAAATGTCTGTATTCAAATTAAAAAAAAAATTGGATCAACACAAATTTGGAGCAAGGCAAACACTGACCTCTAAAACTTTCAGAGCTGGATTCGAATAAACCCCAAAGTAGCTGGACAAACAAGGCGTGCACAAAGCCTGTAGCTTCAGATATGTCAAAATTACATTCAATTCATAATTAGGAATTTAAAGTAGAGTTATTATCAATGAAATTTATGATATTATGATAAAGAAAATTTTTCTGAGAGTCGGAAAAAATCCTTTTATTAAAAAATAATATGGAATTCATGTGATTCGAACCCATATAATCAAAATTTGGACTGTCATTTTGCTTGAGACAAACACATTAATCACTACGCTACACAGCTCGTGATGAACTGTAGCATTTAATTAATGGACTTTGAGTATTTCTATGAAAGATGCGAATCTTTGATCATAAAAGTGCACTTTCAAGGTACTGTTGACACTATGGGTCATTGATCATATTTTTGTAAACCAAGAAATGTATATTTTTATGCAAATAATTAAAAAAAATGGAAAGAAACCCACTCATATCGAAAACAATTGTTAAAGTATTAGAAAAAAATGTTTTTGTCTTATTTAGTGTGTGCATGCTACTTCATAAGCAAATGAATTCAGTCTTTTTGAGATGTTCGTCCGTCTTGTTCAGCCATCTTGTACTATCAAAACAGAACATTTATGGGTTCAGATTCCAGGAAAAAGTACACTCAACTCGCCGACAATTCACAGCTGTTGTTTGCTCCTTATGATCTGGTATAAAAAAAATCCCTAGATAACACAGGCAGTATGGAAGTCCTGGTGTATTTTTGGACATCATCAAGAAATTATATGCTGAAAGTTCTAGTTGTGTCACAGAAAATGGAAGAACAGCAGACTGGTTCAAAGTACAGTCAGGAGTGAGTCAAAGTTGTATTATGTCTCTGTACCTGTTCATCATTTTGGTAGAATGGATACTGTGAATTACTAACAATAAGAAGACAGGCAAACATTAAAAATTTATGTCCACATTTGAAGACCTGGATTATGTAGACGACCTTGCACTTAATTCCAGGAAACACAGTTACATGCAAGAAAAGACCCGGAGATTACATGATGTTGCGGATTATAAAGGCCTAAAAATTAATGTTGACAAAACAAAAAACATGAGAATAAATGCAAAGAAGAAGGGTGTCATCAGCTTTAATGATAAAGAAATAGAAGAGGTCGAAACATTTCTCTACCTGAGTGCCACAATGGACAGAACCCGAGGAACTGAGGCATTTATTGGGAGAAGGCTAGGCTTAGCCAGGACCGCCTTTGCATCCCTTGCCAAGTATGGAAGTCAACAGAATACAGCACATTGTCCAAAATCAGTATCTTCAACACAAATATTCTTTCTGTGTTGCTGTATTGTGCTGAACTATGGAGAACAACAGAAAAAGAGGACGAAAAGCTTGATACGTTCAATCGGAAATGCCTAAAGAGGATCTTAGAAATATTTTTACAGGCCTGAAAAGATAATTAACCAACAACTGTATGAAAGAACAAAATCCATACCTCTATAAATTTGCAAGAACCATCAAAGGAAAGAGATGGAGGTGAATAGGCCACATCCATCGAGGGAAGAGAATTCACACGTTATAACAGCTCTCACATTGGCCCCTGAGGGAGATAGACGAAGAGAACGGCTAAAGAACACATAGCGACGCTCTATTGAGAATGAAAGAGAATAACTTGGTTAGAACAGTTGGCAATTGCCAGTGACCGCGATAAGTGGCTTTCTTTCTTGAACGGTTTCATACGTCCCCCTGGGCACGTACGCAGCTAGGATAAGGCTGTCCGTAAAATATCAAACTGATCAAATTATACTAACTTCTCTGAACTACCAAAATTTGACGTCATAATAGGATATGACGTCAAGTCATTGCATACTTGAGCTGACATGACAGGGAAAGTGTCATAATTTTTACATAACATGTAGATTTATTCTGGTGATTTGTTGTTTAATTCAAGTTTTAGGATTGTTTTTTAAGCTCGGGTGTGCTGTTATGATTATGAACATTTGATATTTCCTTTCGCTTGTCCGATATGCACATATTCAAACAATAGTGAAAAATAATATCTGAAACGCTCCGCTTATACGGTCGTAGACAGAGTTAGAATTTATGAATTGGACTGGCAAATGTGATAAACAAGGATAAAAATTGAAAATATTTTGTGTGAAACTACAAGAGAAGTATGTCTTATAACTGAATTGTGCTGGGGGATTGTATGTAGTTTATCCATTTTCGTATACATCGCGATAAAAAGTAGAAAATACCCCTTCTTATGTTGGTAAGTTGAATTTCTTGTAAAAAAAATTCTTAACGAGTAAAAATTAATCCTGCCCCCAGCACTTTCTATGTCCCAGAGATCACGATGGATTGATCAACTTTGCACAATATTTTTGTTTTGCACTTGTGCCAAAGCGATTTTTGTGCAACAGTTAGGAATATCATAAATTTACGTCACGTGATCAAATCAGGCATGTGACATCACAAAAATGCTCTAAAATGATATCTGATTAAACTAATAGCTCAAGTTGACTGCAATTTTAAACAAGAATAAAATATTAAAATTAAAATCTAGCTCAAAATAAAATATATATTTTGGGGGCATTTTAAGCCTTCGAACAGCCCTATCATAATACTGCGTATGATTTGTGTGCGTTTCATATTGTAGAAGAAAACGTTAATTAGGAGAAAGGACACTGAGTTAAATTCTATAGAATTCTACATTTTTTTTTTATTTTTGAATAGACGTCACCTTATACCACTGAAGGGTTTCAAAGTTTAACCTATAGAGGACTTTGCAGGTTTAGTGGTTTTTATGATCAAACATACATTGGTTCAGTAACATCATTATATTGCAATGTAAGGGAAATAAAGACAAAAATATATAAAAAAAAAACAAAAAAATCGTATTTAATACATTTATTTTCTTTCATTTTTGGAGATATTAGTTCTTTTAGTGACACAGGTTTTAGCCGGTTGATATATTACTACCTTTACAACATGCCAATGATAAATAGACATGCAAATTTTGGTGATGGTTATATAAGGTGATGACATGTGTAGGAGCTGCTTTATACAAATACAAGCATATAACGTCTTAAAAATTGTAAATACGATAGTATTAAATTATAATATCACAACATATACTATAGAAGAATTAACAAATTACTGATTTGTCATCATTGCGTGTCGTTTAAGTGTCCTGCCTTTTAAACTTGTAACTTGCGCTATACAAAACTATTTTAATGCATACTTTAATCCATATACTATTTCCACTGTGTTAGTAAAATTATCTCTAACTATAAGTAACAATTATTCTAGCACCCTGAGAGGCCTCCTTATTGCATGACTTCATCTTATATTTCTTTTCCAAGAACTCCCCACTTTGAAATACATGCAAGAAACGAAAGCTTTAATGTGCAAAAATGTGCGACACAGAGGAAAGTACGGCATTAGTTATTGACAATGGATCTGGAATGTGTAAAGCTGGATTTGCTCCCCAGAGCTGTGTTCCCCGCCGTCGTGGGGCGCCCATAACAAATGTGGTCTCGATGAATATTCGATTAAAAAATAGAATATAATGAACACTTTTAAGCAATAAAACTTGGAAGAAGAGCAAATACGAACCTCCAAAATTATCAAATGGGGGATTAGCTTTCTTTGCAGAGTAAGCATTCCCTTTGTCATACCCTTTCTGTGCCATTATCATACAAAGACAAAGAGAAAATCCGAACGGTGTGAAAATAACATTTGTATTAAAATGTCAGTCGAAATTTGACTTAATGATACATTATATTTCCTGATAAGATCATTTTATCGGCCATAGAATAAGTTAGATGTTGACCTTAACCAGACTGTTGAAAATCTTGTATTGTTATCTATTTGTCAGAATCTTACTAAACTTTAGAAACTGGACGATAGTTCGTACGTAGAACACACTCTTGTTTATCAAATCAAAATTGAAACATTAACTTTATAGGTAGGAAAAACATTTTCTCGCACAGTATTTTCAAACTTTTAACAAGGTAAGGTTTTTATCATTAAATCTAAGCTTAAAGTATAAGCCATATGAATAAATAAGTATTAAAACGTACATCATAATATGCATGATAAAAGAAAAAAGTATAGATAAACAGTTTGTGAAATAAAACAGCAACAAAAATTTGCATTTGCTGTGTTTTCTAGTTAACAAATTGAGACATTAATTTGAACACTACGTTCGTGTATAATTACGAAATGAAATATGCACAGAGAAACTTGCACTAACAGGAAATCACAATGAAGTTACAGATACTTTAATAAAAATGTAACGATATAGGGCAGGGGAGAAATTACATTGCATATATTTTTGATGCGTTTGAATATATAAAATGTAAATATAAGGAATGCTTTAGAGTTAAGTGTGAGCTATTGATATGTAAATGCATCTAGCGCATCATGAAATATGCCCACGTGAAAAGCCTTTGATTTACTCATCAAAAACTAATCTTTAAAATATTCCTCAAGTATAACACACAACTTTTACTATTGGAGCAAATTAATGTGTATAGCTAAATACTCAAGATTTTAGATATTTTGCAGAATAGAAAGGTTGTTATCAGTTAGGATAAAAGCCATGGAGAAGATGCTGTACAAGGTGATACTGTCGAAAAGGATCATCAGGACAGCTATGTAGGAGATGAAGCCCAAAGCAGGAGAGGTATTCTAACCCTCAAATACCCCATTGAACACGGTATTGTAAGCGATTGGGACGACCTCCAAAATATCTGGCATCACGCTTTCTACAATGAACTCCGTGTAGACCCGGAAAATCATCCAATACTCATGATTGAGGTCCCCCAAAACCTCAAGGCGAACAGAGAAAAAATGACTTGGATTTTATTGGAAACTTTTTAGGCTCCAGTCATGTACGTAGCTATTCAGCCCGTGCTTTCTTTGTATTCTTTTGGTCGTACAAAAGGAATTACACTCGACTCTGGAGATGACGTAAGTAAATCTGTGCCCGTTTATGAAGGTTATGCAGTTCAATATGCCATTAGGAAAATGGATCTTTCTGGAGGCGAGCTGACCGAATATCTTATGAAAATCCTAAGAAAACGCTGTTATTTCTTCACCACCGCAGCCTAAAGAGATATATTAAAAGATATTAAGGAGGAATTGTGCTACATTGCCCTGAAATATGAACAGGAAATGGAAAAGGACTTTTCAACATCATTTCTGGAGAAGAGTCACGAGCCTCCAGATGATAAGGTTTTTCTGCATTCGTTATGAGCGATTCCGATGCCCAGAAGCCATGTTTCAACCCTCTTTCCTTGGAATCATGAAATATGATAATGATATCCGTAAGGATTTGTAGTATCAAACGCAGTATCAGATTGTGGTTCAACTATGTACCCAGGTATGGCTTATCGACTGCAGAAAGAAATTACAGCTTTAGCTCCCTTAACAATGAAGATTAATATCATTGCTCCACCTGAGAGAAAATACTCTTTCTGAATTGGTGGTTCTATCCTTGCCTCTCTTTCCACCCTTAAATAGATGTGGAGCAGCAAGAAAGAATATGGCGAATTCGGTCCCTCCATTGAGCATTGAAAGTGCTTCTGGGAGCTTTTCACAAATGATGTTCAGTTCAGAATATATTCACTCCATACAACTCATTCCATATAACTATAAGTGTATAAACTCAGCTGTTCCAATGATATCCAGAGACGGGGAAAATATTTTATAAGTATTTTTAGTAGTCTTTTATGAATTACATGTGATTTCCCCGTACTTTTGAAAGATTGTATCTATGACGTCAAAATATAGACATTTAACGTTCCGTTAAACTTGACTTCACAGTCACTGTTACTATGATATTGTTGTAAGCTTCTAAAGATTGAAAATGAAAGAATAAGTTTAATTCGAATTAAACTCTCCGTGTGAACAGGGCATACTATTTTCATTTCTCGAAGTAATGCAATATATAATCATTTATTTTCAGTAAAAATAGAAGACTATTCTAAAATCCCCTGCTTCAATTATATTCCATAGTACTAATATTTTAATTGTTTTTATAAAGACTCTAGGTATAATTTGGAGGGGAAAGATAGACTTATTAGTATGGCTTAAATATTAACATAAAATTTATTCTTTTTATCACTTAAGGAAGCTAAAACAATAATTACTCCAGAAGAGCAGAGGCAAAAGTTCTGATATTGAAGCATCCAAATGTCTCGATTACATTTTGATTAAATGATAGCTCTCTTGGAGCTTACTTGGTCAATAAAATGGAGACAAAATTTTTATCTAATTGTACAAGAAAATTATACGAAAAAAAAATCTGCTGAAAAACAAAGTCTTTGAAAGATGAACGTTGTGGTCATTGTAATTGATCCTCTAGATCTGTATCTGTCTTGTTTCTTTGTCTGCATTGATATCAAGTGTTAAAAATCTTTTTTGGCTTGGTTTGAAATAATACACATTTCATTGCAGATGGATATTTCTATTGCTTTTGTTACGCTTTCTATAATATTATTTTATTATTCTTTAAACTGTATTAATTCATTATAGGATTAAACGTTCTTTTTTTCAGAAATTATCGATGTGTAAACTCTGCCTTTTTACTCACAAACTGAATAAAAGTGCAAAGCACCTTTATGTAAAGTTTGTGAGTAAAAAGGCAGAGTTTACAAATCGATAAATTCTAATAAAAGGACGTTTAATGCTTATAATTCCAATAACGAATTTTTTAAATTATTAAAATTATTTATCTTTGAGGCCGCCATACAATCTGTTATTTTGTAGGAATAAATTTATGCCGCAAAGAAACGTATACAAGATGAATATCGATAAAATCCAACAAAAATTGTAAAAACAGTCAATAAATAAACTTATAAAAACTCATTGAATGTTGTTTAAGTCAACAAATATCGTTAGTACGCGTATTCTCCAGAATAATTCGTCTTTGACCATGGCCATGATGACATAAACGACAACGATCATAGCGAAAGTTGCACACCGACGACTTCCTTGATTTGCGTTGGTTCGTTCAAAGATTCAGGGAGAATATTGGATCTGTAGGATGTAAATATTAGCATCTATTTGTGTATACAAAATAGATGCCTTTAGTTATTAGAAAAGTATATCTTAAGGGATTTATATACTAGTTTATTGATCCCAAGTATTTGTTATTTGAACGTTGGATTTTAAGGGTCGGGTTTGGTTGACTCATCAAGTGTTGTATATAAAAGGTCGGGTTTGTTCTTCACATTCCTTTCTCCTGAACCTTTCAAAGGTAAAGACGCATAACAATTGCTTGCAAAAAATTTATGAAATGTTGTTTTGTAATTTTCAAAAATCGTATAATTTTCAATTTATGCATTGTTCTCAACCATTTTAATGCTTTTATTACTATTGATGTGCATTAATTATGACGGATGAGATTGGATTCAAACATTTTACACAAAGCAGAAGACACGCACATGGTTATACCAAGAAATCGTTAACTTATACCTTTGTATTGTTTTACAATAATGTAATGTTGGTTATTAACATTAATAACTTTCTTTTTGTTTCATACTGCTTCGAAACCCGGCAAATAACTACAAGACTAAAAGACTACAAGTCAAAGAAAAGCATAGAAGATTATCTTTAAATCGTTTGAAAAACAAGACAGTGCATATACAGTCCATGAAACGTTCTACTTTCCGCACAGAACGGTGAACGAACGGTGAACGAACGTTGAACGAACGCAGAGCGAACGGTGAGTGAACGATATGCGAACGCTGAACGCAACTCGGTGAACGATGTGTGAACGGTGAACGGTGAATGAACGCAGAACGCGAACGGAGCGCGAACGCGAGCGCAAAGTGAACGGTGAACGAACGGTGAACGCAAGATGAACGATTTATTCAGAATGCCTCCGATCTTTTCCTTGCATTGAAATTATTCTATTATTCTATAATTCTAATTTCATGTGCTAAAATATAAATAAACAATAGATAGATAAAATAAGTAAATAAAAAAAAAATTGTTCTGCACATACCTATGTTTTAAATTGTTATTGATATTTTAATAACATGATTTTAATTGCCGTAAAACATGCGTATTTGTTACCGAACGCGTGTAGTTTAAATATAAAATCTACTTATATAGGAAATATGCTTATTCTTTTAACTATGAAAAAATGTGGACTTTAAAAGATAAAACTACCACTTTTAGAATGAATTAATTACATTGTACCCGGTTGAAACAACCATACAAGTATTCCCATGCCAAGGCGATTCTGAGTAAAATAAGGAATTTTTTTAAAATTCACAATTGTCTGTTAACTTGTTGCATCAAAAAAAATTCTATATTCATGTGTCATACTAATGC
Organism: Saccostrea glomerata; assembly: GCA_003671525.1. Taxonomy (NCBI): domain Eukaryota; kingdom Metazoa; phylum Mollusca; class Bivalvia; order Ostreida; family Ostreidae; genus Saccostrea; species Saccostrea glomerata. The sequence goes on along the minus strand of PRKT01000436.1, from coordinate 206,525 downwards.
AAAATATTCTATATTTATGTGCCATTTTTATTCTTTTATGATGATTATTTTAGCTAACTTCTACATGTATCTGTAGACATTAATTTCCCGGCCGTGATTATACTCAGATAAAATGAGGGAAAGAGGCATTTCAATTATTATTAATAGATTAAATTTTCAAATTAAACTACATACGTAATGTGCTGTCATAGTTTTTATTGAACAGAGAAATGTACGAGAGAGAGAGAGAAAGAGATAGACAGAGAGAGAGAGAGAGAGAGAGAGAGAGAGAGAGAGAGAGAGAGAGAGAGAGAGAGAGAGTCCGTTTTCAGATATCTGTTGTGTCAAAAAAAAATCGTATTTTTTCCCTAAATATTCCAAGCAGTAAAAGTAATCAAATTTTTAAGATTAACAAATCCATTTGACAATGATCATCAGCTTTTATTTTCCATCTTCAACGTTATACGTTTCACAGGAAGTCCACGTGGTTGTCCTCTCAATCAAATTCATTCGACACAGTGGAGATGTGGTAATCTCGTTTTACTGAGCATGCCGAAGGCAAAGAGTCACTTAGTATTTCCAAGAAGTTTAATTATTTTTCCCAATCATTACTAGATCTGATTTTTGCATTCCTGTAGAAGAAGATAAATAAATAATTGGAATATATACTTTGACATTTGAAATTGAATTTGAAACATATTCCCTGCCAATTAGAATACTACTGTCGGCACATGTATATTTTGAAATACTATTGTTTAATGACTGTTTGATTTCGATTTGCAAGACTGATTTTCTTGTGTTACAAAACTAATTTAATATTAATATTTTGGATATACTACAGTACTGTAACTAAGAATTTGATTTCGGGAGAAAAGGCAGGGAGGGGGGTGGCTCTTGATTATACTGAATGGCAAACATACGAATATTTAGGTACGGTTAATGAAGGAATTTTCCCTCTCTAATAATAGAAAACGTAAAGTACAAAAATTCTATTGTAATACATTTTAAACGGTTGGACTTTTCTAAAATCACGCTATTAATTTAATTAGCTCTAGAGATATTTAATTAAATGGATATCGGCAGTACTGTTCATAGTTCTAAGACATACTTGTATTTCTAACATGTTTTCGTGCATTTTTTATTAAATATGTGTTAGAAATAATTTTTTTGGTGTGTTTTCTTGTCTCGTAAAGGACTTGGATTATTGTTCATCCATGAATGATTTGTCGTCCTTTGCGTTACAACAAAATGTTGCCGTGCGTGGAGCATTTTTACATTGCCCTCTTTTTAATTTAATATTTTAGCATCGTTCTACATATATGTAGGTACTTAATGTATTATTTTCCAGTGAAATTTCATGGATAAAGTTACAGCCAAGGTGTAATTATAGAAATACAAATATCGTAGATAATTTTTGTAATGAAATAATTATTCTACAAACACAATATCTTATTTATTTAATTAAAAAACGTGTAAATCCTTACCATCAAAAAGATAAGTCCTTTCACTTCGGAGTTCTGAATCACAATGAAGACTGAACGATAAATGAACGGTGAACGCAAGGTGACCGCAAAGTAAACGGAACGAAAAGCGAACGGTGAAGGCGAGCGCACGGTGAACGCAAAACTGTGAACGGAGAGGGAACGGTGAACGCACGCTGAACGAACGGTGAACGAACGGTGAACGAACAGTGAGCGAACGGAAAAATGGGAAAGTAGAACGTTTCAGGGACTGTACCAAACAATTGTATATGAAATGTTTAACAGTATATCATTTTAGAACAACTCCGATGCAAAAAAGACATTCTGAAACGAAAAAGAAATGCAACAAGCATTTTTTTTTTTACAAATGTATGTTTTAACTAATGATATTTAAATATGAATACAATTAGGTTAAACTCGAGTTAAAATTATCAGAGATTTCGCAATAATGTTAAATGATTATTATTTAACTTAAGAAAGTAACACATTACTGTAAAACACCTCCTCCTCAGCCATTCAATAACAGTATAAAAGACTGACATGCACAGCAATCGCAGCTTGATTTCCATGATCCAATAGGTTCATCAATCTTGAATTTTCTCTAAGCTAAGGCAGTGTATTAACACTTGGACTTCCGGTCCAAGAACTATTATTATTCATGCTCATGATATGAATACACCTTTTAGAGCATGTTATGATGCGTTTTTTGCATCTGCAACTCTCTATCACCTTTATTGAAAGATTGTCCAGCTAGAGCAATGGAAATGCGTACTGTAGTCGTTTTCAGGGAGCCTTGGCATCTCTACTTGAAAGGAAAGGAGAATTTATTTTGCGAATAGTCCTCCATTACTTATGATAAACAGATACAAATCCTTTTAAAAAAACCCACATTTTTGTCAAATGTTTTGTTAAACGCTCAACCTTTAATTCCGGCTATGGCATAAAAACTATTCATCCGTTATCAATCCTTACAGAGTTGAGGAAGTTTATTTTTCCCTCTAAAATAGGATGTTGTGTTTCGAGGTCAAAATTTAAAGCCCTTTACCGGCACACGTTGACATCTCTATATGAGGGAAAATTTTTCCAGAGGGATATTAAACAATATACAATCAATCAATCTCTGTTTTCAGTTGTTCCGCAATCTCAGTTTATAAGCGGATCGCCGCTGTTGTTTTCAAAGAAAGTTTTGCATAGTATCCCTTAAATTCTGATTGTTCACAAATATTTGCTATATATTTTGTCGGAACTTGAGCACAAACTTCAGAATATGCACACCTACAGCTTTCTGCTTGGGACTACCTGCAGTGTGATGCAATATATATTCGGACAAGATGGAGACGTGTTTACATTCGATACGAAACTAGGTCAATTTTCGAGTTTTTGAGATGCCCTTTAAGACGAATTACATTCATTAATCTCCGGGGAACAGAGTTGTAGAAGCATTTCATGAAGTCTTGGCTGATCTCCCTCCAAAAGCACTGGATTTGGCGGAAAAGATCATCCTTACTCGCTATCCTCCCAACTCGTGCCTGTAGCTTTCTCCTGATTAGCAACCGTAAATTTTCAATGATATTGATATCTGGACTTTGTGCAGGCCAGCTCATTCCAATTATTCTATTTCTGTGCATAAATTCCTGGGTAGATTTTACTGTAGCATTATCGTCCTGGAATATATAGTCACCACAGGGAAAATGGTGAGCTATAATTGACCACAGATTGTAATCAAGAATATCCTGTTATTTTTCCCTTTACTGTCGTGATGGTACCAATTCCATTCAGAGTAATATACCTTCATCCAAACATACACCCTTGTATCACGTCCAGTAACAATTCTTGATTCGTCCAAGAAAATAACTTTCTTCCAAAATCGTTCCAGAGCTAACTTTCTTTTTTCCCGGCACCTAGACAATATCTTTCTTCGATTTACTTTCCTTATCACTAGTTTCTTCTTCGATACACGTCTTGTAAATCCTTGTTTGAATAAATGAAGTTGTAAGGTATGCTTAGATACTGGAATATTCCTGTTTTCATTGAATTTATTGGTTATTTCTGTAAAACTATCCCTCCTGTTATCTTTTTACCAACATTTCTAAGACTCACGATCACGATCTATCACAGTAGGCTGTCAACCACTTCGCGGAAAGTTTTTTGTTGAACATGTCTCTTCAGAACTTTTTTTTTTCAATGCTGCAATGGTAGATTGGGATACACCAAGAACATCTGCCACGAGATCCTTAAAGAACTGTCCTCGTATTGCAACCTAAGAGGTTGTTTTGTTCAAATATTGCAAGATAGATTTTAAGTCAGGCGGAAAAAAATGCCTTATATGGCAAATACTGCATTGCTATAAATATCTATTATTACTTGCTCAATTGCACAGTGTTGTATGAAGAACACTGAATGCAGCAGATGACTTGGTGCTCATATGGCATGCTCATATGGCATGACGCGTTAATATCGATTCAGCAAACTTAAATTATTATCATATCCTCATATCCTCATAAATTATACCCTCCAATATGTATAACATCCGTATATATTAAGTTAAATAAAATAATAATACTCCCTTTAAAATCTTGTCTGGCCATCTTTATGTACCCCGGTAAGTCTTTAGCATCTTAAATCTTTATATACATCAAAGTGACAGAATAACTACATGCAATTACTTTTAACCGCTAAGCGCGCGTGCGCAAGCGCTTACTAGGATGTCTTCAGATTTCATGATGATTTTCATGATCTTTCAATCAACGACCTCTACCAACCACATATATTAGGGCTTCATTCCATACCATTGTTGTTAATAAACTTGCGCGTAGTTAAATACATGCCTTCTTGGATGGAGAAAGTAATACTAGTACATGTTTCTCCAAAATACGGGCCAAAAGGTGGTAAATTCTATAAAGTACAGTATGATGCAATACTGTAAACGTATTACATTTGGCTGTGTACTCTATTCAGCGCTTTTGGCGGAGAGAAACTTCCGCTAATTCAAGTACAATGCTAAATGTACTGCACACACAAACATTGAGAAATGCTATAAATCAGATTTTGGCTAACTTCTTCAAAAACCAATTTCCACCAAATATCGTACACGCTAGATATAATACATTTGCAGTATATATTCGGACATATGGCGCCGTGTTTACATTTTCTTCATGTAAGTTACATATTTCAATGTAAATAAAAAGGTTTAGAAATATCGTTTGTATTTTGCGTTGTTATCTTTAACCTGCGATGGTCATTCGACATTTGATATGTCACGTGATTTTATTTTCGTCTGCTTTGTTTTCAAATTTGACGGCTGAAAGTAATATATGGGTCGAGTAGGAAAAAAACTCAGAATTGAGGTTAAATAAGTCGCCAAGAAATTACTAGATGAGGGAAAAACTGCAAGGTATGTGGCAGATGTTCTTGGTGTATCCCAATCTACCATTGCAGCATTGGGCATTTGCAATTTTCAGCTTATCTGTCTTGCGTAATAGATACTGCATTTTATATCGTATTCAACTTAGACTACACCAATCATTTTCTTTTGTATTTAAGGAATTAATTTATTAGCTATTCATTTTATCCGGCAGAAACTGGGTTGGGGCTGTTTACGCTTTCTAAACCGCGAAGCGGTTTATAAAAAAGCGTAAACTGTTCCAACCCTGTTTATACCGTATAAAATGGGAAGCTATGAAATTCATTACTTATAATGTAATTTTCATTCGAAGCAGTTTATAAAAAAGCGTAAACTGCCCCAACCCTGTTTATACCGTATAAAATGGGTAGCTATGAAATTCATTGCTTATAATGTAATTTTCATTCATTTGATGTAAGAAAGAATGATGATTGTTCTAACAAAATAACTTCAATTTGTTCAAAGTTTGAATGTAACTTCAGGCGGATTGATACGTTTTTGACGCAAGTCATTGTGACGTAGACAACCCATTTTATACGATTTAAAGTATTTTTTTTTAATCAAATACTGCGTTACAACCAGAATTAAATTATCTATTTATGTATCTTAATTTAATGTATCAAAATATACAAAATTCAAAAATAAATTAAATGGAGAAAAACATCTTATGAGATTTATTTGTTTGCTTGTATAATTTGTTTATAACGAGATTTTTTTGTACTCTTAAATGCCAATTCTTGCAGGTAGGTTCAATTAAGACCCATTTTCGGCACTCGATGCGGAGCGTTGTAGCAACCTCTAATGATTAAACGCCGCTTAATGATACAAATAGCATAGTGAATTTTCTTGTAACTTTTACCGTTCTTTGGCAAATCTAATGCTTTCAAAATTAATTTTACAATTTAAATACTTCTTTGATGCTTTGAATGTATAGTTTTGTAAAGTATAATTATTATAATTAACTGCTTCGAAATGAGGTTTAATTTTAAGATAAACAAGTACTCTAAAAACAAGATAGTAAAATGAAAATTATTCCAGTGAATCAATACTCTGCATCAAGATCTAGAATATATATGTTCAAAGTGCTACAGAAAAATGAACATTGGGATCGATCCTATCAGTGGTGACAGGTCACGGTGCTGTGCTCAGGCGAACAAAAAAATAAGCATAATACATTTTTTCTATTTTAATGAACATAAGCAATGCACATGGACATATACTTTACAATATGCCTTTTCCACGTTGAACACGGCATCGTCACAAACTGGGACGACATGGAGAAGATCTGGCATCACACCTTCTACAATGAAATTCGTGTGGCCCCAGAGGAACATCCCGTCCTTTTAACTGAAGCCCCACTCAACCCAAAGGCCAACAGAGAAAAGATGACACAGATTGTGTTCGAAACTTTTAAATCTCCAGCCATGTACGTTTTTCCAATACTAATAAATTTCTTCTTTAATGTACCGATACTTCGATCCTCCGGTTTTGGAAATCTGGCCTCGACTATAATTGAAAGTGCGCATAAAAATGTCTCTGAATTCTTAAAGTAACTTTGTTTTACCCACGATAATTCTTCGAACTTCATCTTTAATGTTAATCATATCATATAAGAAAAATTAAAAGATCTCAAATAAATTTTCAGGAAATGCGAATAAAACACTTAATATACATTTTCCGATTCAAATTTAATCAACGTTTTAGGTATCCAGGCTTCTGAAGAAATTTGAACAAATTCGATACATATATTCTATACATACAATGTTCTTGATTTCTTTTATTTACTTCGATCAATTTACGATGCACAGTGTATAAATATTTTCCTCTTATTGCAAAACACCATTTATAACTTCTAATTTCATATCATTTTAATAAACATTGGTATCTATAGTTAGATTAAACTGAACCTCATTTTCTTTAAATAACTAATTTATGATTTGACTTTTTATGCGACCTTTTAAGAAGTCCAAAGAACTTTAAAGAACATTGAAAGGCATAAAACGAAAATTATTGCATGAAAAGATTTAAATCTTCAATCTTCCATTTGAAACTTTTTGAATTGAATTACAAATTAAAGACTTATACTGATCGATCCTGGTTGAGGATCGGAGTATCCTCAGAAAAAAAAAATTCATTTTCAAGGACTAGCCTTAAGACTGACCTAAACTTTTGTTCAAAATTCAAATCCCAAAAGGCCTACGTATAGGCGAGTATACTAAATTATAGCATCTTCTTAGCACAGTATTAGTATTTAAATTTCAGTAATTATGGTATCTACACAACTGTAGCGTTATGCTTTTATATTGAAGTCTTTGACCATGACGCTACAGATCCTTTTATGAAAATTATGCGCAATTTACGCAACAAGATTTTCTGCGCACGGTTGGGGAGAATTTCTCAACTTTCCAGCATTGGTCAAGCAAATACCTTACACTGCATGCCTGATTCCAGACATATTTTAATCAATCTGGTTTAATCCACCTCCTTAACCTTTATAGTCGTCTCTACAGACCAACAAACTCGCTCGTTTTGATTTTAACTACCACCTGAAAAAAAGATATACACTGTTTTAGTATGTCTTGCAAATCTAAGCATGCTACATTCGAACAGAGTATGACTGTTCGATAGTTTTCTAAAGGGGTTAAATCATTTCCCTTCCAAGTACAAGGTTCAGTTACAATACAAATTAAGCTCTGTATTTTTCTAAAATATGAAAGTGATATAAGAAATTAAAATCCATTCTTTCTGATTCATAGGAATTCCATGCAGTAAGAATACAAAAATCGTTTTTCTCATATGACCTCCTCCATGATCTTATCGGGTCTTTCTGTCAGAGGTCAGATGTATTGACATCAGCATAAGTTAAAAAATTATACATCTTCCTGTTTATTCTGTGGTATATTTTAGGTAATATCTTTACATTCAATAAAGTTAAACTCCACAGATAAGAAGTCTTCCAACATTTATTTCAAAGTATGTGAAAATTGGGAGTGGGGGTTGTAATGACGTCTATTTAATAATAGATTGCTTTTACTGCTAGTCGGAAAGGCCCGAGAAATTTGGAAGTACATGTAAATATAAAATAAAGAACACGATAGCTGTTGTCATGTTGTATTTACTCTCAGTCACGTATCATGTTCAAGATTAAGAACATGACATCTTTATAAAATATGATTGTAAACTATTTCTTTTTATGTTTCTCTAACTCTTTTTACACAGGTTTAAAAAGTACATAGTATTAAATTATTGTTTTCATACTCATTTATTTATTTTTTTTTGCTGATGGTACTTATTCTAAGCATTTTAATTAATTCATTTATCTTGGGAAAAAAAGTGGAAAAGGCATATTGTAAGAGGGGGGGGGGGGTAAATTCAAGCCCGATGTGCTCAGGTGAGCGCTGTGGTCCCTGGGCCTCTTGTTTTAATTTGTCTTCTTAGGAACAATGATATAGCATTTGACGCCAAAGCAAAATGGAAATGCACAGACACTAAAACAAAGGAACATGGTCATGTTTGAAGATGTCAATATGAAGATAGGTGGGGGTTATGATGCTGCTAAAGGGACTTTACGCTCCAAGGTGTGTAGTTTACATCTTTGATTGGAAAAAATTGAAAGCTCATTTAATGCAGCTTCTGTTCACGCTCAATACTTTTCTTTTTCTGAATTTCTCCTGTAAATGTTAATTTAACAGTTTTAAACAATTTATCAACTTCCCTAAGTTATGGAGTTAATATCTCTCTGCTGTATGATTCAATGCAGGAAAGAATTTTCTACGTATGAACAATTTCTAAAAGAGGAAAGTTATTGACAAACAAGTTGATGAAGAATGCTATCATCAGTCTCTCTTAATATCATATTTATGTAAGTTTTATGGTCGATAAAATGACCTTGTCAGCAAATACAATTCATCATTAAGTCAAATGCTGACTTTTTTAAATACTGATTGTAAGGGCATTATTTACACACTGATGTTTTTCAGTAATTCCAGGATCATGACAAGGAGCATACGGCGGGTGTGAAGATCTTAAGGGGATGCAAAATCCTCCATTGCACCTAATCTCACCTCTGATGTTTTGGAGGAAGTGTTTGCTCTGATCCTATTTTGTATTATTTGAGAATGTACAGCTTATACGTAAATCCATATCTCTATGGAAAGATTTTATATCAGTGGTAATATAGAGCTCGAAAATAATAAATAGAACAATTCAAAGAAATGAAAGGTTGAAACCATTTGTCCTTTACTTTGACGTTTCTTTGTAAATATTTATGATAAAGTTCCGAAAAACAAAGAGAATGTGGCACGTAATTTAGTGTCATATACTTATGCAGGCGTATGAGTTCGTCAAAAATAGGTATTAACTAAATATTTGTATTAGTCAAATAAAACAAAAAGCCACAACTTATTTCTTTATCTCACTGTTTCTGAACAGAAGACATTTACGTCGATAAACTAAATTTAAAATACAAAGGTATGATATAATGTCCAATTAGATCGAAACCCTTATATGTGAATATAAGATGTTTCCGACATCGGAACCGTAAATTTGGTTCAACTTGACAAACACATATAAAACACGATTTTGTGACCTCAAATGTCTTGTTTTCTGTATAAGTTTCAACTTCTAAAAAGTGCCGATTGTAAAGTGAAGGAAAAAAAATTAAAGAAGTTAATTGTAAAAGACCATAATGTTTGGTTTGCTCATTATTGCATTTTAACTTGGGTTTTAAGACAAAACCAATTCATGCTAAATAAAATTTTTACCTGATGTCTGGGGCGCCCCACGATGGAGGGAAACACAGCCCTGGGGGCATCATCTCCGGCAAATCCAGCTTTACACATTCCAGATCCATTGTCAATAACTAACGCTGCAACATCTTCGTCACCCATTTTTTAAGAAGCTATGAAAGCTTTCTCTCCTTGTAAAGCAAGCTGAGAGGTAGTTTTGTACACACAGAGGAAGTGACTTGTTAATGTTCTTTAAATACTGCGAGGTAGAAAAAAAGTCAAGCAGAAAAAATTGCCTTATATGGCAAATGCTGCATTGCTATAAATATCTCTTATGTTTTGCTCAAATGCACAGTGTGGTATGAGGAATACGCGAATATTGCAAACGACATGGTGCTCATAAGGCATGACGCGTTATTATCGATTCAGCAAACTGTAAAAATCATCAGATCCTGTAACATATGTATAACAGCTATCAATATTTAGTTAAAATGATTAACTCAACATAACTCAACTACAATTTTTAAAGCGCTTACCGCATTTGCACAAGCGCTTACTAGAATGTCTTCAGATTCCATGATGATTTTCATGATCTTTTAATCATCGACCTCTAACGACCATACATATCGAGCTGCGTTCCATATCATAATGGCTTATCAACTTACGCGTAGTTTAATGTATGCCTCATAGAAAAGAGAAAATAATATTCGTACATATTTCTCCAAAATACAGGTCAAAGGGTGGTAAATTCTAATAAGTATAGGTATAGCCACAAGCAGAAACCTGCAGGTATGCAGATTTTGAACACGTTGAAGTTAGTGTTCAAGTTTTGACAAAAAATATCGCAAACCCTTATGAACAATCATTATTTAAAGGACACTATACGAAACTTTCTTTGAAAACGGGCCACAAATCTATCCCACAAATCAACCAACAATGAACAGCAGAAGAGAGTAAATGAAATAATTCATAGAAAAAGGGGGATTTGGATGATGGCAAGTGTATAAAAAGATGACAATTTGTAATCTTTGTCCCAAGCATGATTCCACCTGCAGTGCATCTAGTGAGATTATCATTTCATCAGGAAATATTAGAATGCCTTTCTCTTTTAAAATTTAAATTGCTGTTGGATTTATTTCTAAACGTTCAAGGAATGGATCTACCACGTCCAGCATTCATGTACAAGCATTTTGAAGAGGATGAGACGTTGGTCATCGAGATCAGTGATCTGTTTATAATCAGCTGTATGAGATTTAACTAGCAACTTTTTTTAAATGCATTGATAAGTTTTATTGTTTTTTATTTTGCTAATGCAAAAGTCATATTTTAGTGTGACGTCACAGTAGATTTTTCCCGTATAAATTAGGCCCCGCCTCCTTATTGCAGCCTTAACAATGCTGCTAATATGAATTACTGTATGGACACTGGCTGACAGTGCATTATTTTTAAAGTCTAGATAGCAATGTATAAAATTTCTATATAACAAATTAAATTTAAAATTTCTTAATTTACTAAAGTTGAAATTTGATCAGAAGGAAGCACTCTGGATTAAAAATTATGGATTGATTCATGCATTAAACAAGTTCCCAGCTAAATTGTCCTCTTCAATTATGTGTGAACCATATCAATTTTTGTTATGCATTAATTAGCTAACAAAATAAGATTTTTTTTTCTCTCAAGATTGCATGAATCACATGTTTAAATTGCAAGAACATAATAATTTGACAAATGCGTAAATTTCTAATCCAAAAAAAGTTTTGTATTTATCTACAATTACGCTAGTTCAGTTTCCCTGACTGAAGCTGTTGGTGAAATTCCCATTGGCTGTATTTATAATGTTTCTGCCCTGTATCTTATAAGTTAGGGTTTTCCACCGTTTTGTTGAATATAGGATAAGCAATAAAATTAAATTAACTCAAACCCTGAATATTGTACATTCTACTGTCATGACGGCCTAGATGCTGCATTCCTTGCAAAAAACACTCTTCTACTGAAGATCCCATCCAATATATATATATATTTTTTCCAAAGACTTATTGTTTTCAACCCAAGAGTCAGACACTGTTTTGAAATAAAAAAAAAAATATTCCACTTCTTCCAACAATTTTTTAATGAGTTGCATGTTTCTCACAAATTTATGAGTTACATGTATAAATATGTATGTCCGAAGTTTCAGTAATTTTTTTAATATATTTTTTTATATTTTAAATCTAAGTATTCAAGCATTCTCATTTGATGTCAATATTCAATGTCTGAACTTTGCCAGCTCTTACCATTTTATAAATAAAAATAATCAAAACTGTGGTAAAGCTTATTTAACTAATATGAATTATTTAAAGTAAATTGTTAATCTAGGGAGGTTCAACCATGTACCCAGGTATTGCTGACCGTATGCAGAAAGAAATCGTTGCTTTGGCTCCGTCTACAATGAAGATTAAGATCATCGCTCCACCTGAGAGGAAATACTCCGTCTGGATCGGTGGTTCTATTCTTGCCTCCCTCTCCACTTTTCAACAGATGTGGATCAGTAAGCAGGAATATGACGAATCTGGTCCTTCAATTGTGCATAGAAAATGCTTTTAATATTTAGTTTCAACCTAACAATGTTTTAATTGCCCTTAATATTTTGCAAATCAAGAACATAGATAGTTTCATTTTTTTCATATAATTATTTACATACTGTAAAAGTCGAGTCGCAAATTTAGGGATTTGTCCTTAAAATGGGTATTTATTTTTAGCAATAAGTAATTTTTGTGTTAATAAAAAGCTCAATAAAAAGCTACTTAACTAGAATGCAATTAATTTTTAGCGATATTCAATTTAAGTGATCTAAGTATTCTCGCTAATAATGCCAAAAATAAATCCTCGCAAAAATTTCTGCTTATAGTATTTTTATTTTGTTCTTTTCATACTCTTATGCAACCTGTTAATAAATAAAAAATAAATCAAGAAACACTTTATTTTTTATTTTTTATTGAAGACGAGTCAAATTAGAACAGTATATTTAAAAAAAAATTCTTAATTGTGAGATGTTAAGAAAACATTGTCGCAATATTTGAAGAATTTAAAATTTACAAAGGCAATTTTTTTCTCGATATATGTTGATGGCACAACTTAGAAGTTTTCCCTCTTATCCAAGCAACACATAATTTGAAAGTTTCTGAAAAAAAAATTCCAATCAACCTACCAACCCAATAAATATATCCTAAATTGGAAGATGACAAGCAAACATTCTTAATAATGATTTAAAAACACAGTTATGTTATTTTAATATTGAAGATTACTCTACAATTTTACTCGATTGAAGGAAAAAGAGACCCCAAAATTCCTGCATTTATTTGCAATGTATCACAAAATTATTTTTACATTTAGGGTCAAGAAATAAAACTTTCATTGTGCAAGAATTTATTTTTTTTCATTCATACAAAAAAAAAAAAAATTAGAAATTGAATGTTTAGAATTACCTTATGTTTTTTTTCGTATCTTTTTTCATTGTGCATTAATATTGGTGACACACATATCTTGAACCCTGCATTGGTAACACACATATCTTGAACCCTGTATGACATAACCTTTTCACGTGATCCCAAAACTATAAATATTCAACTTTAAGGTGTTTTTCAGTTTAAAAGCATAAATAATCAATTAACGTCTACCGCTTTGTTCATTTCAATCGAACATCCAAAGCACTTTAAAGAACAGAAAATGCCTAAGCGACGAAGACTTTGCAGCTTTAGTTATCGACAATGGATCTTGAATATGTAAACCGGTCTTTCAGGAGGCAATATTTCCCTTTCCCGCCATTTGCACGACACACTTAACCACCCATTTTTATGTTAACGCCCCAAAATCTACCTGGTTCAAGATCAATAATTTACCGCCTGTCAATCATTAAAAAACAATAGTTACTGATTTGATTGACAGGCCAGCTACCTGCGCTACCTGAAAATCTGAAAATTTGTGATTGAACAATTTACCTGGTCGCGCGTCAAACACTTTGATGTACCCGCCTTGTATACACTCTGGGTAAAGAAGAACCCTGTTAGTAATTTTATTTCAAAAAACAATTGAGAGTAGATAATAAAAACATGACTTCATAAAATATTTGTTTTCAATTTCAACGGCTTTAAGGTAATTTAAGGCAATTAAATTGTCGTCCAAGATATTTGCTGTCTGAATTTAGACCGTCCATGCACAGTACAGAAACTCTATTTGCCGATTAAATATATAATGAATGGACTATAATAAATAAGAAAAGATATAAAGCATAAACATCATGGATACAAAATCCTTTATCCCATGTTTTATCTTTGTATATATGAATACAATCTTCAACATATTGTAAAGAAATGTCAGTAACACGAGTTTCGAGATTATACCTTTTAGTTCAAATTTCCTGACGTCTGTCAATATTCGAAATGAAAAAGTGAAGATAGTGAACGAAGATCAATTCTTAATTAAAAGAAATCAAGCAATAAAATATTTTCAACACACAAACACTCGGAAATGGTGAATATTTTTGACACAGCGTAAACAATATTTCTAAATGTGTATCTGTATAAAAAAAAACATTGTAAAGGTTCATACGATGGATAGGCATATAAATGGAATAGTTTAGGCTTATCATTTTTTTTAAATTTTAATATTCACACGTAGTACAGGCGCGGATTCAGGAATTGAATTTAGAGGGGGCGCCAAAAGTAAGCAAGGGATCTGGGGCCGCCTTGAGGCCCCTAGTTGGTCCAGGGCAAAGCCCTGGTGGTTTTGAACATATTTTATTGTATAATTCATACAACGGGATTGGTTACAATTTCTTGCAACTTCAAAAAAACCTCTCCCTACTTAAAAAAAACTCTCCCTACTGGTGGTGGCCCCAGTGTGCGAAGCCCTCGAAAGCTCCTGGATTCTAGAGATTTTGTAGGGTAAAAATGAGGTTTACTAAGTAGACATATTTACATTTTCTAGACGAAACTGTGATTTACGTTAACTTTGACAATTTAAGGGGGCGCGAACTCCAGGTGCTCACCCCCTTAAATCCGCCACTGTAGTAAAAAAAGTTTTATTCTGTTCTTTTCTTTAATTTTACTTCCTTTTTTATTTTAAATATAAAATGATATTTATTTATTTATTTTTCAAAAGATATCGATGAAAGTGTTTATAAATAAATTTTGTATTGAAATATTTTAATTATCTCAAGTAGATTCACCCAAAGTTAGACACGAAGCATGGAATCTTGACCCAGATTACTAAACACAGACTTCCTGTGTACTGCTAGGTGTATATAGATTTTTGACATCTTGAGTATTGGGGGTCCCCAGGTAAATAAGATCACTGTTACTTAGACCACTCCCCCGCCTCAGGTAACCGTACCGGAAAATGTCATGATAAATTGATAAATATTATCAATACAAAACAGTAATAAATCTTATTCGTTTGGCACTTTTATGCAACCTAAATAATTAAATTTTGTTTAACAATTATTGAAATTATAATTTTTGTAAAATAAAAAATGTTTGTATGTTATAATTTCTTAAATAAAACATATATCCTTAGCTTCAGAAGAAACACTATTCTAAAACGTTCTGTACAAACATTTGTCAGATTTTAAAAACAGTTTCATTGAAGTGCACATTTCATATTTGTATAAGATTACAATAATTTTTTTATCTTTTCTTCAATAGGAATATAGCCAACTAAAGTTAGGAGAAACATAAACTTTATATAACGAGACGGGTGCTAAATATGATTTTTCGTAAACATAGAATAACTATTAGATGACTTGGTTGATAATTGTAGTTTTCATTCATTAAAATGCAAGTATTCAAAATTATATTATCTCTTATTACTTTAAGGAGAAAGATATTTATATTTTAATCACTTTTTGTAATGATTTGGATATATTCTTCATCATGTGTTAAGAATATTGAAAACCTTCTGACAAAAACCTCTGAAAAAATATTTACAAATTAAGGGTGGAAAATGATCAAAAAAGGGTTCGTTTGCCCTTATTTTTTTTTTACATATAGGCGTATCTTTTATATGAATCAAATAAAAAATAACCTATTCTTGAGAAATATTGCTTATTAATGCTGCCCAGTTGATAGAGTCTATAAACAAATATGTTTAATGAAGTATTTTTGTGATTTTTCACATTATCTTCATGAGAAATTTGCGTTTGTTTTTTTGTATGAAGTTCTATAAAGTCAAGACCCTTTTGGTCGATTATAAGGGTACGATTTAGTTTTAATTGTGCATTTATTCATTTAAAAAAGAGGACGATATCCTTTAAATCTCTGTAGAAGAAGATTTGAATGGCCAATACAACTTGAGTGAGCGTTTATGTGAAACTCGAGTTGCCTGACTTAGCATGATAGTTCACTGATGAAAAAAAAAAGAAAATTAAATGTTTATAATTTTCATAACTTTAAAGTTCTGTCTACTTGGAAAATTAAAATTATTTGACCATAACATTTTAGCATTGCGATGAAAAGGAGAATCTATCTAACATTTTGCATATTTTCTTAATTCTTACTGTAGTTACTCGAGTTACCTGTCTTAGCACGATAGTTCATTAATGAAAAAAAAAAGAAAATTAAATGATTATAATTTTCATAACTTTAAAGTTCTGTCTACTTGGAAAATTAAAATTATTTGACCATAACATTTTAGCATTACGATAAAAAGGAGAATCTATCTAACATTTTGCATATTTTCTTAATTCTTACTGTAGCTGCCTGATAGGGCAAAAATCTCAATTTCATGAAAAAAAAATCTCATCAAACCTGGTTTCCTTAGGTGACTTATCAGATTTATTTAGTTTTACATGAATCGAATTTGATTAAGTAAAAAGAATTACACCAATGACGGTAAGAGAAGATCTAATTTCTAAAAATTGTAGTTCAGAGTTCTTAGGATATTTAACATCTGACATCTTTTTACAAAAATACTAACACAGACATTCCAATTACTATTTGTTTGTTTGTTCGTTTGTTTAACGTACGCTCGAGAATTTTTACTAATATTGAGTCACCATTTTCCAGAGAGGGGATGTAAATTAATTTAGACCTGTACTCGTTACTTACAGAGCAAAGAGGAATCATTTTGTGCTAAAACCGGCTGCAACACAGGACCTTGATTATTATACTATTTCATTCAAATTAGCTGTTTGCATGTTCCGCACTGGACTGATGGTTAAAATGCAATACATTTGTATGTATGTTTTTAGAACAACAACTCTAACTTCAAATAGAATCAATCTATCTGTATGGTAAGTAAATCAAAATTAAATTGATAATTTTAAAGTGTACAATGTTTTCATTTCTTTTATGTTCATTCAAACTATTTTTCATAAAATAAAGGTTAAAAAGGTTAAAACCATGAAAGGGTTATTCACCTCGTTTGTCAAAAAAAAAAAATGGAAAGTATCCAGACAAACCTAATGTGTAGTAGATGTGATGGAAATATTTGAGCTCTAAAAACATTAAAACTACAGGTCAACTGGACAGTTTTAGACTATTTTTTAATAGAATATATATATAATCAATCCTAGGCTTCATTTGTGGAATGTATTTGGAGATAAATATTGTGAGGGGGGAGGGGCAAACAGAAAAAGACAAGATAGAGAAAGTCCACTTTTTGCCCCCTAATTTTGGATGTTTTTATATTGATGCAACAGTTTATCAATAAACTGGCGGATGGGGAGGGGGGTAGGGGGTGGGGGGCTGTAAACATAAAATGTGGGAAGCCATAAAACGAACAACGGATAAAATAAACACGAAAAAAAAATCAAAAGTGTATATCTAATTATAGAGCTCGTCTCAGCACTATTCCATGTATTTAATGGTGCTTCTGTTTATATTTTATTACCACAATTGCGTAATTATTCTGGTTATATCACGTGATATCTAGCCATAGATTTTTACCTTATAAGGCAATTTTTTTCTGCTTGAGTGTTTGCTTTGTTGACCCAGGTAGAACTACTATACAGTTACAGATAAATCAATTTTAAACGAAAATCTTTTAGAAGTGAGGGCTCTTTCGAGATCGGTAAGATGGACGACGAAGATGTTGCAGCCTTAGTTATTGACAATGGATCTGGAATGTGTAAAGCTGGCTTTGCCGGGGATGATGCCCCCAGAGCCGTGTTTCCCTCCATCGTGGGACGCCCTAGGCATCAGGTACAAATTTTCCCATTCATTTGAATAGTCATACAATAAAGAGATAATATTAATGTTTTATTTGTTTACAATACTTACTATGCCTTCAGGAAAAAAAGAATAAAATTACTACTTTGGTGTTTTATTAACTTATGCGTTTGTCAATGAAGAAGGACATATGCTAAATATAGCACAAACAAATCAGAAAATATAAAATTAAAAGCCTGGGGTAATTTAAAACGCAGAGGTATAAAACACCGGATATGTGTATTTTAAATATAGAAAAAAAAAACGGGGTAAAAGATTTAAATGTCAAAATGCTTTGCTTGCTGACGAAGTGTTTAATTTAATTATTGAAATTGATCAGACAATTGAATTGTGCCTCATAGTAAAGATTTAATTTTCATTTAAAGAAATAATTTTTAGCTATGATCTACGCCGCACATCAAGTTCTGAAATAAAAGCCATGTATTTTCAAATTTTAACTGACAATAAGACAACACTACTGAGAGATATCTACGGAAGTCCTCGAGGGACATTGAATTCCTTTTTATATGACTTTTTTTAATAATTTATTTGTTGTGTAGGTCGTGTTGCTAGTGATAACTAAGTGTAAAGTAGATATTGAGATTGTGGTAGATTGGCATATATTTATTATGAAATTAAATGTTTAGTTTAGTTATAATTTCTTAAACATACTTAGAATAATAAAATGTTTTTGCACAAAGTCAGAGAGTATTCGGTAATATTTTAAAACTCTAAAAAAATCATATGAAGCATGAATCTATTAGTATATAGCTGTAGCATTCATGTTTTTTATCCTTTGATATACAGTCATGTAAGAAAGAACATTAATTTAACAAGTAAAACATTTTTCCTTTAAAATTGATCAACACGTTGTAGAATTTATTATTAAAAATATGGTTATTTACTTTAGAAGCTACATGCTTGCTTTGTGCGTTTGCCCTCAGATGTGCTTATGTCTATACATTAGATATGAAAAGTTTCAAAAGGAAAAAATTCCCAAAGAATTATATGGTTAATGATTTAACATATCCTTTTTTGTAAACAATTTCATTTTCTACATTTTATCTATATTTATCGTCCTGCTTTACAGGGTGTTATGGTAGGCATGGGACAGAAGGATAGCTATGTAGGAGATGAGGCCCAGAGTAAGAGAGGTATCCTCACCCTCAAATACCCCATTGAACACGGCATCGTCACAAACTGGGACGACATGGAGAAGATCTGGCACCACACTTTCTACAATGAACTTCGTGTTGCCCCAGAGGAACACCCTGTCCTTTTAACTGAAGCCCCACTCAACCCAAAGGCCAACAGAGAAAAGATGACACAGATTATGTTCGAAACCTTTAATTCCCCAGCCATGTACGTTGCTATCCAGGCTGTACTATCTTTATATGCATCTGGTCGCACAACTGGAATTGTACTCGACTCTGGAGACGGTGTCTCGCACACAGTACCAATTTATGAAGGTTACGCCCTTCCCCACGCTATTTTAAGATTGGATCTTGCTGGACGTGATCTGACGGATTATCTCATGAAAATCCTCACAGAACGTGGTTACTCTTTCACAACAACAGCCGAAAGAGAAATCGTTAGAGATATTAAAGAGAAACTATGCTATGTTGCTCTGGACTTTGAACAGGAAATGCAAACGGCTGCGTCATCATCCTCTTTGGAAAAGAGTTACGAACTTCCCGACGGCCAGGTCATCACGATTGGAAATGAAAGATTCAGGTGTCCTGAAGCCATGTTCCAACCTTCTTTCCTTGGAATGGAAGCTTCTGGTCTGCATGAAACAACGTACAACAGCATTATGAAATGCGACGTTGATATCCGTAAGGACTTGTACGCTAATACAGTTTTGTCTGGTGGTTCAACCATGTTCCCAGGTATTGCTGACCGTATGCAGAAAGAAATCGTTGCTTTGGCTCCGTCTACAATGAAGATCAAGATAATCGCTCCACCAGAGAGGAAATACTCCGTCTGGATCGGTGGTTCTATCCTTGCCTCCCTCTCCACTTTCCAGCAGATGTGGATTAGCAAGCAAGAATATGATGAATCTGGTCCATCCATCGTGCACAGAAAGTGTTTTTAAAAGCTTTTCAAAAAATGATGTTCAGTTCAAAATATATTCATTTCATATAACTTTTATACTTTAATATGCTATTACTGAAACATCAATAAACTTTCATTAAAATACTTTCATTAAAAAATAGTCTTTCTGATTTTTTTATACATGAAATTGAAGAGAATCAAATTATTTTACACTACTAACAGTCTTATACCATACGATAACACTACTACTTTTAAGAAAGAAAAACAATTGAAGTTAAATTGAGATATCTTTTGAAAAATTTCACAGTTATATGTTAATATTTATCCTTTTTATAGGGTTTTGATCAAACACATGCCCCTTCTTTATATAATTTCACTTTGAATTCTGTTATGCTCAATAAAAAAGGAAAAATTCAATCTATCATCCCTTTTCATCATTTGAGGATGGATGTAATTAATTTTAGAACACTGAAATCATAAATAAAGATAAAAAATGTCAAAAGAGATAAAATTTAGTCAATATGAGTGATGCATAAAAATAGCAACTACGTCAGATACATATTTGATGAACGCCTGGAAGGGGGGGGGGGGTAAATTCAAGCCCGATGTGCTCAGGTGAGCGCTGTGGTCCCTGGGCCTCTTGTTTTAATTTGTCTTCTTAGGAACAATGATATAGCATTTGACGCCAAAGCAAAATGGAAATGCACAGACACTAAAACAAAGGAACATGGTCATGTTTGAAGATGTCAATATGAAGATAGGTGGGGGTTATGATGCTGCTAAAGGGACTTTACGCTCCAAGGTGTGTAGTTTACATCTTTGATTGGAAAAAATTGAAAGCTCATTTAATGCAGCTTCTGTTCACGCTCAATACTTTTCTTTTTCTGAATTTCTCCTGTAAATGTTAATTTAACAGTTTTAAACAATTTATCAACTTCCCTAAGTTATGGAGTTAATATCTCTCTGCTGTATGATTCAATGCAGGAAAGAATTTTCTACGTATGAACAATTTCTAAAAGAGGAAAGTTATTGACAAACAAGTTGATGAAGAATGCTATCATCAGTCTCTCTTAATATCATATTTATGTAAGTTTTATGGTCGATAAAATGACCTTGTCAGCAAATACAATTCATCATTAAGTCAAATGCTGACTTTTTTAAATACTGATTGTAAGGGCATTATTTACACACTGATGTTTTTCAGTAATTCCAGGATCATGACAAGGAGCATACGGCGGGTGTGAAGATCTTAAGGGGATGCAAAATCCTCCATTGCACCTAATCTCACCTCTGATGTTTTGGAGGAAGTGTTTGCTCTGATCCTATTTTGTATTATTTGAGAATGTACAGCTTATACGTAAATCCATATCTCTATGGAAAGATTTTATATCAGTGGTAATATAGAGCTCGAAAATAATAAATAGAACAATTCAAAGAAATGAAAGGTTGAAACCATTTGTCCTTTACTTTGACGTTTCTTTGTAAATATTTATGATAAAGTTCCGAAAAACAAAGAGAATGTGGCACGTAATTTAGTGTCATATACTTATGCAGGCGTATGAGTTCGTCAAAAATAGGTATTAACTAAATATTTGTATTAGTCAAATAAAACAAAAAGCCACAACTTATTTCTTTATCTCACTGTTTCTGAACAGAAGACATTTACGTCGATAAACTAAATTTAAAATACAAAGGTATGATATAATGTCCAATTAGATCGAAACCCTTATATGTGAATATAAGATGTTTCCGACATCGGAACCGTAAATTTGGTTCAACTTGACAAACACATATAAAACACGATTTTGTGACCTCAAATGTCTTGTTTTCTGTATAAGTTTCAACTTCTAAAAAGTGCCGATTGTAAAGTGAAGGAAAAAAAATTAAAGAAGTTAATTGTAAAAGACCATAATGTTTGGTTTGCTCATTATTGCATTTTAACTTGCGAAATAATGATAATAATGATAAAAAAAAACTCGCACAAAAAAAAAAATACAGCAAAACTCGATTATAACGAAGTCGCTGGGACCTATGAAATTACTTCGCTATATCCATAATTTTTATATCTGTATACAAAATTCATGAAAGAGCATAAGTGATATATTTTGATATACCAATTGATTGATTAACACTTGATGTTCCATTTAAAATTACGTTAAGATACTAACATTTTGTGACACAAAAGTACCTGATGGTGTATCATTGTTGACCTAGTTTTATGGTCGAAACCTTTATATGATCTGTATGCATTTCATATTGTAGAACAAAAATGATTATTAGGAGAAAGGATACTGAGTTAAAATCTATAAGAGGTATATGTTGCCAGTTTTGACAAGTATATTTGTGTGTATTTTAATCCCTGACTCATGTAAGCATTTTTTCAAAGGATAGTGTCTTTTTTATTGACCCCTCTTGATATTTTACAAACCACATTGCATTTAATTTTGAGAACAAAATATTCATGGCATTTGACTTTCTTGATAATATTTAATGTGAAATCGATATAAGAATGAAAGAAAAAGTGAGCTCATTTCATTTCTTTGGCCCAGGAGCAAAATTCGAAAGCCATCGGTCAACCAGTATTGCTAAGTGAATTTACCAGATATAACGGACATCCAATATTGTCTATTGTATTACTTTTTTCGTTGTCCATCGCATGCACATACTTATCACTTTAAGAAAGTAAACAAAGTAAAATTAAGTAAAATGGCCCAACATTGTAAAATATTTCGTGCTGTTATCTTGCATTACCTTAGTTTACAATTTATTGAAGTTACGTGTATTTGTCTTTATTTATTTAAAATTTGTGTTTGTTTCTGTACTGGCCTGCGCAACTATTGTTAGTTTCTTTGGGATCTTACTTTTCTGCATAAGAGGTACATGTATACAGTTTTTATGTTGCTACCATGTGCTGTATAACATACAGCTATATACGCCGGTGACGACTGATTACTTTGAACAGTGACTACAGTGGCTTTAGATAAGCCGGTTTATACAAGTCACGTATGAGACACTGGCGGATTAAGAGGGGGGCCCAGGAGGCCCGCCCCCCCCCTTTTGAGTCTTCAAAAATACACAATATTTGATAAATCAATGTTTTTTGGTGTGACTGTGGGCCCCTACCCTGACCTTAAACTGGTGCCCCCCCCCTTTTCATAATTTCTGGATCCGCCACTCTTAGAGGTCCTCAGATTTAGCGAGAATCCGATCAAAAGTGTCCCACACATTACTAATACTAATTGTGTTCAGTTTTAACGTCTTATGTTGACGCAGCATGATATTAAAAATAAAAACTGGAATGTTCTAGACACGAAGCAGACGTCGTTGCACTATAGGCCACTTTGACTTGTATAAAGTCTGTTATGTATCTGTAGACTATATAATGAATAATTACATAATAATTCTTGTCATGAAAAAAACATATATTGGTTCAGTACCATCATTATAGTGCAATGTAAGGGAACTGTTTTTAAAAATTTAAAAAAAAAAAGCGTGTTTGATATATTAATTTTCTTCCATATTTGGAGATTTTAGTTCTTTTATTAGTGACAAAGGTTTTAGCCGGTTGATATATTCTTAAATGTAAAAAAGATCTAATTCGTGTGTTGCAAATTAATTCACTTTTTATTATATTACACATGTATATTTGAAAGCATTAATTTACATTCTATTCAATTATCGCTTAAATGACATAAACAATTAATATTTAGATGTTATTACTGTCTACCTTTACAACATGTCAATAATAAATTGACATGCAAATTTTGGTGATTGTTAAAGGAGGTAATGGCATGTGTAGGAGCTGCCTCAAAAATACACACACAACCTCTTGAGATTTCCCAATACGATAATGTTAAATTATAATATCACAACAAATACTATTTAAGAAGAATTAACAAATTACTGATTTATCATCATGACGTGTCATTTAAGTGTCCTGCCTTTTAAACTTATACTTTGCATTATACAAAACTGTTGTAATGCATACTTTAAACCATATACTATTTTCACTGTGATATCTATTACTATAAGTAACAATTAATCTTGCACCCTGAAAGACCTCGTTATTGCATGACTTCATCTAATATTTGTTTTCCAAGAACTCCCCACTTTTAAATACATGCGAGAAACGAAAGCTTTAGCATTTCAAAAATGGGCGACACAGAGGAAAGTACAGCATTAGTAATTGATAATGGATCTGGAATGTGTAAAGCTGGATTTGCCGGGGACGACTGCCCCAGAGCTGTGTTTACTTCAGTTGTCGGGCGCCCTAAAGGAAAAGTAAGAAAAACAATCAATATATTCGGAATATGATTTTTTTTAATTTTTCTATAAAATTTGGTATAAATGAATATTTCGATTAAAAAATAGAATATAATGAACATTTCTTAGCAAGAAAGCTTGGAAGCAGAGCAAATACAAACCTCTTAAAAATCGAATTAGGGAGAAAACATTCCCTGTGTCATACCCTTTCTGTGTCATTATCATAAAGAGACAAATGGAAAAATCCGAACGATGTGAATGTAATATATGAATAAAAACGTCAGTCAAAATTTGACTTAATTTAAGTTAACTTTATAGGCAGGAAAACATTTTCTCGCAAAACTATTTTCAACTTTTAACCAGGTAAGGTTTTTATCATTAAATCTTAGCTTAATGTTTAAGTACTATGAATAAATTAGTATTAGAAGGTACATTATAATATGCATGATAAAACATATTAAAGTATAGATAAACAGTTTGTGAAATAAAACAGCAACAAATATTTACATTTGCAGCGTTTTTTAGTTATTCAATTGAGAAATTAATTTGAACACAATTTTCGTGTATAATAACGCAATGAAATATGCTTGCGCTAACATGACGTTAATGATGAGGTTTCAGATACTTTAATAAAAATGTAACGATTTAGGACAGGGGAGAAATTCAAACATTACATATATATTTGATACGTTCAGATATATAAGATGTCATTATAAGATTTTTTTTAGAGTTAAGTGTGAGCTATTTGTATGTACATGCACCAAGTGCTTCATGAAATATGCCCACCTGAAAAGTCTTTGATTTACTCATCAAAAACTTAACTTTGAAATATTCCTTAAGTATCACACACAATATTTACTATTGGAGTAAGTTAATGCGTATAGTTGAATACTCAAGATTATAGATATTTTGCAGAATAGAAAGGTTGTTCACACTAAGGATGAAAGCAATGGCGAAGATGTTGTACAAGGTGATATTGTCGACATGGATCATCAGGACAGCTTTGTAGGAGATGAAGCCCAAACCAGAAGAGGTATTCTAACCCTCAAATACCCCATTGAACACGGTATTGTGACCGATTGGGACGACCTCCAAAAGATCTGGCATCACGTTTTCTACAATGAACTCCGTGTAGACCCGCAAAAAGAGCCAATACTCATGACGGAGGTCCCACAAAACCCCAAGGCAAACAGAGAAAAAATGACCCAGATTTTATTCGAAAATTTCAAGGTTCCAGCCATGTATATAGCTATGCAGCCTGTGCTGTCTTTGTATGCATCCGGTCGCACAACAGGAATTACTCTCGACGCTGGAGACGGCGTCAGTAAATCTGTGCCCATTTATGAGGGTTATGCCGTTCAATATGCCATTAGAAAAATGGATCTTGCTGGACGCGATCTGACCGAATATCTCATGAAAATCTCAAGAGAACGTGGTTATTTCTTCACCACTACAGCTGAAAGAGAGATCGTAAACGACATTAAAGAGAAATTGTGCTACATTGCCCTGGAATATGAACAGGAACTGCAAACAGCCATGACAACACCATCCCTGGAGAGGAGTTATGAACTTCCAGATGGTCAGGTTATTTTCATTCGTGACGAGCGATTTCGGTGCCCGGAAGCCATGTTTCAACCCTCTTTCCTTGGAATGGATTTAGACGGAATCCACGAAATGGTATACAACAGCATCATGCAATGTGATAACGATATCCGTAAGGACTTGTACGCAAACACAGTATTAGCTGGTGGTTCAACTATGTTCCCAGGTATGGCTGATCGTCTGCAGAAAGAAATTACAGCTTTAGCTCCTTCAACAATGAATATTAAGATCATTGGACCACCTGAGAGGAAATACTCCGTCTGGATCGGTGGTTCCATCCTTACCTCCCTATCCACTTTCCAAAATATGTGGATCAGCAAGCAAGAATATGACGAATGCGGCCCTTCTATTGTGCATAGAAAATGCTTTTAGTCCTGATTACATGTAACCACAATATCAACATCATAAAAATAACAATTGTCTTTGGGAATTACGGAAATCAAAACACGTGTTGTTACATTTTCATTTTTTCTTATCCATTTCATTTTTTCATATTATGACCTATATGTACCTCCTCACTGAAATATAGAACGTAAAATCATTTAGTCAAGAAAAACTAATATTTCTCTGATTCTCATTGTATAATCACGGAAAGGAAAAGTCAAATTTGAATTCAAAATATTGTACTAACAGTTATTCTTTGTGATAAAGGACATGATGCAAGATAACCGCCAGGAATTTTTTTAACAAATAAATAAGATTAAAAATGCATCTTGTTTCATTAATTTTCACTAGATGAAATCTCGTGCAAGCGCAAGAAGTTGAATTTATAGTTACCACTTACAACAAAAAACATATTGTAGTTTCTACTGACAAGCTACATGATTATCGAAGGAAGAAATACTTTGTTCAAAATCCAGCATGAATAGATGCACATCTCCACTCCATCCCCTTTTTGTAAAAAAAAACTTGAAAAATGACAATATCATTAATTTATGTTTATTGTAAACTTGTTATACATTGTACTTTGTTTTGGATATTGGCATTCGGGGGCTCTTATTTCATATCCATGAAGGATAAAGGCTGCGATGTTGTAAATTTTTCTGATGAATTGATTGGGGGATGGAGGGGTACAAATTCACAGGTACTTGAGTCTTTGTTTATAAACATGTATGTACATGTATTTATTGATATGTAAAAAATGTACTTACTTTCTTAAAATATCATTTAGGTACGTATATGTATATTCAGGTATATACATATACATATGTATAAACAAAGACCCAAGTATCTTGGAATAAAAAACCCAAACTTTTAACCCCCAATGAATTGACAGAATATTTGAATCAGAAGTCTGGCAAAAACTTTTATATTCAGGAAACTATCGAGTTGCACTGCTTTACATTGGCGTCGAACTTGACTATCATGATAATACCCACCATATTTGTCAGTTGTTAGAATGTCGATCGAACAGACAAAAGAAATCACGCGCCCAAGAGTGTGGATAATTATTGTGGTATGCATTCATAATACTTATCGCTGATGGACTTTCTATTCAGAAACAAAACAATCAGAAACATTACAAGCGTGACTTATGAATACAAAATATCGAGTGATATCGGGGTGACTGCGTCACAATTATGCACTTGAAATTTATTGATTAAATCAAGCCCACAATAAATAAAAATTTGTACTTTTTTTTACCCACAGATAGCTTTTCTCGTACATGTCATAGTACCGCGAATATAAAAGGAAAAAACCACTACAGACTCGTAACAGACTAATAAGCAAAATAAAATATATGGAGATACGAATATGATTGATTGGTTGTATATTTTTTAACGTCCCTCTCGAGAATGTTTCACTCATATGGAGACGTCACCGTATGCCGGTGAAGGGCTTCAAATTTTGACCTTTATTTGGCACTCAGGGCCATTGAGCAGTGAGGGATCTTTATCGTGCCAACGCCTGCCGCTGACACGGGGCCTCGGTTTTTAAGGTCTCATCCGAAGGACCCGCAACTTTCACTTCAAAGTTCCGAGCGCATGGCGAAGGGACAGTTGCTACCTATTTTAACGACTAGGTCAGTCGCGGCCGAGATACGAACTCACGACCTCCCGATCATGGAGCGAGCGCTCTACCGACTAAGCTACCGTGAACCGTAAGATACGAATATAATTGAAGCTTAAAAGTCCATTAGACAAAATAAATCAGAGCTGCAACGGACCTCTAAAACATCAGGTGCCATATAGTAGTAAGTATTCCATGCCAACTGGTCACATCCGCCTTGTCATGATAGATAAATAAAGAAAATTGATCTGCAATTCAGTGTTCAAGAAATGGCACAAGAATTGGTATTAAAAAACATCTTTCAAATTGACTTAATGGATAGATTATTTGCTGACAAAGTCATTATATCGACCAAAAAACTTACGAATTGATGACTTGAAACCGAATTGCTGATTATCTTTTTTTATCAATATGTTTGTCAAAAACATACCTTGTTTTAGAAATTATTTTGCCTATAGCATGTTGAATCAACTGGGAGTTATAAACCCCAAATGTTATGCAGGTGATAAAGGCATAGTTATTGCTGTGTAGGTAATGGAAGTTGACGATTTAAAAGTTAAAACTATCATGTTTATCATACAGCTGGGTTGTAAGATTATCATTGACGTCTTTTCAAGTAAAATATCTAAATGTGAAACAGGTGTGTCGGATTCTGTGGTATATTTTATTCTAACCTCACGGAATTGTATCGACAAAAGAATGGAAACTTTGAGTTGAAGGCAAATACTTATTACAATATTTTGGAAAAGTTTGACACATCTAGTAACTCAGAAATTTTGCCCATATTCCATTGGGAAGCTTGTAAGATATGAATATTCAAACGCATTTGAGAAAATAGGAAACAAAAAAAAAATAAATGAAACCAAAAGAATCAGTAGAAGGTCTGCACGAAAACGAAAAACCTTTATTACATGTACATGTAACAATTTATAGATAAAAAATCAAAAAGATTTCTTATCTTTATGTTAATCTTAATTTTCACATTTGTTAAGAAAAGGACATAAAAGAGAGAAAAATAAACGCACAAAGCATAATAGTACGGCTCTAATGTAAAAGATATGCAAGCCTGAATGTACTAGATTTATCGTTAATCATCATTCACCATACAAAAAAAAATTATAGGAGCGCACGAAATGAAGGTCAAAGGGTATTATTATCAAAATTCCTTTATATTTTCTCATCTTTATTCTATTCGAAACATTTTATAAGTAAGAAGAAAAATCGCGTAGCACAATTGTAACTTCATCTTTGACATTGTGTATTTCTTATATAAGATGTCAAGATTGTCAGTCTTATCATATAGCATTCCATCAAAACCATCCTCCAAGGTTCGCTATCTGATTTTGTTATGCATATCAATTTAAGGCCAATATTTTTTTTTTAAAAAAGATAAAATCTATTTCCAAGAATTTTATTTTGGCTTTGTTCTATATTAAGGCCCTTTCACAATTGGCGCACGAGCACTTTACAACACTTTGCGATCGGAAAATTTTAGCTTCGCACGAGCTCTCGCATACGTTGCACGATGTCTCGCATTCATTGCATGTGTTTTAATGGTCGCATCAAGTCTCTTCAAAATAGTCAACATGCACACTATTCAGACGCGACCAATTGCGATCCAAATTATCGCAATTCAACGCACGAAAGTCAGTGCGAACGTCTTACAACGTTTTATGTACTAGTAAGAGTGATGTACGATTTTTAAAGATCGTAAGATGAATCGCAGCTGTTTTTGCGTGTGTTTTGCGACCATGAGACTGTTGCTCAACATGTCTCATGTAATCTTGCATTGTTTTACTATCATTGCTTGATTTATCACCTTCAATTGCCATTCTTTGCAACAGGTATATATACCATGTACATGTGTATTATTATAAGTATCTTACTATGTCAACTGAAGAGCGTCGGAAACGGGTGATATATATACCCGGCCCTCTGACTCGCACGAACATTCGTACTAAGGAATGCATAAGCGCACGAGCACCGCACGTCTAATCGCATTGTCGCACGTTCAATCGTCCGATTACCTGATCAGTCGTGCAATCCTATCGCATTATCTTACAACACTCGCTTTCATTCTACAACATTCGCATATAGACGCAAGATATATCGCAAGATTTAATGCACAACAGTCGCTTTAAATCGTGCGTATTTCGTGCGAACACTTTTTTCATATGCGATTATTTTGGCAACAGTTTACGATCCTAGACAAAATCATTCGGTCGCACGAATATTTTGTCGCTTCTGCTCGTGCGCCAATTGTGAAAGGGCCTTTATGTTGTATCAGATTAAAGGTACTTGGAAACAGATTTGAAGTTATCATTTTCTCTATAATATTTCGACTTATATATTTTAATAGCATTTCACACAAAAATTAATTAAAAATCTTATTTCATATAAAAGATACTAAAATTTCATATTTTTGGCGGGTTTGATTAACACGTCCATGTACTTTAAAAAATTTATTTCATTCTTATCCTTAGGAAAAATTGCAAATTCGTTGTGTATAAATGAAAAATATTAATACTTTAATGCAGAAAATTCAGAGTAGACATGTTCGAAAGCAAAACAAAAAAAAACCAATATATTGGCAGTCCGTGCAGTTGTGGTAAGCAGACTGTGACGATTGAACGCACCCGGTGAATTGTAAACATAAATAATAACAGGACTCTTGTCCTGTTTACAAAAACTGTGTACATAACACGAGTGTGCTCGATTCGCTAAACTCTGTACGCAACTTTTAGTTCGGATTGACGATACTTGTGAAGGAATTTTGCTTTCTAACATTTCTACTCTGAATAAAATTATTTTTCTGGATAAAAGTTTTAATATTTCTCATTAATACACAACAAGTTTTTCCTTTTCCTAAGGATTAAGAATGACGTTAAAATTTGTGAAAGTGCAAGGATGGGTCAATCAAACCCGCCAAAAAAAATTGAAGTTTTAATGACTTTAAAAAGAAATAAGATTTTGAATTATTTTTTGTGTGAAATGTTATTAAAATATATAAGTCGTAATATTACAGAGAAAATATTGACTTCGAATCTGTGCCCAAGTACCTTTAAAGGAAACGTCGGGTTTCCAATAAAAATTTTTAATAATCATTCATTGAATATCATAACAAAAATGTTCCTGATACTGCCATTTGTTTTTACTTAATCATAAAGTAATAAGACACTAAAACAGCGGCATGATAAGGTTTCTCCATGCTGCTCCAATTAACCAGTCAAAATCAGATTCAATTGCTGTTGTTCATGTTATCAGCAGTGTCGTGTTATAAGATGCAACTTTTTTTTTTGTATGAGAGGTATAGTTTTATATAAAGAAATAAAAATTCTGACTAAACGTTCCCTTTAATTTCGTAGAAATCACAAACCCCATACTTATTGCGAATTCCAAGTACACGTGAAGGTCATTATTTCGGATGTCATTGATAACTTTAAATAGAAGTGTTAAATCCAAGATAAAAATAAACAATACACAATCTGACTATCAGTGTACCAAGAATATTATGTTTGTAAAAAGACATTAGAAAATCTTTCAAAATCTGAAGAATGGGTGACGAAGACGTAGCAGCATTAGTTATTGACAATGGATCTGGAATGTGTAAAGCTGGATTTGCCGGGGACAAGGCCCCGAAAGTCGTGTTTTCCTCCATTGTTGCACACCCCAAGTATCAGGTAAAAATAAATTTATTATGATTATTTCTTTGTTTTCAACTTGTTTGAAGATTTTAAAATCATTATTTCTTTGAATATACAATATGTATAATATCTAATATATATAATATTTTAATCCCCATATTACGTGTCTTCCATTTTTCTATTCTCGGTTTCTTTTATAATTGACTTCAAACAAATACTGTGTTTTTAAATAATACATATAAGGTTATATTTGAGCTCATGTAGGATAAGGTATTCTAAATATCGTATCATTATATCATTTCATTTATAATATAAAAATGTATTAAAGTACATATTAATGCACCAAAGTTTCAGAGATATTATATGTATGTTGATGTTTGAGGGAAACCAGTTCAATATCTCTTAATTATGTTCCCTAAGCGAAGTTTAGGAACATATTATTTTTACGCTGTTTCTTCTTCTTATTATTATTCTTTTATTTGTCTTCATATATATGTACATATTTTCCCCTTATGTTCTCATACTACTCGGCCAATTGAGGTGAAAACTATTCAAGGTTGATAGAAATGTTATCTAGATTTGAAGAAAGAATGTTATTTTGCGCACACGGGCTTGCATGTTCGAGCACGTGCATCACGTGAAATGACATAAATCTTAAATAACTTTCACATTTTTTTATGAAATGCTTTGAAACTCACAATAATAATATAAGGACATGTTAATACTGTAGACACGATGATGTGATCAAACAGCATGAACTTACGAGCATGCACGCGCACATCTCTCTGATTGACTAAAACAGACGTCTCAAAATTTTTCTTGTTTTTTTTTTGACAAAATGCATTGAAATCATATAGATATAACATACTCATAAGTTATGGAGTTCAAGAGAATTTTTTATGAAATCATGCGCATGCACGTATGCTGCAATTTGATTGGCTTAAACTCAAGGACATACGCAACGTACCTCACCTACTGATAAGTTTTCAAGACATTCTAAATTTAAACTTACAATAACATTACATGTTCTTAGAAAAAAAAAATCAGCATGCGTTACCAGGGGTTTTGAAAAGATTTCAAATTGTGGAAATTTTTGCATTAGTCAAAGAAAAATGCACAAAAATTACAAAACATAAATTCCCGATTTTTTTCCATCAAAAATTGTTTTAGAAGGGGTGTAAAAATCCATATATAGACATTAAAGGTATTGCACACGGGTCCTTTATCTAGTGGAACTCTTCAACTCCAGGAGAGAACCCAATAAAGTTCAAACTACATTGTGTATGACCTTAACATGCCTATAACTTTCTTGGTTCTCCGTATCTTTGAAATTTCAAACATAGGTATGTTTGTCTATTATCGATGAAATATATGTGAAATATCTACAAACAAGGGTAATCACGTACGCTGAAATCAGATTTGAAAATTCTGTAGGATTATTGAACTACAGATTTGCCTAAGTTGATAAAACTTGCAGGAAATGTAGAAGGGGATTGGGGAACATCTGTAACGGTTCCCGGTGAAATTAACACTAGTTTTTATAAATATTGTATTAGAAAACAATGGGCCTGTTTTATAATCTTTTTTATGATATATCATTCTCTTGTATCAAGAGCAAATAAAATCACATCAAGCTTGTTTTAAAATGAATTAATTTTAGGAAGTGATTGTTGGCAAAGAACAGAAAGACAACTATGTAGGAGAGGAAGCTCAGAGTAAAAGGGGCATTCTCAGCCTCGAATTCCCAATCGAACACGGCATTATAACCAATTGGGAAGGCATGGAGAGGATCTGTAATCAAACGTTCTACAATGAACTCCGTGCAAACCCAGAAGAACACCCTATTCTTTTGACCGAACCCCCACTTAACCCCAAGGCTCACAGAGAAAAAATGACACAGATTATGTTTGAAAAATTCAATGTTCCATGCTTGTATGTGGAAATACAAGCCGTACTCGCTTTGTATGCTTCCGGTCGTACAACTGGAATTGTACTCGACTCTAGAGACGGTGTCACGCACACTGTACCAATTTATGAGGGCTTCGCCCTTCCACACGCCGTCATGAGAATAGATCTTGCTGGACGGGAACTCACCGAATATCTTATGAGAATTTTCAAAGAACGTGGTTATTACTTTACAACCACAGCTGAAAGAGAAATTGTAAGAGACATTAAAGAGAAATTGGGCTTTGTTGCTATGGATTTTGAAGAGGATATGCAAACAAGTTCAAAATCCACAACACATGAGAAGAATTATGAGCTTCCTGATGGACAGGTCATCACCATTGGTAACGAAAGATTTCGGTGCCCTGAAGTCCTGTTCCAGCCCTCTTTCCTTGGACTTGAATCTGTTGGTTTGCATGAGACTATCTTCAATAGCATAATGAAATGTGATGTTGATCTTCGAAAGGACTTGTACGCAAATACGGTTTTATCGGGCGGAACAACCATGTTTCCGGGTTTTGCTGATCGTCTGCACAAGGAAATCGCAGCTTTAGCTCCTTCAACAATGAAGATTAAGATCATCGCTCCGCCTGAAAGGGAGTACTCCGTCTGGAGGGGCGGTTCTATCCTGACTTCTTTCTCAACCTTTCAACAAATTTGGATCAGCAAGCAAGAATATGACGAATTCGGTCCTTCTATCGTGCACAGAAAGTGCTTTTAAGTTATCTTAGTCTCCAACAATTTTGCTAAATCAGACTTTAAAGAACTATTCTCTTTCTAAATTACCAGTACTTCATTCTTGTCAAAGCAGTACATCAGATTTTTGAAAATCAATTTGATCTATTCTTGTAAGTTTTTGGCATGCTTGCAATTTAATTTATGTATGAATTTTTTTTAGCATATGCTTTATACGCCAATAAGATATTTAATCCCTTAAGCAACCTTACGATGCTTTTCAAAACACTTTTTAAAACTAAAATAACTTTTTTGGTTATTCATGTTATGTAAATAAATTGTAAACATACTGAACTTTTATACTGCTATGTACATGATATATTTGCTCCTTGATACGCCTTAGCTTACGTTAGAGCTTTGATTTTTTTTTTCATAAGTCTATGTTCTGTTTGCTGTTTATTATGAAATGATTGTTATATTAGAATCAGGCAAGCATTAGAACATGCTTCAAATTTCGTTGAAGATCGCCTTGAATAAAAATAGACATCGTTATTTCTTATTTTATGCGAACAAAATATTTGCTGTAATTTACTATATTGTCCTTCATAGTTACTTTGTATATATGTAATCTTTTAGTTGTTTGTAACAATTTGCTTTGTGTTTTTTATTCAATACCTAGCTTTGTTGAATATCAAATTTATGCTCAAATAATACGATTGAAATATTCATCGAATAGGCGGGGTATTATATCATTTGCCTCCATGTATGCTGTTCTTCCATGATATACCTGTTTATATGTTCATCCAGAGCAGCTCCTGAGGTGAGAATTATTATCAAGAAAACACTTCTCAAAGTAAATCTGGAAAGAAGGAAAGAGAGAGTTTCTGTTGGTGTTAAATATTCTGATTAAAAGTTTGTGTTTTCGGGGAATTTACTTTCGATTTCTATGCTGATCTTAGCATTGCGAAATCCCGAATTTCTTTTTTACTTTTATCTTAGATGTTTGTATCAGTCCAATTGTTTTGTTTTTCATACTACCAACATACGAAATTATAGTTAAATATTTAAAGAAATCTATTTTTGTGTGAGACATTCAATTAAAGGGTTAAGACAAACATTTAAAGTAAAAATTCTAATATATTTTGTATGATATCATGACATGCGTCAGTTCCATTGTTTTGTTCCTCATGGTAACGAGATAGGAATATTAATCATCCTCTTCTATGTTATCTTCTAGGAATGTTACATTTCGTTTCTTGTTGCATATTACTCTCCTTGATTAAACAATCACATTTATTCAAAAGCGTTACTCTGAATTCACACGACCAAAAACATACTTGCATCCAAGTGCCCCACGATCTTTTTAAGAAATCCCAATACTCAACATGCCGCTAAAATATAGTTTCTGACAATTTTGCAAGAGTTATTTGCATGGTTAACAGAAAATCATTTTTTTGTAAATTTCAATTGCATTTGCACCGGTTAATCTCTATATAGTATTTAAAACGTGATTGTTTGTATGTATTATTTTTTCAATACGTTGCTTCAGAGTGCAGCCAAAAATATGATACATATATTCTTTAAGGAATGAAGCTTATATCAACTTTTGTTATACGATATAACATAACTTGAGGCAGTTTACGCTTAATAAACCGCGAAGCGGTTTATAAATATGCGTACATTTAATGTACTTTAATTTCCTTTATTTACGTCGATCATTTTACAATGCAATGTGTATAAAGATTCTCCTGTCCTTGCAAAGCTCCATAAATCACTTCTAATTTCATATCATGTTAATAAACATTCGTATCTATGGTTAGATTAAGATGAACATCAATTTCTTGATATTTGTAATTTTAAATTGCTTTTACGGGGGAAAAAATCCGACTTTTAAATAAATCTTTTTAACATTTCATCGATTTACATTTTTCATGCACTTTGGTAAATGTACAAACAAAATATTATTTTTTGCTAATATCAATTAATTTGTGTATAATGTTTCAAATGGCATGGTGTCACGCTACATTGTATTTATATTAAATATATAAAGGGATAACAGAAGGAGAGTAGAAGCATTTTTATACTGGTGATAAAACTAAATACCAATTGTAACAAATAACAGGTAAGAAAACTAATACATATTTAAAATAACTATAGAATTAAATCTAGATTGATTTTAGAAAAACAAATTGTAGATTTTATAGAATATCAAAGCTCCCACAACAACCAAATTAAACTTGATTGCGGTATACTGAGAAAAAAATGTTGATTATCAAAAAATAACTGAAATAACTGAAATATCAAATAGATTGCAATCTAATTTCTGAACTTTCCAAAGAAATATCCAGATTTAGAAATCCTATAATCATTGATTTTAGAAATATCACTACTGAGATTTTTCGATAGAAATATGAAATATGAAGTTCACAAGTCAAATGAATTAAATAAAATGCTTATTGTGATAGCTCTTTCTCTTTTTATGTGTCGATTTCAATTTATAACATCCCCTTCATTCAGTTGATATTAACATACTACATGAGGTAATCTATCAAAATGTGTCTTTCATCGTTTAATATCTTAAATTATGTAGAATGCATTCAGTGGTATTTGCTGTTGGATTAGGTGCAATGTTCGGCACTATTTCGACTGAGAAGATGTCACCCGGCCCAAGTCTTAAATTCTTCAGAGATTACTATGACAGTGTCGCTAAAACATGTGAGGCTGTTGGTTATGTGAAGAATTACTGCAAATACAATCAGTTCAAAAGTTAGTAAATTATAGTTACATGATATTCTTATCAATTATTGTGCACTGACCACATTAAGCATTATATAAAATATTTCATTCTCTTTTTTTTCTCAGGAAACATTGTTATAGCATTTTATGCTCAAGCTAAAGGAAGTACCCAGACATTAAGAGAGCGTCAAACTGTGATGTTTCAAGACGTAGATCTGAACATAGGAGGTGGTTATAATGCCTCTAAAGGAATTTTTACCGCTCCAAAATCGGGGTTGTACGTCTTTGAGTGGACAATATTGACGCCCCAAAACAAATACGCTTTTACTTCTCTAGTCTTAAATGGTAAAAGAAAAGCTTACAGCTATTGCCATAACAACAACCACTCATTGCGTAGCTCTTGCAGTAAAATGACAGTCGTGAAAATGATAGTCGGGGATAAAGCTTGGATTGATAATCATTCTAGATCATTGGCATTTGTTTTCGCAGAATACTCGTCTTTCTCTGGTTTTATGTTGTGAATTTTGAGCAGATGTAAATAAAGAAATGTTAAAAAGAAATGTTAAAATATTCTGTTTTCATTGTAACAAAAATAGCATGGACTGAATAAGGTTCAACAGGAATACGTTATATGTGAATAAGATACTTATTCCTGCCCTGCATTTTTGTATACTATAATCAAGGAATGGTGGACTCAGAATTATTTTGATTTTTACGTAAATTTAAAATGCTATATCAAGTTGTAATATTCAGATTATTTTCGGAGTCCTTTGAAGAATAGGACGTATTTGACAAAATATTTTTCTATTATATTCGAAATTTATGTCAGATTGTACAAACTTGCATTGGGTCATTTTACAATAACATGAATAACAGTACATTGTTCATTTTCAAAGTGAGAGAAAACTATTTTGTTACTGATCATCAATACCATATGAGACTTTCAACCGTAGAGTAAAATAATTTGTAATTAAAATAAATCATGAGAACAATTTTGTATCCTTTCGCAAATGTCCTTATACTTTCGAGAATATCACACAACCTGCATGTACATATTCTAAAGTACATATCTAAACCCTTTTTAAGGTCAAGATCTAGTAAATGAAAGGTGTCAACAAATTTATCAAATTTGAGAAATAAATTCCTTTATTGATGCTATACAACCTTAGCTAAATAGTCATATACGAGGGGCGTTCAATACATAATGTCATTGGGGCTCGGAAAGAAAAAAAAAGCTTTTGGATGATTTGGTCTGAATGATTTAACTAAAAAAATTCTAATTGTGTTTAGAACACATTTTTGAGTATGATCCTTCGTATACTGGAATATGGCAGATCCTATGATTTGCTGTACTTGTTTTAGCTCACCTGAGCTGAAGGCTCAAGTGAGCTTTTCTGATCAAAATTTGTCCGTCGTCTGTCGTCGTTGTCGTCGGCATAAACTTTTCACATTTTCATCTTCTTATCAAAAACCACTGGGCCAATTTCAACAAAACTTGCCACAAAGTATCCTTAGGTAAAGGGGATTCATATTTGTTCAAATGAAGGGCCAAACCCTTTTCCAATGGGAGATATTTATGAATTCAGTGAAAAATTAACGACATTTTTCAAAAATCTTCTTCTCAGGAACCACTGGGCTAGGAAAAATGAAACTCATGTGAAAGCATCCTCATGTAGTGTAGATTCAAGTTTGTTCAAATCATGACCCCCGGGGGTAGGGTGGGGCCACAATGGCCAATCAAAGTTTTACGTAGGAGTATATAGGAAAAATCTTTAAAAACCTTCTTCTCAAGAACCAATGGGCCAGGAAAAATGAAACTCATGTGGAATCATACTCAGATAGTGTACATTCAGATTTGGTCAAATCATGACCCCTGGGGGTAGGGTGGGACCACAATGGCCGATCAAAGTTTTACATAGGAATATATAGGAAAAATCTTTAAAAATCTTCTTCTAGAGAACCACTGGGTTAGGAAAGAAGAATCTTACGTGAAATCATCCTCAGGTAGTGTAAATTCAAGTTTGGTCAAATCATAACCCCTTGGGATTGGGGGGAGGGCAAAATGGTTGATTAAAGTTCTACACAGGACTAGATAGGGAAATCTTTTAAATAGTCTTCTCAAGTATTTCAAAGCCATGATTATTCATATTTATGTGGAAGCATCCTCAGGTACTGTAGATTCTAGTTTGGTTAAATCATAACCCCCAGAGATAGGGTGGTCCAAAATGGGGGATCCAAGTTTTACATTAAAATATATATTAAAAAAATCTTCTCAAAAATAGCAAAGCCATTATTAGTAATACTAGTATTTGTATGGAAGCATTTTCTGGTAGTGTAGAATTAAATTTTTTCAAATCATAACCAACAAGGGTAGGGTGGGGCCAAAATGGTGGATCAAAGTTTTACA
>PRKT01000436.1:17602-166955 GCA_003671525.1 Saccostrea glomerata | reverse complement strand
CCCCCCCCCCCCCCCCTTCGGTGAATCTTTCAGTTCCGATCTGATTTGTGATTTTTTCTAGCCGATTTGCTAAGGTGAGAGATGTGGCCCCTGGGCCTCTTGTTTTCTTTCTTATAGATGTTTATCTTAGTTTGGGAAATGAAACAAGTCAAAGTTTGAAAGATCTGCCAAATTTTGCTGGTGTGACAAAACATTAACTTTCTGTTTATCCCCAAACTCTTACTCTTCATTGCTTGTGGGCTTGGACGCTGTCATGAAGAAATTTAATGTAGTGAATTCCGCATTCTGTTTCCTTCTTCTCATAAATCTTTCAATTATAATTATTTTTGGCAAAAAATTACTTTTTAGTCTCCTCCAGAAAATGAACTGCCTCCCGAATATGAATTTGAACAATAAGACCGCTAATATTTAAGAAAATAGCATATACAACTGTGTTTGTGCTCTTACATTTCATTGCTCTTTTCCGGTCTTTGAAGTTTTGTCAAGTGCATCTTATTGTTAATTTCTTCCGAGGATTTAAAGCAAAACGGATAAAATTTTCATTATCTGTTTGAATTTCAGACAAACGTGGATAACTACAATTTTTGCCTTTTTCAAATAATTGTTTAGATATTCCTTCACGCTCTCGTTCTCAAGCATTTTCCAAAATATAGGTTGACCTTTGATTATTAAATCTTTTACTATCAAATGTTTCTTTAACACAGTGTGAACTACCTCCAAAATGATTTCTATCAATTTTGTTATGTGTCTTCTTAACGTCAATAAAACATAATCAGGGATAATTTGTTGAATTTTCGCAAATATACATTGGTTGTTGTAAGTCCTTGTTGCCAAGGACGGTACCCATTTTTGATGCCCATTATATATTTTTTTTCTTTATTGAAATCCATCTGTTCACCTGTCTATGGTTGCTGTAAATTTCACATATTTCAGTTAATATATTTCTGGAATACTGTTCTTAATTCTTACTGTAGTTACTCGAGTTACCTGTCTTAGCACGATAGTTCATTAATGAAAAAAAAAAGAAAATTAAATGATTATAATTTTCATAACTTTAAAGTTCTGTCTACTTGGAAAATTAAAATTATTTGACCATAACATTTTAGCATTACGATAAAAAGGAGAATCTATCTAACATTTTGCATATTTTCTTAATTCTTACTGTAGCTGCCTGATAGGGCAAAAATCTCAATTTCATGAAAAAAAAATCTCATCAAACCTGGTTTCCTTAGGTGACTTATCAGATTTATTTAGTTTTACATGAATCGAATTTGATTAAGTAAAAAGAATTACACCAATGACGGTAAGAGAAGATCTAATTTCTAAAAATTGTAGTTCAGAGTTCTTAGGATATTTAACATCTGACATCTTTTTACAAAAATACTAACACAGACATTCCAATTACTATTTGTTTGTTTGTTCGTTTGTTTAACGTACGCTCGAGAATTTTTACTAATATTGAGTCACCATTTTCCAGAGAGGGGATGTAAATTAATTTAGACCTGTACTCGTTACTTACAGAGCAAAGAGGAATCATTTTGTGCTAAAACCGGCTGCAACACAGGACCTTGATTATTATACTATTTCATTCAAATTAGCTGTTTGCATGTTCCGCACTGGACTGATGGTTAAAATGCAATACATTTGTATGTATGTTTTTAGAACAACAACTCTAACTTCAAATAGAATCAATCTATCTGTATGGTAAGTAAATCAAAATTAAATTGATAATTTTAAAGTGTACAATGTTTTCATTTCTTTTATGTTCATTCAAACTATTTTTCATAAAATAAAGGTTAAAAAGGTTAAAACCATGAAAGGGTTATTCACCTCGTTTGTCAAAAAAAAAAAATGGAAAGTATCCAGACAAACCTAATGTGTAGTAGATGTGATGGAAATATTTGAGCTCTAAAAACATTAAAACTACAGGTCAACTGGACAGTTTTAGACTATTTTTTAATAGAATATATATATAATCAATCCTAGGCTTCATTTGTGGAATGTATTTGGAGATAAATATTGTGAGGGGGGAGGGGCAAACAGAAAAAGACAAGATAGAGAAAGTCCACTTTTTGCCCCCTAATTTTGGAAACATTAATATTAAAAAAAAAAAAAGTGGCTGACCCCGAGCGAACCCGGAGCGGACCCAAAGCGAACCCGTAGCGGACCCCGAGCGAACCCGAAGCGCACCCAGGGAGCGAACCCCAAATTCAGTAGCGGTCCCAGAGTGCGAACGCGGGTTCGGTATTTCTTTACAGAGCTGTCAATCAGGATTAGCGATTAACCAATCAGCGCATCAACCAATCAAAATAGCGTATTGATCTGTCGATTGGGATATAAGATCGAACGTGTTGATTTAATTCTATATCAATCCAAACACTGTACATACAAGCACAACGTGTGAATGTGCTGTGTAAATCTATTATGATAATTGAAATATTATTTAATATTTATTTATTTTAATTCTCCGGGTTGTACATGTACTTTATATTTATATATTTATTTTCTTTGTTATTAAAGCGATTAATTAATTGATTAATATATGTTTTAATTTTCCACGTAGAATTAAACATGAATATTTACGTTCTTATTTTCTTTAGTTTTTTATACCAATATTTAAAGTCCTTTTGGTAAATAAATTAGCTAAATACATCAATTAATGCATAAAAATGGAAATCAATTGATATTGCAATTTTTACTGACAAATTTTTACTGACTAAAAGAGGAATAAAGAAATATAGTTGGTCTTCGACAATTATTGTAAAATAATATCATCTCAAGATACTAACAGTTCAGGAATATTAACGTGCCCAATATTTAAATATAAATAGATAAAGGAGACGAGAGAGCGAGAGAGAGAGAGAGAGAGAGAGAGAGAGAGAGAGAGAGAGAGAGATCATAACTGTAAACTCTCGTTATTAGACTTGATTTTAATAATAAAGCCTGATGACTTTTACTTAAATTTCTATGAGGCGTCCTCCCAATACTTTACTCAAATTGTTTTCTATAAGCCTGCTGCAGCTATTTTTTCCCCAAAAATATCCATGTACAGGAAGATGTATATGAAGAACTAAAAATGTCCAACAGTTTTCGGGACGCTCTGTCCCTTCCTCAGGACAAAGAAAAAAGTAAAAAAGTCATAAGAACAAAGGAAAAAGAGAAACCAAAAACAACTAGCAAAACTATTAAACTACTAAACATTATATATTTACATAGTTAAATGTTGAACTGGAAATTCATATAAACACCATTAAAGAAAGAAATCCGGACCGCTGCGAAATACGTTTGGTTTATCGGGGTATACTCAGGTGAAGTGCAATTTACATGATTGAACGAGTTAATTACGCTAATTAATCACGACTTTTAGTAAATCGTACATTGTTTCCTTCTCTAAAAATGGCGTAACTATACTTGACAAAGAATAATCAGAGACATATAATATAGAAGGGATATTTTAACATATGAATTATGATCTATTATAAATTTGGAAATGTTTTAGGACTAATTATTGGGGGAAAAAATTAATAAAGGCGTAAGCAATACATAGTTATGTGGGTTGTTCGAGAGTTGGTAACGCAAACTAACTGTAGAGTTACACTAAATTAAAGGAATAATCTTGTTAAGTATCATCAGGAATTGGGTCTAATTCCCGTTCATTCTGGTGAAGTCATTCAGTTTATTAATACCATTTGGGTGGAATGACTTCAATCTGTGCACCCAGAAGAAAGATTTTCATATACACGCATGTTTTTCCTGCCCAAGAAGATTAAGAAGATCAATAATTTTGATGTAAATTTTGAATAATTTAATGTAACACGTAAATTGAGAAATCATAAATAAAATAATAAAATAATTGATTTCGATTTTTAAAGACAATGTGTGTGTAAAATAGGGGGCGTATATTAATATATTCTTATCGGGTCGGGATAACAATTATTATTTGCGATATCATAATTCACGTGTTAAACAAACATTTAAACTACGATTTAGCAAAACGTAAGGAATAACAAATGTATTTTTAAACTATGTAAAGCATGACTTTAAAATGTATTCAATTTAGATTTCTTTCGTCCGTTTCACTTTTAAACCATTCGATACACTGAAAATCAATTCAACACTCTTTTTTTCCTCTTCTCTTTTGTTTTCTCGTTAAAACTTAAGAAAAATGAATGCCTTATAACCCGCTGTTAAATTAGTTTGAATTTCTCGGGATCGAGAAATCAAGGAAACCCATTATTCGTGTGCATGTAAATCTACGTCGAATGTACAGTTGAATTTTAGAAAATTTATCAATGTTCTCCATTATATCACTGTTCACATGTACAGTGTTCATGCCCGCATCGCCGCATAAACAACAATGATCGATCCACAATACCATTACTGTATTGGAATATACAAGGGGCGGGGCTTACTGGCGGTGAGATTAAAGCGGGGTCCGCTTCACGCATCAGTGCGTAAAGCGGTCCCAGGAAGCGAACGCCGGGTTCGCTCTAGCGAACCCAGAGCTGACCCCGAGCGAACGCGGAGCGCACCCAAAGCGCACCCATAGCGGTCCAAAAATTTCTGAAAGGGAACCCGAAGCGAACCCTGAGCGAACCCAGAAAGCGAACCCGGTTGTGTCCGGTCGGTACTGTATGATAGATGCATCGAAAAAAATATTTATTCATAAACGTTTTCCAAATTCTACAAATACTGTTTCAAAAGACTAGATACATAACTATTCCATTTAAAAAACACAGTATTATCCTAATGTTATTCAGCAAAAATAAAGGAAGGGGGGGGGGGCTATTTTATGAAATGTTCGATACCGGTTTGTCGGTTTTAACCTGTCTGTACTAAGTTTATTGTGAAGCTTACGCTGTTAAGTCACATACTGTAGTCTTATTTTTGATACTTAAGGTGTTTTAGAGACAGATTTGTGACATAAATAATATAATTCTAATTACGATAGCAAAAAGACAAAAAAAATCTTTAAAACTGTATATTCAATGATATTACAAAATTATTATATTATTTTAGCGACCATAACAATCTTTGACTCACTTTACTTAAACAAAAGATAACACATATTTATTTCAAACTCGGCATTTAGAAATAGGAAAAATATTAATGAATAAATGGATTGTAGGCGTTTTGAATGTCTAGCAATTTACGGAGG
This sequence comes from Saccostrea glomerata, assembly GCA_003671525.1. Taxonomy (NCBI): domain Eukaryota; kingdom Metazoa; phylum Mollusca; class Bivalvia; order Ostreida; family Ostreidae; genus Saccostrea; species Saccostrea glomerata. Next base: position 161,797 of record PRKT01000436.1, on the reverse strand, counting down.
GTAATTACAAACAGTTTGTTGACTAGCGCTATGAATAATATATATTTTTACTTGTGAGTGTACGTGGCATTTGAGATAACTCTTTAGGTATGAACGATTGCCATCCGAACATTCCACTAATTCAGACATGTGGGTTGACGTGATGTTATAAAATTTTCCCATAAAATTTGCCATTTCATCCCATTTAACATAACTGCAATAAGATTTTTTAATTTTATATGGAGGGCCCAAACAACGGAAAGCTAAAAATGACATCAAAAACGGGGAAGAGATTGTTTTTTCCCCAAACATTCTATAATATTTGCCGAGATGGAAACTGGTATAGACCTCGAATATATTTACACGAAATGCATAGAAATAAATTTATTTAGAATTCTTGTTTTCCGTTAGTGCGCTTCATAAAAATTTGTCCACGTGAAAAATCTCTGCTTTACACTCCATGAACTCGCAAACTAAAAACGTTCATTCATTGTCTTAAGGTAGTCAATGTAAAATGAAGGGATTTTGAACAGTTTAAAATAATTTTAAACTTGTTAACAATGCATTTCTAGATAACGATAAAGTGAATTGAACCAAATTTACAAGACTGGAAACATGTAAGGAGACGGTCATATAGCACGTTAAAGGTTTCTGAAGAGTTATCTGCCCTTTAAAAAAGGTAGGGAAAAATTAATTTTGCAGAATTTCTGCAGTAAATTATTTATTTTATTTCATAATCTAATAAAGAGGGAGTTAATGCATATTTTCACCATGAAATTTCTTTGAAATTCAAATTACTTTTTTCAATATCTTATAAAAACATGTGCTGCCCATAGACTTTAATGTAAAATTAACGGTACAATTAATCAAATCTTTGTAAGTTCCTGTGGTAGAGCATTGCATTTTGATAACATCTTCATTATGCTACCATGATTTATATCTACGATGTTTCGGAGGTCCGTGTTTGCACTTCTCCTATTTTGTATTGTTTTATGGACTTTGATATTGAATACTGTTCGTTATCTCCATATCCTTCTTGAAAAAATGTCGACTCTTACACACATATTCCTAATTGCATTGCATCAAGAAAATGCATGAATGATCTATATCTCTAGCTTGACATGAAGAGAGCAAAGTGTTTTAAAAAATATTTAACCTCAACGATCTTAAAATTACTAGATGTCTTTGGAAAATACCGATGTCCCTTGCGAAATGCTAAAGCAACAGTTAATGTTTCTCAAATGCAAGTCACTCTACAAGGTCATGGTCAAAAGGACAACATTTTTTGTATCCAATTTTTCACAAGAAATATAATTGCGAATTATAAACTGTAAAAAAGTTAAGAGCAGTGTTAAAGATTTTTAAAAGTGGGTCAAACTCTAAGATCAAAGTCAAAAGATCAAAATATTTTTGTCTTTGAAAGGTCATATGTTACAATGAAATGCATGCCAAGTTTGAAAGCCCCAGCACCGACTATTCAGACGTTATGAGCAATAGTAAAGGTTGTTTTTTGCGAAAAATTGTTCAATTTCCAAGGTCAAAGTCATGAGGTAAACAGAGAGATATACTCTCTAATCTTCAATTTTCATGAGGTAAACAGAGAGATATACTCCTTAATCTTCAATTTTAGGGGCATAAATATAGACAAGCATCAATTAAGCTTATTATTGCATTCCCGTGTAAACTGAAAAAAAACCCCATCAATCTATATAATTGTTTTCATGCCGCCTTAATCGAAGAATTGTGTATATTATTGCTGTCTTGTCTTTCGAACTGTCTATTTATATGTTTGTCACCAGAAACTTTAATCTTGACCATGACTTTCGACTGAGTGGGACTATGACTTTCATGCATGTATTTCTTGATTAAGACCTTTCTTTTTGTACCGCCAAATGTGACCTCTTGACGTTGACTTTTGGAATTGGTCATCATTTACAAAAACCCATCAAACTTTGACCTTGGCCAGAACTTTTGATGTGTCGGTGGTAGGACTTTCATCCTTCTTATCTGTATTTATATATTTGATCAAAACCTTTCATCTGGTAGGAATATTTTTGACCTCCTGACCTTGACCTAAGCACTTTAAATTTGGTAACAGGATAAACATAAATGTCTTTCAGTAATATTTTTCCCTCGTTTCACTCCTCCGAAAATAAACATTTTCTTGACTAATTTATTGAAAAAAAAAAAACAACAAAAACAATATACAGTAGGATTGCTGCGTTCGTTACAAATCGCATTTTTATTCAAATGATACATTTCAAATTCATAAATTTTACAAAATAAACAATGTAAGGCGCTGGTTGAGCAGGGAAAGCCTAAGGCAAAAAACATCCTGCGATTCTTTGTAACAATATGAAAATTCACGGAGAGTACCGAAGTAAAAACGAACAAAGAAACACATTTAATGTCTTTAAATTACAAGACGTAGCAATATGTTTTCAACAAGATTTATTCGACGTTTCATTCTCTTTTCTTAATCAATAAAGTTAAAAAGTATAATTTTTGACTTAACTTTCAATTTAATGTTCATACTGTTACATTTATGTCCCTCTCCCCTGTTACACTTAATTACACTTACAATTACTTATGTTTTTTCATAGCTTACTTTGCTTAGACCAAGCATCTTTGTAATCAAGTTACTGTGAGTGATTGTTTAATCTAACCACCAACATAATGATTAAAACAGTATTTTCTCGACGTCAAACATTCTGCAATAACGTTGTCCTGAAAAGGGACTTCTGCTTCTGCTCATTTAAATCATGTATATGGTAGTTTGTCATGTTTTCCAACACATATCATTATTTAAAAATTATCTTTGATGAATGTCAAACATCCTGGTATTCAGTTATAAATAATCATAAATCTTAAATAACAATATACGGAATAGACTATGAAGATAACTAAGATACAAAATTTTAGATCTCGTAACTGTAACAGGTAGGTCATTTAATTTTAAATGACTATCTAAAGGCAAAATATCAGTATTACAAGGAATTCTCTTTTCTGTAATGCTATAGATTTTTCTAGTTTAATACAGTAACTGTTTTTCTGTATTCAAATAAAGTTGAGAAATAATATAGTTATCTGATTTTCATTAAAATATGCCATTCAAAAAACTTTCAAAAAGAATATTATGTAACTACACTTTTCCTATCAAATCCTATGTCAACCCGAGAAGCGGAATAAAATATTACCATGCATTTCTGGTAACGTTGAATTTATTTTTACCTTCTTAATTCATGTATATCTAAGCTAGTCTCGGACAAATCAAAATGTGTAAGCTTACTCAACAGATTTGATTATTTATTGGAGGTTTCGTTTGACATTGAAAAATTACTTTTGACAGTACACTTCCCTTGTGCAGTGGTAGCAGTTAGAATATAAAATCGTACATGTTTTTTTTTTATTTTTAATTGTATTTCTCTAGTGAGTATTTATAACAGGTAACCTGAAAAAGAAGAATATTTGTTGTAAACAGAAGATGTTCCAGAGAAGCTATCAATCCAAGCCTTATCTCCTGCCTCCATTCTTACGACAGCCATTTTACTGCATGACATTTGAATACTATGATTTATGTTGTGACAATTGTTAAATGCCCTTCTTTTACCATTCAAGACCAGAGAGGTATAAGCCGGTTTGTTGGTGTCCGTCATTGTTGTCCAATTAAAGACGTAAACTCCCGTTTTTGGGACGGTGAAAAGTCCCTTTAATGCATTGTATCCTTTTCCTAACGTCTCCATATGAGTGAAAAATTCTCAAGAGGGACGTTAAACAATATACAATCTATCAATCAATCCTTTTCCTATATTCAGATCAACTTGTCTAAACATGACGATGTTACCCTGCGTTAGTGTTTTGACAGTGTCTTTGCCATTGGCGTTGAATGCTATAATTACTGTACTTTCTAAGAACAAATAAAGAACATGTTAACATGAAGTACGTGCTTAGTGTATATCTATTAATTCCTGGATGCAGTTGAGTAAGTATCTTACTTCTCTCCTGATTCTTTTTGCAGTGGTCATTTACGTATCCAACAGCCACACATGTTTTAGCGACACTGTCATAGTCGTCTCTAAAGGATTTAAGGTCGGGTTGATACCAAAAATAGGACTTAATCCCACAATCAACACTTGGGAATTCATTCTGTAATATTAATGATAAACAATCGAGAACAACTTTTGAGTGAGTTCTTCATATTCGGTTATTCTATTTTCAAATTAATAAAAGCTCCATGATTATAAAAGGTTTTTAATTAACTTACCTACATATCATTTTGCATTCATGCAATTAAGTTTGGTAGTTTTCAGTGTTTCAGTATGGAGGAGGAATATCAGAGAAAAATTTTATCAGACAAATATAGCAATGTCGTTATAATTCCTTAATTTTTCATAATTTTATATTTTTTTTTTTCTTCATTTTATTTGGGTATTCTAAACAAGTTTTTTTTCTTTAAAATGTTAAGGGCTTTTGGATTCATATTGTCCTTTTAAAAGTAGAAAGAGTATTGTTATAGGTAGATATGTTTTCCTCAGTTGTTTTGAATAATGCAATAGTTGGTTAGCAATTACAGTTTTTAAATTAATGAGTTATTATAATTTTTTTATTCTATGCATAGTTACAGATTGTTTTCTCCTTATCGTATTATTCTCAATTTCTTTTCAGTTTAAAAAATATCTTACCTCTCGTTAGGAATACGTGACAATTTGTTTTAATGCCGACTGAAGGTACTATCGTTCATTTTAGTGACAGCTTTTATATATTCTATTCTGGGGGGTTGGTTGGTTAAGGTTAACTACTTTCAGTAACAATTCTAATACTACATATTCGGAACATCACTAAAAGTGGGGGGGGGGCGACCAGGTCTTCAATTAACATTTCCTATAGTATAGGTAAGGTTGGGAAAAAAGTGGGGGGGCAGGCCCCCCCTGCCCCCGCCCCCCCCCCCCCCCCCCCCCCCTGTTGCTACGCCCCTGAATACTTCAACGACCACAGATATATTTTTGACTCACTTTACTGAAAGAAACGAATACACGTAACTATTTCCTTGAAACCTTACATTTAAAAGTAGGGAACATATTTCTGAAAAAAAAAAGACTGAAAGCATTTTGAATGCCTGTAAGTCTACCAATTTACGAACAGTTATTAAAAAAAATTCATGGACAAGCGCCATAAAAAGTTGATGTTTTGAAAAAAATCAATCAGTTTAAATATTTATTTTAGCTGAGAGTAACTAGCTGAAATAACTCTTTCAATATTAGCAGTTGTTATCTAAGTCGCCTGCTAGCGTGCATTAAGTTGGCAAAACTCTCAATGCTTAACTTAATAGAATGCTTAATGTACAATTACAGGTGCAAAACATTTTCCAAAATTCATAAGTAATGAAAATAGGCAAATATTGTTTTTATTTAATACACAATGATTATGCCTAAATATCAAACAGTTGTATATGAAATATTTGTATTTATGTGAAAACATAAAGTAATTTATAGCTTCTCGATAAATGTTAAATTTTTTTCCAATTTTGACAGTAGGATAAAGTTCTCAAACTGTCCATGCTGTGTCTTATCGGCCTTCTAACAGAATGAACATTTTTCGGACTTTCTCCTTTACTTAATGTACAGGTTTTAGATATGCAATCAAATATGCTATGTAATGTACTAAAATCACAAATAATGTTTTAATAATCCCTTTAATTCAGGCATGTGGTATTGTTAAAAAAAAACTTCGAAAGACTATCAATCGATACGGACTAAAAACGTCGACTTTCGTATGAATCCGTGATGGACGATGTTAAGTGAACCTGATTAATGTATATTTATTGTAGAAGGAAAACAACAAATATTTAATCTATTAATTGATTAATTTATTTTTTTAGACTTGTTTAAGAAAAAAAGTTTGATTTTTGAATTGTTTTACACACTAAAAGAGAAGGAAGAGAAGGAAAACGGGTGTGACCGGTCAGCAGGGTTTGCTCTCTCCTCCATGGCACCTGATCTCACCTCTGATGTTTCGGAGATCCGTGTTTGCTCTGTTCTATTTTTTATTGTTTTATGGACTTTGATATTGAATACTGTTCATTATATCCACATCTTTCTTTCAGCTCTTTTATATACGAAGACATATATTCAAGTGACTTGAATTCAAAATGACACAGCAATGCTGTCCCAGTTCATTAGACATAATGCATATTTATAATTCGGTACTTTCATCGGAAAATATTTTTAAAATCATCATACCTGTATCATTTAGAAATACATCGTGCACATTGAATCAATTTCTTCTTTTTAAATTGTTGATGAATTTACCTTTGTCCTTTATAGAGTAAAACTCTTCGTCTTAATAATTCCAAAACAATTTTATAGTAATGGACTCTCAGCTTCTTAAAGCATTATTAATCACCCACATATCAAACGACTACAATACATGTAGCCTAACAAAATGAGTTTGTATTTGTTCATGTACTTCCCTAATATGCTGAACGGAAGCTTACAATATTATAGGAATTTGATAGATGAACTGAATTGATATATTCCATATATTTCAATATAGGATATCTAAAACAAAAATAATGAAAATTGTTTCAATTTTAACAAAAGATAACTAGTCATTTAAGATTTTCTTTAATGTAAACTCTGAATTCTATGATAATAAACAGTGATCGATGTCAACTAATCTATAAGAGGGAATAAACACGGACCTTCTGAAAATCTGCCTTGGGGCAGTAAGCATCCCTTGTAGACCTTTCCCAAGAAACTTTTCTTATCCAAATCAGAACAAAATATAGGTTAATACAATTCAACCTTAGTATGATCCAATGATAGATTATATCTGTTAATAAAGGCATTGTAAAGATAATAGAAGTAACAAATTTCCGACTGTAAACGTGGATATGGAGATCCCGGTGACAGAAACATATCTGTGAATAACATGTTTTGCTAAATTAAATTGACTTTAAATTGTTCTGATATTGAATTACTTATCAGTAAATAAATCGCGATCGGTAATTGTTTTAACCGCTGACATCTATGAAATAATTTATACAGTAACTGTGTTATTTATAGGAAAGTCCTATCTTCGTATAAAGTAACAAAACAGAAGAAAGATCATTTTGATTGTAGTTTGTCTGAATGTATAAAAAATACGTCATATATAACTTAATTTTATGACTCAGGGGAAGCGTTTAAGTAGCGAATAAGTTCAGTTAGGTCTGAAATCGAAGCCCTTCACAGGTATACATCATGTAATAATACCACTTATACGAGCCTGGTCTCGGATAGGTGAGTTTATTTCAGTAACCCTATGTCCTTCCATTCCGGATATCTTAAGCCCTTACAGATATATAATTATATGTACCTTTCGTCCCAACCTATCAATCCGGAAAATTTAGGTTCATTTACATATACTAGTCTAATACTTAGTTGTTTCCTCCTCTTCCTTTCTTGATAAATCGATAAAACGATAAGGTCATGGAAAACTTTGTGAAGTTGAATTGTTGCAATATTTTAATTTTCTCCACCCACCCACCCTCCTCTTGTTTTAGAACAAATACTGCTGTTCTTGTTATGTCATTGTAGCTGAAGACTTCCTGCTTGGCCCGTGTCCACAACATCCCATGTCGCGGTGAAAATCGTGTGCTCCAATATTCCTTAATGGTGCCCTGTTTGGTCCAGCGTCTTCATCAACTTGTGTTGCATTAGTGAATTTTGTATGATTGCGTATTCTTCAAAGACTGCCTGTTGGGTACAGCGTTCGCATCAACCAATGTCGCGGTGATGAGGTCTCTATTTTACCTATACCGTGATGACTACCTGTTTTGGATTCCTCATCAACCAATGTCGCGGTGATGAAGTCTCTGTTTTACCTATACCGTGATGACTGGCTGTTTGGAATACCGTCCACTTCAGCCTTGTCGTGGTTTGAATTCCTAGTGTTTGCGTATTCCGTCGCACCTATGCGCAATTGGACGAGTGCAACACATATTCTTACGCTCATTCCATTGTTTATTGACTTGATTGATATTTGAATTGATTGATTGATTAATAATTGATTGATTGACAAGTGAATGACTTGATTGATATTTGAATTGATTGATTGACTGATTGATTAATAATTGATTGATTGAATTTGATTGATTATTGCATTGGTGACGTTCATGCACTTGTGACCTACCCAGTGCATGATCTGCCCGATTTGGGTCGTCACATTTGTTGTATTGATTGTTGATTGTGGGGCAGCCCTGTGGTAGCCCCAGCAAATTGATCACCGCGGCCAGAAGCGCCATATTAAACAAGCAAAATAACATCCATATTGTTTGTTTGATTTATAGGGAATCTGAAATAAATTATGGATATAAAACCATGCTGTGTGAATGAGACGTCACATTCAAAAGCATATAATTAATTCAATGTTACTGGTAATTATTCCATTTTGTTAGCTCTGTGTACTCGTACATACATTTTGTATACTTTATAACCCCAACTATCCACCACATTATAATGGTAAACACATGTAACATTATCTGATTGAAGGAATTGGAGCATCTTATTAATATACACCTTTTTTATTCAGCTTATTGGCGTGCTTTCATATTTTGTTTGTGTAAATTTATTTTTGTATTGTTTCTTAAAGTTTGAAGAAACAATATTCACCTGCTGTGAGTTTCCACTGCGGAATACGGCATTGGCAAGATTGCGTTTATGTTTACAATTAGAACAACAACTTGAGAGACTTTTTCATACAAAATATGAAGTACATGTACATGTGTGTATATATTTTTTGATTTTTTTTAACCATGAGCTTACAGTTTGACACACTTTTATAAAACGTCAACCTTGGCAATATCTTTTGGACTTTGGCTTTTGGCTTTCATTTTAGAAACTACACCATGAGCTGCAATACAGGGGCGTCATTATTTCATAAACATATCTTGTTTTTAATTTTTTTACGCTATTATTACGTATAGCAAAATGATTCCAAACGTCAAATTACATGAAGGTTATTTTGCTAAAAGGACTCTCTAACGACACTTTTTACAATCGATGCAGCAAGACAAAAATGAAAGCGAATTATTTTATTCTGTTCTGCTTGCAAAAAAAAACAACAACAACAACAAAAAAACAAACAAACAAACAAAAAACGAAACAAACAAACAAACAAACACGATAATGAATTAAATAATAAGCATTTATTGATTGATATTATATTATATTTTGATTTGATAACTTGGAATATGTATGCAACACAAGTTCGAGTGTAAATGAATAATTCAAATTAAAAACGCTGTTTGAATGTTTACACTTTGCAATATTACACATTATAACATTATGAAGTGAACATCTTTTATTCAGCTAACTTAAATTTACTTTCCATGTACATTTGAGGACCCGCTTTCGTTAATTTTAAAAGCATTTTCTATGCACAATGGAAGGACCGGATTCTTCATATTCCTGCTTACTGATCCACATCTGTTGGAAAGTGGAGAGGGAGGCAATAGTAGAACCACCGAACCAGGCGGAGTATTTTCTCTTAGGTGGAGCAATGGTCTTTGCTGTAAATTCTTTAGGAGCCGAAGTTGTCAATTCTTTCGCCATACGGTCTGCGATGCCTGGGTACATAGTTGAACCCCCAAACAATACTGTATTTGCGTACAAATCTTTTTGTATATCAGAATGACAGAACCTTACGCTGGTGTTTGTGATTTCCGGAAGACTAAAAGCTTCCATTCCAAGGAGAGATGGTTTGAACATAGCTTCCGGACATCGGAATCGCTTGTTGTCAATAGTGATGACCTGGCCATCAGGGAGCTTGTAGGTCTTCTCCAGGGTTGACGTTGACGATGCTGTTGCCATTTCTTGTTCAAAGTCAAGGGTAACGTAGCACAATTTCTCTTTGATATCCTTGACGATTTCTCTCTCAGCTGTTGTTGAAAGACCTCGTTCTTTGAGGAGTTTCATCAGATAATCTGTCAGATCACGTCCAGCAAGATCCAATTATATGATAGCGTGTGGAATGGCATTACATTCATATATGGGTACTGCGTGGGTGACACCGTCTCCAAAGTCCAGTACAATTCCAGTTGCACGACCAGTGGAATACAAGGAGAGTACAGCCTGGTTAGCAACGTACATGGCTTGGGTATTAAGGGTTTCAAAAATCAACGGTGTCATTTTTTTCTCTGTTTGGTTTAGGGTTGCGTGGTTTTTCGGTTAACAGAACAGAATGTTCTTCTGGTGCTATACAAAGTTCATTATAGAAGGTATGAAACCAGATCCTCTCCATTTCATCCCAGTTTGTGATGATACCACGTTCGATGGGGTATTTGAAGGTAAGAATATTTCTCCTGCTTTGGAAATCGTCCCCGACATAGCTGTTCCTATTTTGATCAACCATACCGCCCTGACAATCCAAATTAAAAAGTTTTTCGCACCCGGTTTGGGAGGGTCAAATTTCTTTTTTTATTTTGAATTTTGCTTTTTTCTCTTATTTTTACCAAATCAAGATATGTTTAAACTCGACATTTATGATTTGTGAAAATAAATCATTACAGAAATGATTTTTCACCAATAAAGTATTTTCGACTGCCTAAGGACTTTAAGATGGCTGAATTGTAACTTAAAGATGATGTAAATATTACTAAAAGGTGCTTAATGGTGACTTAAAGAAAACCATTAAACCATCATTAAGGACCTATAAACCCCCATTTAATCAAGTTTAAGGGGCGTGTTTCACCTTGTGATTCAACGTCCATTTAGAACATTAGATATTATACCTGTTGCATTGTAATAAAAAATCTTAGAAATGAACTTCATCAATCAAATATGTTTAATTACTTAATTTACATCTGTCAATGCTAAACTAGAGATGTCCAATAGGGACAGATATCCCCCGCTGGGTTTTTCAGAGAAGGTGCCAATTCAAAATTTCTTCATGGATCTAGAGGTGAAAAAATTTGCAATAAAATATAATTGCTCATTATGTTTCTTAATGAATGAAAGAAAGGTGCAACCAAATGAAACATCAATACTAATACATTGTAATTCCATTGTAACGTTTTTTTTTTAATTCTGCATTAAAAAATATATTGCAATTATGTGTCAAGACACTCTGCAAACTGATTGTTGAAAAAAAAATCATGTCATACAAAATAAAATTAATCTTGATAACTTTTTATCAAATTCATTTTGGAAATAAAGAGCTGGTCATCCAATAATGAAGTGCTTTGACAGGCAGTAAATTACAATTAAGATTAATTGATTGATTAATATTGATTGTATACTGTTTAACGTCCCTCTCCAGAATATTTCACTGATATGGAGACTTCACCATTGCCGGTGAAGGACAGCAAATTTAGGCCTATGAACGGCACTTACAGCCTTTGAGCAGGGAGGGAATTGTTTTCGTGCCACACCTGCTGTGACATGGGGCCTCGCTTTATTCGGTCTCATCCGAAGGACTGCCCCATTTATTCGCCTTTTACGACAAAGAAGGGGGTACTGAGGACCTATTATAACCCGGATCCCCACGGGTCTTACAATTAAGAGAATAATACAGTTAAGAGAATAAGAGAAGAGGGATGTTTAATTCTTTTGCCAAATTTCCAGGAGATTACACGGTTGATAACAGATACCTTAACAACTTTGCACACCAAACCCATTGATTTATCTTTAACTGGATGCATGTCCAGTCATTATTCCCAAGAGACAAATGAATAAACATTATCTTCTGTGCAATGTATAAAATGATTTTAACAATGGATGATGTTTCTTTTTTTTGTTTTAATGAGTAGTTTTAAGCTGTAGTTCACATTTTTTTGTACAGATATTCTAGATTCTATGTCTCAAACCTTATACATGAGCACAAAATGAACAGGTCAATTAAAAAGAAAAGCAAAACCTGTAAAATGCAGAAAAATGAACAAATAAAGTTAAAAATTCCAGGTGCACACCTTCATATGGTTAAGAATATGTGTACAAATTTTCAGATTATTCCTTGCAATAGTTTCTGAGAAACGGTCTGCACCACAAAACCACAAAATGAAAATGAAAAAAAACACCCGTAAAATTCAAAATAATCATCCCATCAAGATGAAAATATCAGGTGCACACTTTCATATAGTGAATAGTAAGTGTACATATTTTCAGACAAATCTTTCCAATAGTGTCTGAGTAATGGTCCGGACAAAATCTCGTCTACAGACAGACGGACATGATGATTCCAATATATCCCCCCTAAACTTCGTTTGCGGGGGGTTTAGTAATGTTTCTCCTCGTCACCAGAATAGAATCCAGGCTCTCAAGGTCAAGATCTAGTAAATAACTTTAGACTAATTTCTTGGTGCTACATCCATTATGATGTCGTAGTCAATTTCAACTTTCCTTTTCCCGTACTTTACTCTTTAGCAGAATTATGTAGAAAATAGGATATTTTCATGACAATTAATTTGAAATCAAAATTATGGAAAGTAAACCCTATACCTATATTAAATTTGATATTGATTAAAGAAGATGCCATGAACATACTAATAACGCTTCATTATTGGATGACCAGCTCTTTATTTCCAAAATGAATTTGATAAAAAGTTATCAAGATTAATTTTATTTTGTATGACATGATTTTTTTTCCAACAATCAGTTTGCAGAGTGTCTTGACACATAATTGCAATATATTTTTTAATGCAGAATTAAAAAAAACGTTACAATGGAATTACTGGAATTACAATGTATTAGTATTGATGTTTCATTTGGTTGCACCTTTCTTTCATTCATTAAGAAACATAATGAACAATTATATTTCATTGCAAATTTTTTCACCTCTAGATCCATGAAGAAATTTTGAATTGGCACCTTCTCTGAAAAACCCAGCGGGGGATATCTGTCCCTATTGGACATCTCTAGTTTAGCATTGACAGATGTAAATTAAGTAATTAAACATATTTTATTGATGAAGTTCATTTCTAAGATTTTTTATTACAATGCAACAGGTATAATATCTAATGTTCTAAATGGACGTTGAATCACAAGGTGAAACACGCCCCTTAAACTTGATTAAATGGGGGTTTATAGGTCCTTAATGATGGTTTAATGGTTTTCTTTAAGTCACCATTAAGCACCTTTTAGTAATATTTACATCATCTTTAAGTTACAATTCAGCCATCTTAAAGTCCTTAGGCAGTCGAAAATACTTTATTGGTGAAAAATCATTTCTGTAATGATTTATTTTCACAAATCATAAATGTCGAGTTTAAACATATCTTGATTTGGTAAAAATAAGAGAAAAAAGCGAAATTGAAAATAAAAAAAGAAATTTGACCCTCCCAAACCGGGTGCGAAACACTTTTTAATTTGGATTTTCAGGGCGGTATGGTTGATCAAAATAGGAACAGCTATGTCGGGGACGATTTCCAAAGCAGGAGAAATATTCTTACCTTCAAATACCCCATCGAACGTGGTATCATCACAAACTGGGATGAAATGGAGAGGATCTGGTTTCATACCTTCTATAATGAACTTTGTATAGCACCAGAAGAACATTCTGTTCTGTTAACCGAAAAACCACGCAACCCTAAACCAAACAGAGAAAAAAATGACACCGTTGATTTTTGAAACCCTTAATACCCAAGCCATGTACGTTGCTAACCAGGCTGTACTCTCCTTGTATTCCATTGGTCGTGCAACCGGAATTGCACTAGACTCTGGAGACGGTGTCACCCACGCAGTACCCATAAATGAGGGTAAGGCCCTTCCACACGCTATCATGAAATTGGATCTTGCTGGACGTGATCTGACATATGAAACTCCTCAAAGAACAAGGTTATACAACAACAGCTGAGAGAGAAATTGCCAAAGATATAAAAGAGAAAATGTGCTACGTTGCCCTTGACTTTGAACAAGAAATGGCAAAAGCATCGTCAATGTCAACCCTGGAGAAGACCTACAAGCTCCCTGACGGCCAGGTCATCACTATTGACAACGAGCGATTCCGGTGTCCGGAAGCTATGTTCAAGCCGTCTCTCCTTGGAATGGAAGCCTTTAGTCTTCCGGAAATCGCAAACACCAGCATTAGGTTCTGTGATTCTGATATACAAAAAGATTTGTACGCAAATACAGTATTGTTTGGGGGTTCAACTATGTACCCAGGCATCGCAGACCGTATGGTGAAAGAATTGACAACTTTAGCTCCTAAAGAATTTACAATAAAGACCATTGCTCCACCTGAGAGAAAATACTCCGCCTGGATCGGTGGTTCTATTATTGCCACTCTCTCCACCTTCAAAAATATGTGGATCAGCAAGCAGGAATATGAAGAATCCGGTCCTTCCATTGTACATAGAAAATGCTTTTAAATTTAACGAAAGCAGGTCCTCAAATGTAGATAGAAAGTAAATTTAAGTTAGCCCAATAAAAAATGTTCACTGCATAATATTATATTATAAAGTGTAATATTACAAAGTGTAAACATTCATATCAACAAAGTACATGTATTGTTATACGTTTTTACTTAGAATTCTTTATTTACACTCGAACTTGTGTTGCATACATGTTGCCAAGTTATTAAATCAAAATATAATACATACATGTACCTATCAATAAATGCTTATCATTTAATTTGTTATCGTGGATTTTTTTTCTTTTTTTTTGCTAGCAGCACCATTTTCAGAACAGAATGAAATCATTCGCTTTCATTTTTGTCTTGCTGCATCGTTCTTGTAATCAGTTGTTTGGAGTCATTTTGCTATACAAAATAATCGCGTAAACAAATTAAAAACAATATATTTTTATGAAACAATGACTTCCCTGTATTGCAGCTCATTGTGAAGTTTCTCAAATGAAAATCAAACGCCCAAGTCAAAAGATTAAAATACCAAGCGAAAGGATTTGTGTCAGTTGATATAAAGGGTAAATATGAAAGCCATAACAGAAATTGATCAAAATTTGGGTCAAAAAGTCATAATTGATAAAATCCAAAGAATGGTCCTATCAAAAGAAATATACTTTAAAAAACTGAAAGTCCTAGTGCTAACTTTTCAAGAGGTATTTCCAAGATAAACGTTTTATAAAAGTGTGTCAAAGTGAAAGGTCATGCTTAAAAAAAATCAAAAAATATTTACTCATATGTACTTCATATTTTGAATGAAGAAGTCTCAAGTTGTTGTTCTAATTGTGAACATAAACGCTATCTTGTTTATACAGAAATGTGTTAAATAATTATCACATGACACCAAAGAGAGAACAATGTCCATTGTTTACTAGCACCTGGAAACTCACAGCAGGTGAATCTTGTTTCTTCAAACTTTCAGAAACAATACAAAAAAATAAATTTACACAAACAAAATATGAAAGAATGCCAATAAGCTGAATAAAGAGGAGTATATTAATAAGATGCTCCAGTTCCTTCAATCAGATAATGTTATATGTGTTAACCATTATAATGAGTGGATAGCTGGGGTTATAAAGTATACAATATGCATGTACCAAGTGACCAGTGACATTGAATTAATTATATACTTTTGAATGTGACGTCTCATTCACACAGCATGGTTTTATATCAAGGATTTATTACACGATGTATACCTGTGGAGGGCTTCGAGTTCAGACCTAACTCTGAACTCACGGTCAAACAATTACCAGCTCATGCTTATGCCAAACAACTTATTCGCTACTTAAAAACTTCCCTGAGTCATAAACTTAAGTTATATATGGCGTATTTTTGATAAGTTCAGACAAACTACAATCAAAATGATATTACTATTTGTTTTGTTACTTTATATGAAGATAGGACTTTCCTATAAATAACACAATCTAAATTATTTAATAGATCTTAGAGGTTAAAACAATAATTGATCGCGATTTATTTACTGATAACTTATTAAATATCAGAACAGTTAAAAGTCAATTTAACTTAGCAAGACATGCTATTGATCACTGATATGTTTGTGTGACCGCAATCTCCAAATTCACGTTTAAAGTCGGACAACTGTTAATTCTTTTGTCTTTACAATGACTTTATTCACAAATATAATCTATCATTGGAACATACTTAGGCTGATTTGAATCATATATTATATTAGACCTATCTATATTTTGATCTGAATTTGGGTAAGAAATGCTTCTTTGGAACGGTCTGCAGGGGATGCTTACTGCTCCCAGGCATCTAATTCTTCTTCAAGATTTTCAGGGGGTCCGTGTTTATTTCCTCTTATAGATTTTTAGACATCGATCACTGTTTATTATCACAGATTTCAGCGTATACATTACAGAGAACTTTAAATAACTAGTTATCTTTTGTTTCAATTGAAACAATTTTCATTATATTTTTTAGATATCCTATTTTAAAATATATGGCATAGATCCATTCAGTTCATCTATCAAATTCCTACAACATTGTCAGCTTCTTTTCAGCATATTAGGGTAGTACAAATACAAACACATTTTGTGAGGCTACATGTTTTGTAGTCATTTGATATGTGGATGGTTAATAATGCTTTAATAAGCTGAAAGTCCATTACTATAAAAAAAAATTTTGAAATTATGAAGACGAACTGTTTTACTCCATAAAGGACAGAGATACATTCATGAAAATTCAACAACAATTTATAAAGAAGAAATTGATTAAATGTTCAAAATGCATTTCTAAATTATATGACAATTCAATATTTTCCGATGAAAGAATCGAATTATAAATATGCATATGTCTATTGAACTGGGACAGCATCGCTACGTCATTTGAAATTCAAGTCACTTGGATATATGTCTTTGCATATGAAAAAGCTGAAAGAAGGATGTGGAGATAATGAACAGCATTCAATATCAAAGTCCATAAAACAAAACAATATAGTAACAGAGAAAACACGGACCTTCGAAACATCAGCGTTGGTATCAGGTACCATGGAGGAGTGAGCCTCCCCTGCTGACTGGTCACATCCGTTTAACTCTTCCTTCTCTTTTAGAACGTAAAACATTAAAAAATTCAAACTTTTTTAAATGAGCCCACAACAATTAATTATAAATAAATTAATAAATAAAATATTTGCTATTTTCCATTTACAATAAATATACCTTTGTCAGATTAACTTTACTTCGTACATCACCGATTAATACAACAAAAGTCGACGTTATTTTGTCCGTATCGATTCATAGTCTTTCGAAGGTTTTTTTTTAGACAATACAACATGCCTGAATTAAAGGGATTATTAAAACATAATTGTTTTAATTGTTATCATTTGTGTTTTAGTACATTATATTATTTTATTAAATAGCATATTACACAATGTATACTCAGACAATAAAGTTTGATTATGCGTCTGGAGTCACTTTTGGCAAATTTTCCTTGATTTCGTAAACGTTCACAATAAATAATTTTCGTTGCTAGTATCAAATGATACGATTGCAATATGTTACCAAATAGTAAGACAGCACGCTAGGAATAAAATATATAAAAGCTGATACTACATGTAATAAGAACGATAGTATCTTTAGTTGGGGTGAAAACAAATTCCTCACGAGAGGTAAGATATTTTTGTTTTACTGAAAATATATTGAGAATGATACGTTAAGGAAAAACACAATTTGTTACTATGCATAGAATAACTTAATTATTATATTATAACTCATTTATTGAAGAACTTTCAACACTAATCAACAATCAAATTATTCAAAACAAGTGAGGAAAACATATTTACCTATGATTTTTTTTTCTTTTAAAAGAATTATATAAATCCATAAGCCCTTAGCGTTTTTTTAAAGCTTTTTATTTTTCAATCCCCGAATAAAATTACAAAACTTAAATGAAAAGTGATGGAATTATATCGTTATCGCTATATTTGTCTGATTAAGTTTTTCTCTGATAATATTCCTTTATACTGAAAACTACCACACTTAATTGTTTGACGGCTAAATGACATATCAGTAGGTTTAAAGAAAATTTTTTTTCATAATCATGGAGCTTTTCTAAATTTAAAAACAGAATAACCGAATTTGAAGACCTCACTCAAAATTTGTTCTCCATTATTTATCATGAATTTTAGAGAAATGCCTTCCCTAGTTTTGATTGTGGGGTTATTTTCCTTTTTTGGCATCATTAACACTGACAAAGTGTCACCACGGCCGAGTCTTAAATCCTTCAGAGACGACTATGACAGTGTCGCTAAAACATGTGTGGCCGTTGGATATGTTAAGGATCACTGTAAAAACAACCGAGACAGAAGTAAGATACTTACCCATCTACATCCTTGATATAATGAATATGCAGTGAACTCACATATTTTTCATTTAAATATGTACTTTATTTGTTCTTAGAAAATACGGTAATAGCATTCAACGCCAAAGCCAAAGGAAGTGTTCAATCAGTAAGTACTGGGAACATTGTCATGTTTGGAGAGGTAGATCTGAATGTAGGAGGTGGTTACAATGCGGCAAAAGGAATTTTCACCGCCCCTAAATCTGGAGTGTACGTCTTTGATTGGACAACAATGACGTACACTAACAAAATTGCTTATACGTCTCTGGTCTTGAATGGTAAAAGAAGGGCATATAACCATTGTCACAACAACAATCATGGTATCCACATGTCATGTAGTAAAATGGCTGTCATCAGAATGGAAGCAGGAGATAAGGCTTGGATAGATAGCTTTTCTAAAGCATCATCTGTTTATCCCACATACTCTTCATTTTCTGGCTACATGTTGTAAATGCTCAATAGAGATATGCATTGAAAAATTAAAATGTAATTAAGTAACAGATGTGTTTTCTATCTTAGGTTCTACAAGAGTATAATATGCATATTTGGTATATGACTGTGAATGTAATTGTAATATCCATGTATATATTTTTATTCCATTGCACAAGGAAAGTATTCTGTCAAAAGTATTTTTTGCAATGTCAGAGGCTCAAAAATTCATTTAATATGCTGAATAAGCTTAAACATTTTGACTTGTCCGGGGTTAGCTTAGATATACCCTGGTACAACTTTACGTTGCAAGAACATTAATGGTAGTATTTTACACATTTTACACATACATGTACTTATATTTTACCATAAGTTAGTCATTCATAATGAAATGCCCTCCCTGTCACATTTATTTAAAGAGACTTAAAATTATGTATTTTAGTTATCATCATACTGTATTCCGTATATTGTTATTTAAGATTTATAGTAATCAATAACTGAATACCAGGATGTTTGACATTTATCAAAGATAGTTTTCAAATAATTATATGTGTTGGAAAACATGACAAACTGCCATATACTGAGAGTACATGATTTAAATGAGTAGAGGCAAAAGTCTCCTTTCAGGACAACGTTATTGCAAAATATTTTATGTCAAGAGATAAAATACTGTTTTAATCATTATTTTGGTGGATAGAGTAAACAATCACTACAGTAACTTGATTATAAAGATACTTGGTCTAAGCAAAGTAAGCTAGGAAAATACATAAGTAATTGTCAGTGTAGTTAAGGTGTAACAGGGGAGATGGACATAAATGTAACAGTCTAAACAAGAAATTGAAAATTAAGACAAATATTAGACCTAACTACTTTATTGATTTAGAAAAGAGAATGACACGTAGAATAAATCTTGTTGAAAACATATTGCTACGTCTGGTAAATTAGAGGCATTAATATTGAAGGACAATTATGTCTATCCTGTTACCAAATTTTAAATACTATCTTAATGAAGGATATGGAGATAACGAACAGTATTCATTTTCAAAGTCCATAAAATAATACAAAATAGCAGCAGAGCAAACACGGACCTCCCAAACATCAGGTGCCATGGGGGAGTGAGCATCCCTGCTGACCGGTCACACCCGTCCTGTACTCCTTGTCATGATCAGGAAATAATGGTAAATTTGTCTTCAATTCAGTGTATGAATATTGGACTAACAATTAGTATGAAAAACGTCAGTCAGCATTTGATTCAATGATAAATGGTATTTGCTGACAAGGTCATTGTATCGAACAAAGAACTTACAAAATATTACTTTATTCGAGACTGCTGATATTCTTGTTTCATCTACTTGCTTGTCAATAATTTACCTCTTTTTAGAATTTGTTCATACGTACAGCATCCTCTTGTGTATCGAAACAACTTAGATATATGCACATATATGCATATATATACATGTATTGGTTTTCCATACCAAAATATAGATACAGTCATTCTTTCTATTATATTGAAGGGCACCCATCTTTTTTCCGCACAACTTCTATACCACTAAATAAAAATGGTACTGTAACAGATTCTTTATTACATAACGTCATTGTGCACACCTTCTATTTTACATTTTGGAGTGATACTCATTTCGGAAGTCCCAGAGCAAAACATTTGCCATAATAACTATATAGGAGGTGGGTAACATTTATTTAGCTCAGTGCTCACAATACCTCTAGTGTCATTATAGACAACTACTAACAAAATTTAGGTTATCAAATGACACGATGAATATTGAAACAGGTGGACACCGTACCTCTCATGTACTTTAGATTTTTTTCCATTATGAATATTTGGTGTAGCTTCCATGAAGAAGACGAATTTCATCTTATTGTACCCCCTGCTAGAAATCTGTGAGGTTATATAGGGTGCTATATACGACGGTTGCTCTGAAAAATCGAGGATCTCAAAATTGATTGGCGCACTAAGATTAACTTTTCTACTCCTCTAATAACTTGATTAGAGGAGTTAAAGAAACTTTCACAAAATCTTGCAATTTTCACTTTCTATTTTACTTTTCTGTCGAACACATATTTTGGGTTTTCTATGTGGCAAAACATGAGCATAGATATTCTTTCTATAATATTAAAGGGTACTAATCTCTTATCCGCAACTCCTCCTACACCACTCAATAAAATTTGATACCTTTAAAGATTCTTTTTCTTTTACATAATACTATTGCGCACCTCCTATATTACTTTTTGATCTGATACTTATTTTGGCTTTCCCCGAAAAAAGCCATCTTTAAAAAATGTATACAAATATCGATAAGACTGTTGTCATATATATCTTTTTTTACTCTGATTGTCAAGTTTTCTCTGAAAACACTTTTCCCCAGAAGAAAACAAAGTGTCTGTTATTGCTTTGAAATCTCTCAATACATGTACATATTAAATGAACACCTCGTTTTAAAAATTGTTTTTACGTAGAGCATGCTCATGTTCCTGTGTATCGAATCAACTGAAAGATATAAAGCCTGTATGCAGGCGATGACGGTATATTGCTACATAGGTAAGGGAAGTTGACGATACAAATTTTTAAGTCATCACGTTTATCATGAAGCTTGGTTGTTAGATTATTATTAACGTCTCTTTCTAGTATAATATCCAAATATAAACCAGATGTTTCAGACACTGTGGTATGTTTTATTTAAAGTTCATCAGGATATATCAATAACCATTGTTAATTAACAATACGTCGTTAATATATCTAAATGTTGATTGTTGAGTTGAGCAATTATTGCACATTAATTCGCGTAAATTACTGTATAACCTCTTAGAACTAAAAAGTAACATATTTGGGGTATCAAAAATCTAAATAGGCAATACAATATTCTCTTGAATCTAACTTTTCACGAATTAGTCAGTCACAAGTATCGAGTAGTTAAAAATAATGAAAGAAAAAAGTCGGGGTAAGTGATGTTTATTTTGAAATATTGGTCATAATAAGTGATTTTCAGGCAAAAACATTGTAAATTTTATCTTGACTGTTTTAATATACATGTATCTTAATTTCTCGGCAAAGTTTGTTGAGGGAAGGTATAAAATTTGTTAATAAATTGAGACCCATATTAAATATCCTAGAATATCATTACGGAAAATATTCTACGAGTAAAAAGTTCTAAGATATTAAATTCAATAAACGTGCAGACTTGCAGAATTTTCTGCTGAATATCCTTCCACCACAAGAAATAGTCCCTCATATAGTTTGTTTCCTTGTGAATTTTTGTGCATTTTTTTTTCTTTGAATGCTGAACAATTTACATTGTTTAATTTCAATATGTCATTATTACAAATAATAATAGTTTTGAAGTAAAAGGTTTTACCAACTATATCGAAAGTTTTAGAGAAGCACGCAGCAGAAAATATACGCATCTTTACTTCACATTTTGATTTATAAATGAAAGCACAATCTGGATTTAGAGAATTCTATTCAAAGCAGCAGCACTTTTCAGAAACTAAAAAGTATGCAGAAACAATTAATACCTTGAATTTTTAATTTCAACTAGGGTATGCCCTTGCGATATTGAAATTTGTTAAAAACCTACATTCAGTACACAAACTATGCATTCATCACGTGACTGTCCATCAATGGGACCAAACTTCATACTGTACAGAGTAGGTTATACTAAGCTATTTCCATAAGTATTTGAGTTCTGTGATAATAAAACAGCTTAATTAAAATAAATTCAGTTTTAAAAAGATCCCCATTTCTTGCACGTCTATTTTCCGTTGATTTCTCATAGTAGGCCTTAACAGAGCTGCGATGTTATATTTCAGGGTCAGTAGTATTTCTTACATATCTAATGCATTCTCCTTTAATGAATCCTTTAAATACAGCTGGGCTAAGAGCACTCTGTCTGTGTAGATACTAAAAGTTATTTGTTGGTTTGATAAACGACTTGATATCAAGTTTGTTAATGTCTTTGAATGTTGAACAATTTACATTGTTTAATTTGAATATGTCATTATTATGAATAATAATAAATAGTTTTGAAGTTAAAGGTCATACCTGAACATTTCTAAAAGAAAAAAAAAAACAAAAAAACAAAAAAAAAAAAAAAAAGCTGTCTAAAATTACATGCAGATGGTGGCATCTGAATGTGACAAGTGAAAAATTCTCGATAAACAAGCAAACAACTTCCATAGATATTTTTTATGTTAGACTAGTACTAAATATATTATAATTATATTTTTACAAAAAACTTATACAGTATACGGAGTAAGGAGTGATTTAAAATTAAAATTCAAGTACAATATCTGATATTAGGCTTATGAATTTCTAATCACTAAAAGTTGTTTGAGATTGAGGGTTTGTCTGGACACAGACCCAAGGTTATTTTGTCAAGAGCAAGGTCACTAATAGAGAAAAAATATTTTCTTTTCCACGCTATGAATTGGAAAATGAAAATCATTGGAAGGTCTTGATTGAAACATAGATCATTTTTGTTTTGCTAGTGTTTACCTGGCCGATTATTGTTTATAAGATGGTATCAACACTCATGGTTTCAATCGCCTTTAGGCAGAAAATCAATGCATGTTATTTGAGTATTTGTATCAGCGTTACACATCATTGAACATGCTGGTAAAAAATGACCCTAATTTCAATTTATGTAATGCGAAAAAAATATGATAAATGAAATGTGTATAAATTTCTTTCGGGATTAATTAATTTTGAACATAATCCGAGGCTTCCATTCAAGTGATTTACAGATATACACTCTAACTTTTACAAATAAAACACTTAAAACTGAGTTTGATAGAACTAGAGAAATTAACGATCATTAAGTTCACATGTCAGTAAAAATAATCATGGCTGAAAAATAATACTTAGCAAAATTAAGCAAGATTTTTTAAAAGCCCCAGTACTTAAGAAAATTCCTTTAGAGTATCCCGATAGAATGGAAATTGGCCATATAATGATAAGATCTATTTAAAGCTTATTCTGGTGGAATCTGTGTTGCATAACCTTTTCACATAATCCCACAGCCTTAATGTTTAATGTTAAGGTGTTTTCAGTTGTAAAAGCAAAATAAGGAAATAACATCTGCAAACGAGCTTTAAACGCATTTAAACCCCCTTCCCTGCAATCAAACATTTCAACGCATATACCATTTCCTATTTCTAACGCAATATCACGCATATACCGCCCCCCCCCCCAATCACGCATTTTAACGCACTTGAAAAAGTTCATTATATCTTCAATTTATTGCCAAATTCCATCTATTTTATACTTGCTTAAATCTCATTGAATAAAAAGTTATTTTCTTGATAAAAATTCATGCCATGATATTATTTACGCTTAACTTTATAAAAACATGTGTCAGGTTGTAATGTGCAGTAAGTTGTAAAGATTTAATAAAACCAGAAAATACATAAGCGACAAAGACCTTGCAGCTTTAGTTATCGACATGGATCTTGAATAATTATTAAAACGGTTTTGCAGGAGACTATATCCCCCCTCTGTTGTGAGACACACTTGAAATTAGGCTACGAAAGGGGGGGGGGGAAGTCATGATAAATTCACAAATGTCATCAATACAAAACACAAGTCCGTTAATCGTACTAACATTTTATACCACTTTCACCACTAATATTTATGGAAAAAAAATTAATTAACATTTTTTGTAAAATAATATGAATATAAGCATACATTGGTAAATTTTGTCCACATTAGAAGACCTGGATTATGTAGACGACTTTGCACTTATTTCCAGGAAACACAGCAACGTGCAAGAAAGGACCAAAAGATTACAAGATGTCGCGGAATACAAAGGTCTAAAAATTTTAATGTTGACAAAACAAAAAAAAGCATGAGAACAAATGAAAAGAAGAAGGATGTCATCAGGTTTAATGATAGAGTAACAGAAGAGGTCGAAATATTTCTTTACTTGAGTGTCACAATGGACAAAACCCGAGAAACTGAGGCAGATATTGGGAGAAAGGCTAGGGTTAGCCAGGATTGCGTTTTCGTCCCTTGCAAAAGTATGGAAGTCAGCACAATACAGCACATTGACCAAAATCAGTATCTTCAACACAAATATCCTCTCTGTGTTGCTGTATTGTTTTGAACTATGGAGAACAACAGAAAAAGAGAACTAAAAGCATGATATATTTAATTTGGACATGCCTAAAGAGGATCTTATAAATACACTGGCCTGAAATGATAATTAACCAGTTACTGTTTGAAAGAACAAAATCCATACCTCTATCACACAGCTAGGTTAAGGACGCCCGTAGGAAATGTGCCTTAAAATTTTGCGAGAACATCAATATGAATTAATATGGATATCTTTCTTTATCAGCATGAGTTTTAATGTACATGTGTACATTGTACTAGGATTTGTACTAATACATATGTATCTATGGGGTCACAACCAATTTCGGCCAAAGCGACTTAACGTACATCAGCTTTTTGTCACGTGACATGGTTAAAATTAGAAATAATACGTACTGATATAAAGATCGTGAAAATTCAACGAAATACGGATACTTTTTCACCAAGAAGTTGATTGTGTTTTCTTAAAGACAAATTTCTTAACCCGAAAAGTGCTGGGAGCAACTTCCTCATGCTTGGGTATTACTGTAGATCACTAAATTTTCGCGACACCTTATTTTCGCGAGATAGTCATTGACTCTTGATTAGCGAGACAAAATTTTCACGAATTGTGGTTATTTCTCTACATAATCTTAAGAAATACTATTATACGCGAGAATTCAATTTTTGCAAACACACAGTCTGGCGTAATTACGCGAAAATAAAGTTCTCGCGAATAAAGTGATTTACAGTACATAGAATTTAGTCTTTTGATAAACATCATGCATTTACACTACACGTATTGAAATAATGTAAAATTACAGAAAAAAGCATCAGCGCACAACTTGCTCCCAGCACTTTTCAAAATAGTAGGGGCAATAGCTACATATGTACAAAATATATTCTATAGTTATCGTTGAACTTTTGAGATTTTCGAGGGGTTGTGCCTGTTAATATAGTACGCTTGTGTTTAAAAGTGCATGAGTGCGGCTTTATAAGAGATCTATTCGTTATCAATTTAATAAGACTTAAATATTGATTAATGTATTCAAAAATATGACTTAATTTTAGTCTGATCACAGATCGCTTATTTAGTATTAAATTTCACATTTACAGGATTTAATAAAAGCTCGATATGCGTCTCAAGTGCAGGAAAACTGTGTGTCAAAGTAGTCTATGACGCCATATCTGTCAGTACAGCAAGATCAAGTTGGGTTTAATTTTACATTCAAATAGTGTTTTAATGACAAGATAAGTTACACATTAATTTATGTTTGCAATAATAAGGAGAATCACTGTATGTAAAAGTGTATGAAAAATAAAATTATTATTTATTCGCCTAGAATCTTTTGTGCAGTTTCACCGTGACTTCATAATCGATTTCCCTAATCTCTGCATAGACTAATATACCTTTGGCAGTCCTTAAACTAGCTGCGCAAGACCCATCAAAGGAAAGAGATGGAGGTAAATGTGCCACATACTCCTAATGGAAGAGAACTCACACTTTAGCTCCAACATTGGCCACTGAGGAAAAGAGACGAAGAAAACGGCCAAAGAACACCTGGCAACGTTGTATCGAGAGAGAAAGAGAAGAACTAGATAAGAACAGTTGGAAATTGCCAGTGACTGCCGTTAGTCTTTCTTGAACGGTTTCATACGTCCCCCGGAGCACGTAAAGGGTAAGTAAGTAAGTAGAAAACTCAGTATGGAAACTTTATACCGTATAAGTGGGAATTTTAGCGAGACGTAAATGTAGCGATATGTCCTTAAATATTGGTATTCTATTTTTAGCAAGATGTGATTTTAAGGATTTTAAAAAGTTCACTAAAGAAGCTTTTACAAATAAAGCGAAATTTATTTTTAGCTATATTCAATGTTAGAGATCTCTTTACCCTCGCTAATAATGCCAAAATTAAATCCTCGCTAAAAATTATGCTTATACGGTATGGAAAACTTCAGTCAGAAAATAAGTAAATGATATAAAATGCACTCAACATCAATAAGAGAAGAAAACTGGGTAAGAATTCTTTATCTGAACAATATGAAAACAACATACATGTACTTTCAAATTCGAAGAGTGGAACTTTGAAACACCCCACCCCCCACCCCCTTTCAAAAAAAATTAATTTATTTGTAAATGATGACCGTTACAATTTTTTTTAATTCTGAAATTGCTGTTTTGAATTATATCAAAACTTCGGTTTGTATTTATTTTTCTACAAAAAAGTACATTGAGTACTCCTTTTGTCAAAAATTGTTTTAATTAACTTCTGTGATTTGCTTCAAGAATTCAGAAAAAAACTAATAGGATATCTGATCTAACAAAAGTATTATGAATATTCCGTAAATATCTGAAAGGATTTGTACGCAAATATAATAAAATACATTATCATAATAGATTTGACTAAAAAGGTTACATTATAATTATATACCAATTCTGAAAATTTTGCCCCTGTTGTTTGGATGAAGTTCTGTAAAATCAAAACTCTTTTGGTGGAATATCAGGGAAAGATACAGTTAAATCTTCGTATTAATTCATACTGAAAAAAGTGGAAATCACATCCTTTCAATCTCTGCAAGGAAGAATTGAATTTCCTAGCCAACTTTGAAATACATCCACAAACAAATGTTCTTTTCTCATATCTCTTAAACAGAAAAGTTATATAAGAATTTTTTTTCAATATTTCTGTCAATGGAAATATAATTTAGAAATTCTAATTGTTTAAAATGTTAAAATATGCTCTTGAAAATGTCATTGGAAACTTTGCAGTAAGAAAACTTCATAAAATATCAAAACTTTTACAAAAAAATGTATTGAGCTATAAAGTTGCATTTTTGCAATTTTATACCAAATTATGTGCTTGGCCAAACATGTTGTTAAACTAAACAAATTTCACTTAATACAAAGTGAAAGAGGCAGATATTTTAACATAGATACTGGAATTATAGGGGGAAAAAATTGTGTTATTCCTACTTACGTGGGCGCTTATGTGATAACATTAAGATACATATTCGAAAACATCCTTAATATATTTAGATTCAAGCAGACTCAAGGCATTGTACAATAGCTGGGAGTGCTGTAATATTAGAGGGACTTCAATCATTTTCATTGACTCTAGTCATCTTTCTTCCCAGGTACACTCATAACTAGGACAAACACAAGATTAAATTCAAATATGTGGGACTATTATGTAATATGTAAGAATGGATCTATTTGTTGAGTGAGTAAATGAAAACGATATTGAAAATTTTATTTTTTTTAATTCTTTATTTTTGAAAAAATTTCATACATGTACAAAAGATAAAAAAATAACTCAAACATACCTACACAAACACGACCTTATACACCACAAGCACTCTGTGCACCTTTCCCAAAATACCAGCTGTTCATTATTACATCTAAAGTGATTTTTCAAATCAAACATTACCTATCTACTATACATTTTAGTTTCACAATGAAAGTTGTTTCCAAAATATTTTTGAATTTTCCTATTATACTTAAAAATGTTAGTTGCTACTGTAAATCTAGCTATTGTACATTGAGTTCTTGAGTAATTCAAGAGCTTTTTTTCCAAACAAGATGACAAATCTTCTAACGACATCCTTCATTTTAACCCAGCATCACTTTTTTTTAAATTACATGATCATTTTCAATAGCTTGATACCAATTTTCAAAATCTCTCAAAAAGATAGTTACATGTATCCAATCATAAAAAAAGATGAATCAATGTTTCTGGATCTATTTATAGAAAAACCAAAATTATTTCCAGCAATTTTTATCTTGTGAAGAAAAGAATTCGTCCTAAGAAATCCTATATCTAAGAAAGATTATTTTGGTGTCCTGTGTCCACATTGATGCATTTCGAGAGGGAGATTCCAATGTTTTTTTTTATGCGATAGGTACATTTTAATAAATCTCCCATTCTAATTTTTGGACTCAGCAGCTGGTGCCACAAATTTTTTTATCTTTTATAATACAGAAATCTCACGCTTAATGTATTGTATTAGTCCTCTTCGTTCATTTGGAGCATAGTGCAGGTATGTTAAGGTAACAACCTAACATTCTACTTGCCTGTATGATATGACGTCATAGTAAGCTATTGACGTGAAGTTTAGAGATAATAATTTGTTAAAGTCGATATCTTAGATTGATTTGAGGTCGTAAATTGGATCAAAATATGCAGAGGCATAATATAAACGGAATTTTGTCCTTTCTGGGTCTCTGTATTTATCACAGGGGTTACATACCAAACCCGTGACGTCATACCTGTTGATCATGCAGTAGCAGTCTGAAAGTGAAACGTAACGAAAATTCATGTTAACAAACACAAAGAAATCGGAGTTTAAAAGCATTTAGAATGAATATCATATGTGATTCATGTTGGAATAAAGCTTATGAATAAGGTATGCTAATATAATTCTAAAGTTTCTTCGTAAAATAAAAGCAGACAGGATGTTTACTTGCCGATCAGCCTTTCCTCTGTCGTTCGTAACAAAAAAGATGCAAGAGTTCAACACTACGCCGCATACTTTGGAACTTGATTTTTGTTTCTATCTCAACTTCTTATTCTATTGTTTTTGGAAAGTGCTGCTAGAATCGTGTGGTTTACAGGAATTGATGTATTTTTTACGATGTTATGAACAAAATGTACACATTTTGGGAAGGTTTCCTTCGAAAGTGTTGAATAATTATTTCTGTGATAGGACAGTAGGATTCTAGCAGCACCTTTCATGGTACAGAGATGTTTTTACATAACTATTACTACAAATTGAAATTAATTATCCCCGGGGTAGTGTTGAACTTTTCACTTTCTCATTAAGGCATATTTTCTAATTATAGACGCCACGTGGTGATGTCGTGGTGAAGCGCTTCATGTAGTATACGTCCAATTGAAGTCTATAGAATGCATAATAAGAGAAAAAGTTTTATCCATGACTTTTCCGATTTATCAGTGTTACATGTTATAAAAAAAGTGTTAATTCGCCGAATTCTGATCCATGTGCTGCCTTAACAAACCCGCGAGGGCTACTACGGTCCTTCTCCGCCTTACTCTGTGTTGGGCTGTTCTCTTTGCCTCATACCAGGTCTTTCCAATTCCTACGACTTTGACTCTTTTTACTTATTTAGACAAAAGATGTAAAATCAAAGAAGCCATATTCGTTATTTTAAGACTTTTATTCAGAGAGGACTTCCTATAAAGAATTGAGTAAGAATTTTTTAAAGCTACAATTTAAACTTGGAAGTTCTCGTTTCTTTACAACTACATTGTGTATTACTGATTAATAGTTCCAATTGAAGCCAAACCCTCTGTACATATTCATATATTAGCTTGTAAACAAGGTACTCCGATCCTCAACTTGGAATTAAGGATAACTCTTTATTTTCTTCGGAATTCAGAAAGATTTGATGTGTATTTTCAATTAGTCAAAGCCTGATTTTCAGAACCTAAGGATCAGTGTACCTTAGAAAGAAAAATAAAGTTGTAATGATACCAAATTATAATTATTGTAAATATAAATTTTACCAAGTATATGAATTTTTAAAAGTAATCTTTTCCCTAAAAAATTCAGTTTAAGTGATATAATAAACACACAATGCAGATGCCCAGCTACCAACTTTTGTTGAAACATATAGTTTAAACTTTTTCTTTACAGGTACATGTATGCATATATGCCAATTAATTGTATTTTTTATCATATTTATCTGTATGAAGGAAATATTGGAGACCATAAATGAACTACTGATAAAATTTATCACAAAAAAGAAAGTCAAAAGTTTTATTTCTAATTAAAGTTTTACTGATTTCTATTCCATGTATTTTACAATTTCATTATCATACTTGTGTAACTATTCTGGGTATATTACATGTACGTGATATATCCCCATATATTCTTACCTTATAAGACAATTTTGTTCTGCTTGAGTGTTTGTGTTGTGAACCCAGATAGAACTACTGCACATTTACTGATAAATCCAATTTAAACGAAAATCTTGGAAAAGTGAGGTCCCCTTCGGGAACTGTAAGATGGGCGACAACGACGTAGCACCATTAGTTATTGACAATGGATCTGGAATGTGTAAAGCTGGATTTTCCGGGGATGATGCCCCCAGAGCCGTGTTTCCCTCCATTGTGGGACGTCCCAGGCATCAGGTTCGAATTCTACAATTCATTGGAATAATAATGTAATGAAAAAAATATTATAACATTTGTTTTCACTTTTAACTATGCCTGCATGTAAAAAAAATTATAAAATGATTATTTTCACGTACTATTTTTATATGAATTTATCATGTTTATAAAAGGATAGGGCATTCTCTATATATAGCACAAACAAATCGGGATATGTAAAATTTCAAGTCTAGTGTAATTTGATACATGTACACATAGGTATAACATACCGGATATGTGAAGTTAAAATATATGAAATGACGATGTCAAAGATTCAAATGTTGAAATACAAAGCTTGCTGACAAAGTACTTACAGAATGAAAAAGATCAAACTATTAAATTGTGCTTCACAGTAATGATTTACTTCTTAGTTTAAAAGGATATGTTTTTTTTTTCTGTGCAAAGCATATAAATGTCAATGCAAGTTCTGAAATTAAAGTCAAATATTTTCAAACTTGAATGAGAGATTTCTTAATATTCCAGGGATTTAGAAGAGTTGTTGTTTAACAACAAGATGACACATTTTTCTTCAAAGAATTGAACAGTAAATGTACGTTATTGCAATTATTATTAAAAACAGGGTCATCTACTTCAGTAGCTAAATAATTCTTGCTATGTCCTTTTGCCCCTTAGATGTGCTCATGTTTATTTATTAACTGTTAAAATTTTATATTTTTAAGCGTTACATGTATTTTATGCTTTGAGAATTTAAATTTTCAAAAAAGATAAATTCACATAGAATGATATGGGTACTGCTTTAACATATCTTGTTGTCTGCAAAAAAGTTCATTCCTTTATATTTCCATTTCCAATTGTTTTCTCTATGATAAACACTACAAAAGTGTTTCTTGTTTATTTCATGATAATACCCTGTGGTATGTATATTTCTCTATTACTGAAAGGTCAGGTGTCAACCTGCATGTATATCACTGGCGTATAAATATACTCAAGAAAAAATAGATGTTTTGTTTAATTGTTTACTAAGTAATTTGATATGATATATCTTTTTAACAAACAAAATAAATAATGAATTATCTTCGGCTCGAAAGCAAGTCACTAGCGCAACGCTGTCCACTATCACCGAGGCCTCGCGAGTCCGAGAACTCCACTTCCGTAACAGCCACGTGGAGAAATTGACATTGCCACATGGATCTGCACGTACTCCATCATCTGATACAGACATCGTCCCTCAGTCATTACCATCCGACTTCTTAAGCAACTCAACTTCTTCTGTTATTATAACATCCATACAAATCGGTTTCCTGACCATGCTGACCAGCTCCCGTTTCATCAACTGCAACATTGCACTCAATATGGCGGCGGAGAAGTGACATAGTGCCTATATATGTTCGTGCTTCCGACAACCTAAATCTAGGTCACATATATAATTAAAGTCAACAAGATTACTTTGATCATTATTTAAAATTCTTTTGTTGTTTATTTTATAAATGTTGATATTTGACTACGGTAACTATAAATAATCAATAAATTTGTTTCGTTTTTTTGGGACTATTTTTTTATAGTAAAATTTGACGTCATGGGGCCTTGTGCATTTCAAATCTACTCAATTAGACGGTATTTCGATTTATTTTAAGATGGTTATTTCAAGTAAAAATGGAAATATAAGGAATCACTGTCTAGTTTTGAGGGTATGCCAGGGACATCAACAATAGTGGGAAACATGGGATAATTTTAGCATAACGGGCTTCGCCCGTTATGCAAATTATCCCATGTTTCCCACTATTGTTGATGCCCCTGGCATACCCTCAAAATTAGACAGTGATTCCTTAAATCAATGAATGAATGTATTGCTTTACAGGGTGTAATGGTTGGTATGGGACAGAAGGATAGCTATGTAGGAGACGAGGCTCAGAGCAAGAGAGGTATTCTTACTCTGAAGTATCCAATTGAACACGGCATCGTCACAAACTGGGACGACATGGAGAAGATCTGGCACCACACTTTCTACAATGAACTCCGTGTTGCCCCAGAAGAACACCCTGTACTTTTAACTGAAGCCCCACTGAACCCAAAGGCCAACAGAGAAAAAATGACACAGATTATGTTCGAAACCTTCAATTCTCCTGCCATGTACGTAGCTATCCAGGCCGTTCTTTGTATGTATGCTGCTGGTCGTACAACTGGAATTGTACTCGACTCTGGAGACGGTGTCACCCATACAGTACACATTTATGAAGGTTACGCTCTTCCTCACGCCATTATGAGATTGGATCTTGCTGGAAGGGATCTAACCGATTATCTCATGAAAATCCTCACAGAACGTGGTTATTCTTTCACAACCACAGCTGAAAGAGAAATAGTTAGGGACATAAAAGAGAAATTGTGCTACGTTGCCGTTGATTTTGAACAGGAAATGCAAACAGCTTCGACATCATCATCCCTCAAAAAAAGCTACGAACTTCCTGATGGTCAGGTCATTACCATTTGCAACGAGCGATTCCGCTGTCCAGAAGCCATGTTCCAACCATCTTTCCTTGGAATTGAAGCTTCTGGTATACATGAAACGACATACAACAGCATTATGAAATGCGACGTTGATATACGTAAGGACTTCTACGCTAACGCAGTTTTGTCTGCTGGTTCATCCATGTACCCAGGTATTGCTGACCGGATGCAAAGAGAAATCACTGCCTTGGCTCCGTCCATAATGAAGGTCAAGATAATCGCTCCACCAGAGAAGAAATACTCCGTCTGGATCGATGGTTCTATTCTAGCTTCACTTTCCACTTTCCAGCAAATGTGGATCAGCAAGCAAGAATATGACGGATCCGGTCCCTCCATTGTGCATAGAAAGTGCTTCTAGGAGCTCTTAATAGAACATGCTTAGTTCAAATTATATTTATTTCATATAACAATTATACTTCAATATTATGACTGAAAAATTAAGAATTTTTTATTAGAATAATATTGTCTGATTCTTTATAAACGAAAAAATAGACAACTACATTATTCAACACTATATACGTGCTATACCACAAGACAACACTATCTCATATAAGGCAAAAGAAATGTAATTAGGTTAAAATATCTTAATACTGTAAACATTCAGAGATAATATAGAAATATGTGGTCATTTTTATTCTTTTTTTCTGTGAGATTTTGCTTAAAGCATACAAGTGTCCTTACGTATAAAATTTCATATACATGTAGAATAATGCAATCCTCAAACAATATATAAGGGAACAATTCCCAAACCCTTTCTCCCATATCATTTTAAAATAAATATAACAACTAGAATTAGAAGGGAGCTTAATTTGGTCAACTCAAGAACAACATCAGAGAGACATAAGCCCAATAATTTTCAGATTGTTCTAATTCCGATGAAAGATTTTGATCCCTTTTACGTCTACATCCTTACTACCAATAACTTTTTTCTTGTTAAGTGATCAATATTTTGTTACGCAGCATTGTTAAAGCTACATAAAGGGACGGGGCCTAATTTATTCGGGACGTTATCCCTCGTTATACCAGAAAATGAAAAAAAAAATGCAAATTCAAATTGTATTTGCAAAATAAATAAAAACAAATCTTACCAATTAATTTAAGTTGCTTGTTTAATTCCACCCAGCAGGTTTTCAACAATTAACTCATTGCAATGAACTCGTCGACATGACGTCATTTTGGTAAAAATTAAGTACAGTGTATTTAATGCTCTATGAGAGGAAGATCGATCGAGTCCCTTTTCTACACTGAAAAATGCTTTTTATCATTTTGGTAAAAATGACGTCTTTTCTGATCTATAAGAGGCAGATCAGGCAAGATTTTACAGTGAAAATGAATTTTATTATGAAATGAAATATTATTTAGAGGTTTTAGATAAACTAAGTATAAATTTAAAGTTGTTTAGTAAATTATTCAGTAGATGTCGAGAGAATGTATTAAATCAATTTACGATGTTTTTGTACATGTTTGGCATGTTAAACACTGGGGTACATGATAAAAAGAGAATATGTACATGTATATTGTGTGATTTGATATTGGCTTTATCCAACGAGTTGAAATGGTGTATATATTCGTTAGGCTTGCCGAGCGAATTATTACGCCATCTCAACGAGTTGGATAAAGCCAATATCAATCACAGAATTGTAAATTGTTCTATTTATTTCATACGACTTTTGTTTTACCAAAACTGTGACTTCCTTGGTAAAACTACATGAATGATTTCTAATTCAAATAGGATAGCATATAACCTGATGACGTAGCACTGTTGGTGTTGACATGCCTCGAAAGAAAGTAGATTGTGTTCACAATTTAAAAATTTTCTATATACGTCTTTGAAAATATAATGTGACAATTGCTGGAGCTTAACATCAAGGAAACTTCTGTCTGAAAGTTGTTAAGACCATGGGATCGTTAAAATTAATCTTTCAACGGTGGGAGTACCAAACGTGCTAGGCAAGGCAAGACCTGCTTGTAGATTCATTGTTGATCCATGGTAAGTTACACCTACATTACTGGGTAGGCATACGCAGTAAATATAAGAAAACATTGTTGAAGGTGGTATAGGAATCATTTAACAACAATTTAACTGCTAGGCTTTACTTTCTTCGAAAACAATTATAAGTAAGGAGGTGGAGGATGAGGGTGTTTGGGGGTGGGGGTTAGCATCCATCTTCAATTCCACAATCCTTCTAATTCTGAGTACCTTTCCGGACCTGAGCGGCCAACAGATGTTGGGGAGTGGCGATGTTACCCAACCTGTCTTAATGCAACTAGATAGAGACAATTTTCTATCCAGCTTTCCACTCTTTATTAAAGTAATCAATCCATTTAAACATCTATAATTACAATATATAATTTTACAAAAGATACTAAGCATTATTACAAAAATATAAATATAACTTCTTATAATATAAAAAGTTTAACTTGTAAATAAAATAAGCCATGTGAAAATTTAATAATTTTGACCAAAACCCGCGCAAATCTACAAAATTATCTTACCTGTGTCAATGCAACCCGAAAGAGACAAAATCTAGCTTTCCACTGCCGAATTGTCTCACTGAGCTACATTCATAGCCCCGTACGTGTCCTGCATATTTTAGTATTTCTTTAATTATTTTTATCTTTAGAGCTCGCGTTAATTATCTTTGTCAGACTAAATCATTTATTCCTTGGAATTATCCGCGTGAAAAGTTTAACTTATAGAGGTCAGCATCTTTAATTGATTGATTGATTGACTGTATACTGTTTGACGTCTCTCTCCAGAATATTTCACTGATATGGAGACTTCACCATTGCCGGTGAAGGGCTGCAAATCTAGGGCAATGCTCGGCACTAACGGCCTTTGAGCAGGGAGGGATCTTTATCGTGCCACACCTGCTGTGACACGGGTCCTCGGTTTATACAGTCTCATCCGAAGGGCCACCCCATTTAGTCGCCTTTTACGACAAGCAAGGGGGTACTGAGGACTTATTCTAACCCGGATGCCCATCTTTAATTACTTTTAACCAAATACATATTTTCATAAACAAGTAAGTAACAGTTGCATTACAATGATTTATTTCATTGGACCGTCCGGGTTAAAAAATTTTTTCCTATTCGTCAGCATCTTTAATTACTTCTAACCAAAACATCTTTTCATACACAAGTAAATATAATTGATTTAGTTTTTTCTTCAGAGCTCGCATCTGTTATCTCTCTAAGCAGAATAGTGCAAATCCATAAAATATGTTATATTCTTATTTTTACTGCAATTTTTTTATGATAAAAGCATACGGCTATGGGATAAAGGAAATACTCAACATATTTTAAACTTTTTTTTGTATTTTTCAGTGGAGTTGACAAGTTTCAATTTAATAAGGAACTGTGTGCTGTATTTTAATGTCAAAATATGGTGTTGTGCACTTCTTCTAAAACAGTTTTGGATAAAAGAAACACCAGAAAATATTTATTATTTTTTATATTTTTTCTTTGTTTCATCCAAGAATTTTTATTAATTGATAATTCCAATCTTAACTTTTTTTATTGAATCCCTGTGTTTTGATTGGACGAAAGGAACTTCAAAAAAAATTTACACATCGATAATTTTTTCAATCAGAACTACTTTCTTGTCCAAGCTTCTAGGCTATTGTAAAAACAGCGTAAACAGTTACTTCTAGTCTGTTTCAGCTAAATCATGATAACAAGAAACTTGAAATTAAATTTAAAAAACTTTCGACAAACAGGACCGAAATATGATAATGTAATGTTTATGTCACTGTCGGATCACGAGTGTGAACTTTAAAAGTCGCCTGACTATCTAATACGAAGCAAATGAGCTCAGCTGGTATCATTGTATACGTACGTGGCAGAGAAAAGCGTACCTCAGACTCTTGCCCTATGAACATAAAATTAATATTTTTACACCCTAGGCCTCTATTCTTCCTCAGTCTTTGAAAAACCCAGAGCAAATCGAGGGCGTTGTCGCCTTGCAACTTTCACTCTGAGAGTTGTCGTTAATGTCAACATGACCATGGTCAAGGACGATTTATTCTGGGGTATACTCTTTTTTACGATATTCGTTGACTTAAACAACATTCGATGAGTTTTTATAAGTTCATTTATACCCCCCGCCTGAAAAGCGGGAGGGTATATAGTAATCGGTATGCCTGTTCGTCCGTCTGTCTGTTACGCTTTAGGGTACACATATCTTATCTGCAACTTCTCTCATACCACTGAAGGAAACTTAATAAAACTTTCACAGAATCTTTATTACCTATTGCCATTGTGCACCTCCTATTTTACTTTTTGATCTGACATATATTTTGGATTTTTCAGAGCAAAACATTGCATTATTTTCATTTGGGAGGCGGGGATATCATTTTGTGAGCTCACTGCTCTAGTTATTTATTGTTTTGACAATTTAAGTTGAATTTTATCGATATTCAACTCGGTTACGTTTCTTTACGGCATAAGTATTCCTTTTCGGTATGAAAATAACGGAATGTATGGAGGCCTCTAAGTGAAATAATTTTAATAATTTTAAAAATTCATTATTAGAATTATAAGAATTAAACGTTGAACTTCTTTTTTTCAGAATTTGTCGATGAGTAAACTCATGCCTTTTTACTCACAAACTTAACATAAAAGTGCTTCGCATTTTTATTCAGTTTGTGAGTAAAAAGACATGAGTTTACACATCGAATGAATTCTGAAAAAAGAACATTTAATCCTATAATATCTTTATAAAAACTAGAGGTACTTTGAGCGATGAGCTCACTAAATGATACCCCCGCCTCCATATAGTTATAATGGCAAAGTCCATGTTTTGCTGTGGCTGGGAAACCCAAAATATGTGTCGGATCAACAAGTAAAATTGGATGTCATAATGGCAATATGTTATAAAGATTCTGTGAAAGTTTCATTAAATTTCATTCAGTTGTATGAGAGGAGTTGCGGATAAGAGATGGGTACCCCAGAGCGTAACAGACGGACGTACAGACGGACGGACGGAATTAACGATTACTATATGTCAACAGACGGCATTTTTTTTTGTTTTTACCCTAACAAAAAATACTATAGTCAACTATAGTTAACTATAGTTAGCTATAGTTTACTATAGTTAACTATAATTTACTATAGTTTACTATAGTTTACTATAGTTAACTATAGTAAATTAAAGTTCCAAAGTTTTCACCATAGTAAACCAAAGTTCCGAAGTTTTCGCCATAGTAAATCAAAGTTCCAAAGTTTTCACTATAGTAAATCAAAGTTCCAAAGTTTTCGCCATAGTAAACCAAAGTTCCAAAGTTTTTACTTTAGTAAATCAAAGTTCCAAAGTTTTCGCCATAGTAAACCAAAGTTCCAAAGTTTTTACTATAGTAAATCAAAGTTCCAAATTTTTCGCTAAAGTAAATCAAAGTTCCAAAGTTTTTACTTTAGTAAATCAAAGTTCCAAAGTTTTCGCCATAGTAAATCAAAGTTCCAAAGCTTTACTATAGTAAATCAAAGTTCCAAAGTTTTCACCATAGTAAATCAAAGTTCCAAAGTTTTCACCAAAGTAAATCAAAGTTCCAAAGTTTTTACTATAGTTAATCAAAGTTCCAAAGTTTTCGCCATAGTAAATCAAAGTTCCAAAGTTTTTACTATAGTTAATCAAAGTTCCAAATTTTTCGCCATAGTAAATCAAAGTTCCAAAGTTTTCACTATAGTAAATCAAAGTTCCAAAGTTTTCATCATAGTAAATCAAAGTTCCAAAGTTTTAACTTTGGTACTATAGTTAACTATAGTAAACTTTAGTTAACTATAGTTTACTATAGTATTTTTTGCTAGGGTAATATCTGATGATTTTATAAACTTAAATTAAGAATGTCTTGAAAAATTGTTAGTAGGTAAAGTATTTGAAAAATTTTTAGTTGGTAAAGTATGTAGCGTATGTCCTTAAGAGATTGAAAGATGTTTCAAATCCCATTCTTTTCTTTTAAATTTTTAAATAGACTTTACTTTATACCATTGATGGGCTTAAAGTCAAATTTAATCCTATAGAAAGGGCTTTGAGGGTTAAGGTTTTTTTATAATTCCAATGCCTTCTATGTCAAGTAACATCGGTTTTAAAGGTATCCGTAATCCAGTGACTATTATTTTTAATATTGGGCGCAGAACACTACTCGTAAATAGGCATATACCATTTCGATATCAATATCTAAGATATCAGCACCAAGGTATACCTTACTGCTTTATGTATTGTCACGGGTATCGGCGTGGAATGGCGACCCACGTTTTCATGCTGATTATCTTGCATTATCTTTGTTTTCATTTTATCAGGTCGGAGAGAATACTTGAAATCGGGTATTATCCGTGAAATCGCGTATAATACCAGATATTAGGGTACCGTTGAATCCGCGAAATCGGGTATAGGAGTTGTAATCACCTAATAAAACTTAAACAATGGGATGGCGTATGTTGCCGAGTTAACTTTCATCTAGATACAAATGTTTTCTAAAGGTATCACTAGCCAAGTAAGAATTTGGGCATCAAGATTTATGCGCCCAGGACAACAAATACCCGTGGAGCTCAGTACATTTGATGATCTGCACACAAACAAGCGTTCGATTTGCTTTATATTTTTCATAATGTTGAAAGTATATGCATCTTCCTCATCTTCATTCCCAACACAAAAAGAATTGTAAAGTATCAGAATTCGGGAATTTATAATAATCCCACATCAAAACGACAAACATGAACAATTTGTAAATAAATCAAATTATACGGAAACACATTTCACACACAAGATATAATGCCATGTATAAACAAGGGATTGTCCATCGTATTTCATTATGCGTCATTAATTACTTTACATTCATCTTGTGCATAAAATCGATTTTATCTATGAATGTATAAATAATGTAATGATAAAAATGTCTAAAATTTCGGCTAAAAAACTCTTTCTCCTTTTTTTATTTTTTTTTTTCATAATTCATATTTGCAGAATATGTCTTCAACATTTTAGCAGAGACAGTGATACATTCAGGAGCTTATGAGAGAACATAACTGTTGATCGTTGAATTGTGCTAAGTTATCAATATTTTACCATTTCTTGACGAATTCAAAGGAGGGGGGCTAGAGGATTCTTGACCACCTCTGACAAAACAACCTCGACTGTGTTCTGCATGTGTCCAAGAGACCTCTCCTTGCGCAATCATTGAATTAAATGTTTATGCAAAGTTTTTGCTATATCTCTTTGAATGTCATGGTCGGTTAAACTCGGTTATATTTTTTTAACTGTAGGGAAGATTTATTCATCAAATAAAAATTATATAGGTAAACAAAAAGCAACCTGTTATTTTCTAACACAATATGATACGATAAATAACTAAAATTCATGTTTATTTTTTAAACACATTTTCTCATTATAGACGAGTATTAAGAAAAGATATTGCCATGAGTAATAAGTATTACAGATAAAATAACTAAAAGAAAACTGTGACAAATTATCTAGAACCAATCAGATAGTGCGTTGTACAGCTGTATAGTATATGATAATGAGGTTTTTAGAAAACGATATAAAAAAATGCCTGAAATAGACAACAGAAGGTAAAATCTAACCCGTCTATCAAATAGTAACATAAAGAAAGGAAGTAGGTACAATTTTTATGAAATTTTAATGTCCGATGAGGAATTATATTACCAAATAGTAAGACAAGAGTTTCCAAGGCGCAATTGAACACTCCATTATTTCAGTTTGTTCATTAACATATTCATAAACGTAAAAACTATAAGAAATTAGAAAACTTGATTCTGTAATTCATTTTTGAATATGACTGTTCCTCAATCTATATTATTGAGAAACACATTATTAAGATGTACATATTTGACTTTTATTTATACCCCCCCCCCCAAAAAAAAAAGAAAATCCTGTTCACATGACTTCTCGCTCTCAATTTTCACACAAATGCATAGATTAAAACAAAGGTAAAATAGCCTATCTTGTATCGATTAAAATACAACCAAAAATTTACGGTGTCTTTGAAAAAAAATTTCATTCTAAATTTACATAAAAAAAGATACTCATTTTTAATTTGCTATTTTCAACCTGTTTTCTCGTTGGTATTCATTTAATCTTATTTTCTTTTCTTCTTTTTAATAACGTTGGTATTCTGTTATGACAAAGATATACAATTATGACTCGCTTAAATACTGTACTCTCTAACTGTTAGGAATAATTTACATCTCACGTGAAAGGGGCGCAATACATTTTTTCAGGGAAAATACATAACACTACTTTAGTCGTTTAATTTCTTTAAAGTTTCACATTTTGTGAATAGTGCACAAATTAGAAAATTTAATATATGGAATGCTTTAATGGGAAATAAAGACAAACGAAGTGTAGTAATTTCTTTTTAGAAATTACATTGAAAAATAATATTTAACACCATTGTATCCTCTATGTTACCCCAGCAGTGTTTGTCGTGTGATTTTAAACTTATTTGACAACCATGTAAATTTGGTTTAAAAAAAATTAAATCCACAAGAAACTGCATGATGTTCAAGGAAACGTAACTGGCATAATGCGCCGCTGCTTTATTTTTTTAGTTTTTATAGAAAATTGCGCGGAATACCCGATTTCGCGGATTCAACGATACCCTAATATCGGGTATTATACGCGATTTCACGGATAATACCCGATTTCGAATATTCTCTCCGACCTGTTTATTGCAGAGTGCTGTATAACACACTTCCGTCTAAACCGATGACGACTGATTACACTGATCAGAGACTATAGTGGCTGTAAATCAGCCTGTTTATACAACCATAGGGGTCTTCAGATATAGCGAAGACACATTCCTTTTACGAATCGTGTTCAGCTTCGATGACTTATGTTGACGC
Organism: Saccostrea glomerata; assembly: GCA_003671525.1. Classification (NCBI taxonomy): domain Eukaryota; kingdom Metazoa; phylum Mollusca; class Bivalvia; order Ostreida; family Ostreidae; genus Saccostrea; species Saccostrea glomerata. The sequence continues at coordinate 119,575 of PRKT01000436.1, read as the reverse complement.
GGCAGGGCATTAAAAATTTAAGTTGAGTCCGGAAGTTCCAGTCACGAAGCACACTTATACATTATAGGCTAGCTACTTCAATTTGTTCAAATTTTGTTGTTTGTTTCATATGAGTTGTTTTGCGTCCCAATTGTTCAAAACCTTCGTATTTAAAAAGCTAGTTAAAATTGTTTATTCATACGTGGAAAGAATACCCCATTTTCAAAGCTGAGAACTGAACAATAATAAAACTCAAAAATATAAACTGAGAGCAGAGCAGAATAAAACGTCAATGATGCAGCTTTGATTTATATAGTGCTTATAATCGTTTGTTTCGCTATTGAACCGTTGACTTTTTGTAAACAATATCTTCAATAGACAATCTTGTATGATAGTAATTTGTATTTAAACCGTTCATTTTGCGAACTAGTTCGTGAATAAGGTCATTGCAAACTTAAGAGCAAATTATATTTTGAAAATTTGTGAATAATTGCAACTTTAATTTATTTGTCTTTTATTAAGAAAACAATCATATAAGGAATATGCCGTTTTATGTAAAATTAATAAGAAGACTTAAATAGGATATCTAAATGATAATGATGTATTGATATTTATCACTGTTATATAGTATATTTATCCTGGAACTACCCCTTGCATTGACCTTATAAATGTTTAATTATATAGTCTAAATTTAAATAAATGAGTTGAAGGCAAATGAATGCAAATGAATGCAAATACATGTATTTATTTCAATATTTTAGAAAAGTTTGAAACATCTGTTAACTCAGAAAATTTACCTATATTCCATTTGGAAACTTGAAGGGCATGAGTATTCAAACGAATCTGAGAAAATAGGAAACAAATAAAAATAATTGAAAACAAAAAGAATTAGTAGAAGGTCTGCACTTAAACAAAAAAACCTTTATTACATGTGTACACATGTAACAATTTACAGACAGAAAATCAAAAGCTTTCTTATTTTTATGTTAATTTAACCTAATTTTCACATTTGTTAAAAAAGGACATAAAAGAGAAAAAAATAAATGCAGAGAGCATAATAGTAAGGCTATAATGTAAAAGATATGCAAGCCTGAATGTACTAGATTTATCATTAATCATCATTCACCATACAAAAAAAAAACATTATAGGAGCGCACGAAATGAAGGTCAAAGGGTTATCATTATTAAAATTCCTTTATATTTTCTCGTCTTTATTCTAAATGAAACATTTTATAAGTAAAAGGAACAATTATGTAGCACAATTGTAACTTGATCTTTGACATTGTGCATTTCTTAAATTACATGACAAAAATGTCAGTCTTATCATATCCCATTCCTTCAAAAGGCGCCTTCAAAATTCGCTATCTGATTTTGTTATGCATATCAATTTAGGGGCAATATTATAAGAAAAAAAGAGATGAAATTTATTTCCAAGAATTTTATTTTGGCTTTGTTCTATATTTTGTTGTATCAGATTAAAGGAAATGTCGGGTCTAGAATAATTTATTTTAATAATTATGCATTGAATATCATTAAAGAAATTTACCTGATACTGCCATTTGTTTTTACTTAATTATAAGGTAATAAGACACTAAAGCAGCAGCCAAGATATAAGGTTTCTTCATGCTGCTCCAATTAACCAGTCAAAATCCAATTCAATTGCTGTTGCCCATTTTATCAGCAATGTTGTGTTATAAGATGCATTTTTTTCTTTTTTTGTCTGAGAGGTAGAGTTTATATATAGAAATTAAAATTCTGACCAAACGTTCCCTTTAATTTCGTAGAATTCACAAACCCCATACTTATCGCGAATTCCAAGAATTGGGGTCTGGGAACATCTGTAACGATTCGCGGTGCAATTAGCACTACCTTTATAAATATTGTATTAGAAAACATTGGGCCTGTTTTATAATCTTTTTTTATGATATATCATTTTCTTGTATCAAGGGCAAATAGAATCACCTCAAGCTTGTTTTAAAATTAATAAATCTTAGGAAGTGATAGTTGGCAAAGAACAGAAAGACAACTTTGTAGGAGAGGAGGCTCAGAATAAAAGGGGCATTCTCACCCTCGAATTCCCAATCGAACACGGTATTGTAACCGATTGGGATGGCATGGAGAGGATCTGGAATCAAACGTTTTACAATGAACTCCGTGCAAACCCAGAAGAACACCCTATTCTTTTGACTGAACCCCCACTAAACCCCAAGTCTCACAGAGAAAAAAAGACACAGATTATGTTTGAAAAATTCAATGTTCCATGCTTGTACGTGGGAAAACAAGCCGTACTCGCTTTGTATGCTTCCGGTCGTACAACTGGAATCGTACTCGACTCTGGAGACGGTGTTTCGCACACAGTACCAATTTATGAGGGCTTCGCCCTTCCACACGCCGTCATGAGAAAAGATCTTGCTGGACGGGAACTCACCGAATATCTTGTGAGAATTTTAAGAGAACGTGGTTATTTCTTTACAACCACAGCTGAAAGAGAAATTGTCAGGGACATTAAAGAGAAACTCTGCTTTGTGGCTTTGGATTTTGAATGGGAAATGCAAGCCCCTTCAAAACCATCTACACTTGAGAAGGATTACGAGCTTCCTGATGGACAGGTCATCACCATTGGAAACGAAAGATTTCGGTGCCCTGAAGTCCTGTTTCAACCTTTTTTCCTTGGAATGGAATCTGCTGGTGTGCATGAATCTATTTTTAATAGTATAATGAAATGTGATGTTGATCTTCGAAAGGACTTGTACGCAAATACGGTTTTATCGGGCGGAACAACCATGTTTTCGGGTTTTGCTGATCGTCTGCAGAAGGAAATCGCAGCTTTAGCTCCTTCAACAATGAAGATTAAGATCATCGCTCCACCTGAAAGAGAGTACTCCGTCTGGAGGGGCGGTTCTATCCTTGCCTCCTTCTCCACCTTTCAACAAATGTGGATCAGCAACCAAGAATATGACGAATTCGGTCCTTCTATCGTGCACAGAAAGTGCTTTTAAGTTTTCTAAGTCTCAAACAATTTTTCTTATTCAGACTTTAAAGAACTATTCTCTTTCTCAATTACCAGTACTTCATTCTTGTCAAAGAAGTACATCAGATTTTGAAAAATCAATTTGATCTATTTTTATACGTTTTTGACATGCTTAAAATTTAATTTATGTATGAATTCTTTTTTCAGCATATGTTTTATACATCAATAAGATATTTAATCCCTTAACTCGCCTTACCATGCTTTTCAAAAACACTTTTTAAAACTAAAATCACACTTTTTGGTTATTCATGTTATGTGAATAAATTGTAACCACATTGAACTTTTAATCATGCACTGGTATGTACATGATATATTTGCTCCTTGATACGCCTTTATTACACAATGTATTGTCAACAGTGTTGATGTAACATACGCATGTGCCGGTTAGAGCTTTGATTTTTTCATACGTCCATGTTCTGTTTCTTGTTTACTAGTATTATAAAATGATTGTTATATTAGAATCAGGCTTCAAATTTTGTTGAAGGTCGCCTTGTATAAAAATTGACATAATTTTTACTTCTTATTTTATGCAAACAAAATATTTGCTGTAATTTACGATATTATCCCTCATAGTTACTTTCCATAAATATAATCTTTTAATTGTTTGTAACAATTTGCTTTGCTTTGGAAAATTTTTTTTTGTTTTTCTTTATTCATTACCAAGCTTTGTCGAATATGAAATTTATGCTCAAATAATGCGATTAAAGTATTCATCGAATATGCGGGGTTTTATATCATTTGCTCCATGTGTGCTGTTCTTCCATGAATTACCTGTTTATATGTTCATCCAGAGCAGCTCCTGATGTGAGAATTATTATCAAAAAACATTCCAAAGAGTAAAGCTGTCAAGAAAGAGAGAATCTCCGTTGGTGTTAAATATTCTAATTAGAATTTTGTGTTTTCAGGGTTTACTTTAGATTTTTATGCTCATCCTAGCATTGCGAAATACCGAATTTCTTTCCTACTTTTAGCTTGGATGCCTGTTTCAGTCCCATTGTTTTGTTTTTCATACAATCAATATACGAAATTATAAATGAATATTTGAAGAAATTTAATTCGTTTATAGACACTCATTTAAAAGGAGCTAAGACATATATTTAAAGTAAAAAGATTTTTTGTTTTCTTATTTTCAACACGTTGCTACAATGTACAAAGTGCAGCCAAAATATATAATGTATGTATACTAGAAATGTATGTGCGTAAAAAAGGTGATTAATGGAATTAATAGAATATAATAGTATGTAACATTTTATATGTATGCATAATCCAGCCAAAACTAAGGTGCCGCTTGTCTTCAGAGACTGCCAACGAACCTCTTGTCCACGCTTTCAAGATAAGACCCCATAGTATTGTTCAAAAAAGAAGGTATTTATTAGGTTGAGTAACATGCAATCTGAAAACTGGGGACTGTTTGTTTAAAGAGACTGCATCTATTTCTTTTTCTTAAATTTAAACAATCCTCCAAGTTGTATTAAAGACAGATGATACAAATAAAAAAAAATTGCCTAGAATGGTATATAATTTCTTACCTAATTTCAAAGAAAATGATGCAAATGATTAATTTCTAGAATTTAAAGAAATTTTAAACCTTCTGTGATATTCAAAATTCTACCCGTCTGAAACCATCCTCATTATTCTATAAAAATATTTTTCACTACAAATTCCATTTTTGTCCAACCTTGAATAAAAAAATAAAACTACGCAGTGAAAATTATCCATTTTATTCATTGAAACATGACCCAAACCTTCATTTTAAAAAATGACAAAAGTTTGTTTGTATCATTTGTCGTTAAAAGCAAAGACAAATACTGTAATTTAATATTGAAAAAGATAGCATGACATACATGTTTTCTTTTGTTATTTTAACACGGTCTTTACAATTAAATGAGCAAATATCGCTACGAAATCAGTTACATATTTCTACAATTTGTTTTCCCATACATTGCCTTTCCATTCCACATTAGGTTTAAAATTTATTTTCAATATGCCACAAAATATCTCTAATATAAATATCAGATTGAAGACTAATACTACAAGCAACAGTTACAAAGACCATCCCCTCCAAAGGAATTATTCTGTCAGTAAATGAGGGAAACATTGTCATGTTCGGAGAAGTCGATCTGAATATAGGAAGTGGATACAACGCGGTTAAAGGAGTTTTTACCGGCCCAAAGTCAGGAGTGTATGTCTTTGATTGGACAGTATCGACGAACACCAATAAATATGCTTTTACCTCTCTGGTCTTGAATGGTAAAAAAAGGGCATATAACAATTGCCCTAATAACAATCATGGCATTCAAATGACATGCAGTAAAATGACTGTTGTAAGAATGGAAGTAGGAGATAAAGCATGGTTTGATTGTTTTCATGGTACAGCATCTGTTCTCCCCACATATTCTTCTTTTTCTGGCTACATGTTGTAAATACTCAATAGAGATATACAATTAAAAATGCAATCTAATGTCTATCTGGGAGTTGCACAAGAATATTTGTTCTATATGAATATAATTTCAAATATCTCTGTATAAAACTTTTTTAACCTTCGTTTGCACAAGAAATGTAATCTATACTTTTATATCTAATTTTTGCAATTTCTAAAACTTTCTTTTAAAATGCAACATGCATATTGCTTTTGTGTTTATGTTAAAATATTGTTAGATAAAATATTTTTTTAACATTCTTTTTTAAAGCGTTTTTCAATATTGAAATAAAGAGACCTAGGACAAACAAATAAAAGTTTTACCATTTTCACTTGCAAAAAATTTCTCTAATGCATATAAGTATTATAAAACGATACAGAAAATAGTGTTTAATTGAATACCTTGTTCACAGAATACAATACTCAGGTTGATTATTATCTGTCTATATGTTTAGATATAACATCAAAGCATATGAACTCTTGTTTTAAATATAAATTTAAATTGTTTAGCCAAGGGAAATAGTTTCGGAGTTCGGATGTTATATGACACTATGCTATCTAGAATGCTTTGTTGCAATCTACATTGATTGTATTCCACGAACTCTCACACATGCACCTATGTTAACGCTGCACTTAACCTAGTATGCTCTATTTCGTTTCGAGTTAGGTTTTATTTTTTAATCGTAAAAGTACATGTACACAGTATTTACATAGACAGATGGTTAGGTGACAGCCAATACAAATTTTCAATTTGCGATGGTTCACTTAAATGCATCTGTGCAAATGATTAACATGATAAACACATTTATTGCGTATTTGTCACAAAACAATTAATTCTGTCTTTAAATAATATAGGAAGCTTTGCAGGCATATGTATATAGTTCACTGCTTAGGAAATATTTCACGAGAGGATATTTTACAGTCCAGGTCGAAAAATACCCGGTAAGCAATAAAAAGACTCCCATAAACATTGCACTAGTAAACATATAATATACTACACTTTTAAATTCATGTAAACTTTAGTTTGCAGTACATGTACATTGACTTAAATTATTTTAAGGATATTTCAAAGTATTTTGAAGAGTGACATTACCATAAAGGGTAACTACAGCTGTCTTTATTTATAGGTGGACTTCTAGCTGTGCATAGATTTAAAAAGGAGTAGTCTGCATTGACCTGAAATATTCAGTATAGGATATTGCATGTTTGACCGTAGAATTTCTGTAAACTCCTAAATGTCTTTGATACCATATATCAAATAAATAAAAAGGCGTTTTCTTTAGGTGGTATGGTTGCATGCCCTTAAGTTTAAAGATGTTATATTTGAACATGCACCTATATACGAGGGTTGTTCGAAAAGTTCGTGGATGATGTGCATCTTCGTTATATTACTCACTGGAAATTCAAAACAAGCACATTATAATATGTAAAGATATTTGTTTTGTTGATGTGAGAAGTTTCATTCCATTCGATTGAACACAAATAAATTTACTTCATTTTAAAATCAACATGTTTTGAACCCGCGGAGCACACAAAACGACACTTTAACGTCAACACATATCGTCGAGGATTTATAATAGATACTATACCTATACATTTCACACAGATTATTCAAATGCCTATTCATTTAATTCTTTTTCTAATACTTGACATTTATTTTTTTAAGAATTGATCTCATTGTATAATTTTCTTTGTTATGGTTTTAATTTCTGTAAGTACTTAACTCTGCTTTCAAAGGATAAGCAACTCTGAAGCGCCTTTTGTCTTTCATTTACGTTTCAAATTTTATAGTTTTGTTCAGATGTTTACAGTAAAACCGTTTCTTCACAGGTCATCCTCATTCGATACAGAGTCTCTGTCACTTAAATATTGCCTGTACTATTTGTACGCACATGCACAACTCGCTTGTGACATATTTTCTTGATTCCTTAGAGTTTATTCAGGATTTTTCCAGAGAAAAACACAAAATTGCTTCGGTATCTGCTGCTCCGTGATGTTCTAAAACGTCATCGTTTTTGTCATTTTCAATAAGGACTACTTATCTTCTCAAGTTGATTTCTTTTCAACAAAGCAAAATATAAAACCATAATTTGGTACACGTATCGATGTAACAATTCTTAATTTGATTTTCTAGGTAGTTTTTCGTGTTTCCTACATTTTACAGAGAATGTGACTATAGACATTATTTTTGCATTTTCTGTAACTGACTAAATTTTGACCTGCTCCGCGATCCGATTTTCGTATTTTTAAAATCTGTATAAGTTTTCAAACAATCGTACTATTTTGTCAAAATTGATACATATCATTTGGATTAATTGTTGAAATATTTCTACCAAATTTGGATAACATATGACGTCAAATAAAAAAGATATGACAGTTGTTCACGAACTTTTCGAACAACCCTCGTAACACTGACTGTTTCCGAAAATTGAAGAAATTATAGCTAAAAAAAAATACTAGTATATTGTTTGGAATTTCAACCATAAAGAGCATTTATCAAATTAACGCAATATTCACAATAAATAATTTTATGAATTTATTTTTAAAAGCAAATACAAAAAAATTGAAACTATCTATAGGATGAAATGCAACCAAATAGAAGTATATAACATACCAAATAAGAAGTGAATATTTATAATTGATACATAGAGATTACTATGACTAAAGTACTGAAAAGGAAGTTGAAGATTTATTCTCTTTTATCATTTTACTTAACATTGCTACATGTATACAATGCATGGTGTGATATTCACGCATGTTTTACTGTGTGAATTTGTAAGCTTATCTGCATTCATTTCAGATGGGTGTTTCGAGTCTCATTTGTATATTTTAATCTTTTGAAGGTTACAATGTTGCTTCTGTCATATAAGGCAATCTTTTGTACTCAAATTTACATGTATCTGATTCAGTTTTCCAGGAAAGCCTACCCTCTCTATGTAAGCAATGCATGTTTTTGTAAATGCTTTTGGAAATGCAAAATGGACGACGAAGACGTTGCAGCGTTGGTTATCGACAATGGATCTGAAAAGTGTAAAGCTGGATTTGCCGGGGACGATGCCCCCAGAAACGTGTTTCCCTCCATCTTGGGACGTCCAAATTAAAAGATCAGGTAAAGAAAAAATCCATTTTAAGAGGAATGATTTTTATATTTACTCAATATATTTTCAGGGAAATTGTCAATTTATTTAAAAACTGGGTTAAAAAACTGTATAATATTTATATGTATGACTGAAAATTTAAAAAGCATACCTTAATAATTTTATAATTCATATAATTTGATTAGAATAAAACTAATATATGAGAAGAAGTATGCATGTTGTTGTGCAAAAATAAGGGTGTGACATATGTAAAATACAGCCCCAAATAATATAAATAAAATTTAGTAGTGAACATATCATCCATGATAAAGAACTGCGAATGATAGTATTGTTCTCCCGCCTACCTCCAAGTCAATTTTCAAAAGTTAACATATTCGATGAATTTTTGATATTTTTTTATAGATAATTATATGAATTTTCATAAAACATTAGTTATTTGGGAAAACAAAGAGAGATTACTCTAAAATTTTGGTAAAACTTGTGTTTTTCACTATAGAAATCAATGGAAAAAGGAAAATATTTTTAAAACATCTTTCCCCCCCGTGTCACAAAAATTCCTTTTTACAAGCTTTTTGTGTGACACGGGGGGGAACATATGTTTATTCACAAAAAACGATAAAAATGCTTATTTTCCACCAATTTCATAGCGATTACAACTGAAACATTATATTTTATTGAAATATTTATGTTTTATTCATTTGCCTAAAACATAAGAAAAGATATAAGGAACATTTAATCATATCTAAGACTATTTTAGAATACGGTGATGCTTGAAACCCCGATTTCAATGGAAAAAAATCGTCTACCCCCCTTTTTTCAAGGACTGGAATTATGGATAATTTACTGTTTAGCGCTGGTATTAAGATGATTTATCAATTACCATTGAAGTGTTCTTTGTATTAAACAAAGATTTTATGGCCAAATTGCTATTCATATTGAATTAAATGGTTCCAAAATGTAGGCGGGAATCGAGAGTTAGCGTGCGTGTTTCTTCAAATCGTAAAAAAGCATCCTAAAACAAAATTATGTACTAGGAATGTCAAATGGGTCAATATTTGATAATCATTTAGGCGCTTGTTTTTCCGATCGAATAGCCTGGTTCTCGGTTAAAGATGTGAATATGTCTGTTATTTTTTTAACCCAGTTTAAAGTCTGTTAAACCCCAATGTTTTTTATTACGTTTTGAGTGCAAGTTTAAAAACATGGAGTATAACTAGAATGATTGAATCATTTTTTTTTTCAATCTTCAATTACATGTATTGCCAAAATATGTCTTTGCATTTCAGTTGATAGCGGCATATCTAAGCGTGTCGGTTTCTTTACCGTTTACTAAATAATTAAAAAATGATTTTAGATAACAGAACATACTTTAGCGATCCTGAATGAAAACAAATCCTTGTAGCCATCCCAAAATTAAGGACCACCATAAGCTTAAGCTTTGTACATGTACCAGGTGAAATTTTTCACTAATTACTAATGGTATACATGAACACAGCCACGGGTGATAATGGGTGTTTCACCAGTGTAGGCAGTGTGTTCCCGTTTTGCACACATTTGATTATTAGGTATCGAACAATAGGTGTGAAATGTACTTTGATAACAATTATAGTCTGATTTCTGGTTAGGATTTTCCTGTATTTTACGTATGTATCATGAACAAGAAGAATATTTTTTTATTCAATGTACATGTAGATGAATACTTATTGGAGAAGGTGAATTTATTTCAAATATTTCACTTAATTAACTATTACATTAAAACGATTAGTATAATTTCTTGAAAAACAAATAATTTTGATAGTTGATATTCTGGAAATTGACACTGATTACCGATACTGTTAATGATTGATTATTTTGTAAAAACTATTTTGTTATAGAGTAAAGAAATCAATGAAGACTCGTAATGAACATAATATTTTTTGTGGTTAAATTTCTAATTTTATTTTCCTTTTCTCTCCTCTATAGATTTACTTTTCCCATATCTACCAACATTGGTATGGACTATATCAATTAACGTTTTCATTTCATCTGGTCAAATTCCCATTTTGCAAACATTTTTTCTATGCCAAAATTTAACTCAAACATGTGCAAAACGGGAACAATTGCACTTTAATTATCGTATGGACATTTAAGTTATTTTTTGATAAGATTTTGATAAATATAAATTATGTATTTTGGAATTCGAAACTCAGACGTTTGATCGAGTACCCGGTTATCCGGATACTTGTTGACATCCCTATTATGTACTAAAAGCTTAAAGTTGTATAATTACCGATCATCAATTCAAGTCATTTGCATGACTTAGATTAGAGGAAACTATGGATCCATTTTATATATTTAGTTGATGTAACTTTTTAGGTCCCCTTAATAATCGGGGTATATAATTTTGTCCTGCAAGTCCGACTGTCAACCTCTCTCTTTGTCTGTTTATTTGTCCCTAAAAATAATATTGCGCACAACTTCTAATCGGTTTGAGCTATGACTCGCATACTAAGTATTTCACGTGTATTCCATGCGTTTCTTTGAGTCATTTATTTTTCTTGATAAAATATTTGAATTGAAAGATACACACATTTAAGGCTAAGCTAAACCATTATTTTTTCAGTTAAAGTTCTTTGAATTGTCTTCATTGTTGTGTACTGTCCTCTAAATTACATTTGTTGTGTTACATATGGTCTGTGTGTTAAATAGTTAAAGAAATAAGGCATTAAAATTTGATTTCTTTTTCTGAAAATCAGCTATAATTTAGTAATTAAGTCGTCAAAAGTTTTTTTTTCTTTTTTACATGGAGGTAATGTTTGGACTTATAGTCAACACCGAACGATATTGTCCAATAAAAATTAATAGAATTGCAAATAGAGTTATACATAAAATATACTAAAAATGATCTATAAGAATTAAAGGGGGTGGGTGTGTTGTATAAAAAAATTAAACATGTCATATTCAAACCGCAAATTGCAATAGCTTTCTTACATATATAAATATACACATTTTTTTCATTATTTCTTCTTTAAAAAGAGACAGATATCAAAAAATTTCATATGCTGACTACAAATGGATTAATAAATTGCTTAATTACAAAACATTTTAATTTGGATTTTTCAGTGTGTTATGGTTGATCAAAATAGGGACAGGTATGTCGGGGACGATGCCCAAAGCAGAAGAAATATTCTTATCTTTCAATACCCCATCGAATGCGGTATCATCACAAACTGGGTTGACATGGAGAGGATCTGGAGAGGATCTGGTTTCATACTTTCTATAATGAACTTCGTATAGCACCAAAAGATCATTCAGTTCTGTTAACCGAAAAACCACGCAACTCTAAACCAAATAGAGAAAGAATGACACAGTTGATGTTTGAAACCTTTAATACCTCAGCTATTTACTTTGCTATCCAGGCTGTATCCTCCCTGTATTCCACTGGTCGTACAACCGGAATTGCACTAGACTCTGGAGACGGTGTCACCCACGCAGTACCCATAAATGAGGGTAAGGCCCTTCCACACGCTATCATGAAATTGGATCTTGCTGGACGTGATCTGACATATGAAACTCCTCAAAGAACAAGGTTATACAACAACAGCTGAGAGAGAAATTGCCAAAGATATAAAAGAGAAAATGTGCTACGTTGCCCTTGACTTTGAACAAGAAATGGCAAAAGTATCGTCAATGTCAACCCTGGAGAAGACCTACAAGCTCCCTGACGGCCAGGTCATCACTATTGACAACGAGCGATTCCGGTGTCCGGAAGCTATGTTCAAGCCGTCTCTCCTTGGAATGGAAGCCGTTAGTCTTCCGAAAATCACAAACACCAGCATAAAGTTCTGTCATTCTGATATACAAAAAGATTTGTACGCAAATACAGTATTGTTTCGGGGTTCAACTACATGTATGTACCCAGGCATCGCAGACCGTATGGCAAAAGAATTGACAACTTTGGCTCTAAAAGAATTTACAATAAAGGCCATTGCTCCACCTGAGAGAAAATACTCCGCCTGGATCGGTTGTTCTATTATTGCCTCTCTCCCCACCTTCAAAAATATGTGGATCAGCAAGCAGGAATATGAAGAATCCGGTCCTTCCATTGTGCATAGAAAATGCTTTTAGATATAGTGAAAGCGGGCCCTAAAATGTACATAGAAAGCAAATTTAAGTTAGCCAAATAAAAAATGTTCACTGCATAATATTACGGTATATTATAAAGTGTAATATTAAAAAGTGTAAACATTCATATCAACAAAGTACATGTATTGTTATGTGTTTTTACTTTGAATTCTTCATTTACACTCAAACTTGTGTAGCATACATGTTGCCAAGTTATTAAATCAAAATATCATATCAATCAATAAATGCTTTTCATTTAATTTATCATCGTGTTTTTTTCTTTTTTTGCTAGCAGCTCCAATTGCAGAACAAAATGAAATTATTCGCTTTCATTTTTGTCTTGCTGCATCGATTGTAAAAAGTTTCGTGAGAGAGTCCTAATTGCAAAATAACGTTCATGTAATTTGACGTTTGGATTCATTTTGCTATACGAAATAATCGCGTAAACAAATTAAAAACAAGATACGTTTATGAAAGAATGACGCCCCTGTATTGAAGCTCATAGTGACGTTTCTAAAATGAAAGTCAAACCCTAAAATCAAAAGATTATAATGTTACCAAAAGAAAGGACTTGAGTCAGTTAATATAAAGAGTAAATATGAAAGCCATACAGCCATTGTTCAAATTCTAGGGTCAAAAGGTCATAATTGATAAAATCCAAAGAATGGTCCTATCACAAGAAATATACTTGTAAAACTGAAAGTCCTAGTGCTAACTTTTCAAAAGGTGTTGCCAAGGTTAACGTTTTATAAAAGTGTGTCGAATTGTAAGTCATTGTTAAAAAATCATATTTACTTCATATTTTATATGAAAAAGTCTCAAGTTGTTGTTCTAATTGTAAACATTTGCATTATTTTATTTAGAACGTAAGTAGCAAATATTTAGAAAATCTACACTTAATATCGTATTTTTATTTAAGCTATATATAGATTTAAAGCAAGACATGCTATTTGCTGATATGTTTGTGTGAACGGATTCTCCATATCAACGTTTAAAGTCGGAAATTCGTTGATTCTATTGTCTTTACAATGACTTTATTTACAAATATAATCTATCATTGGATAATACTTAGGCTGAATTTTTCAAATATTATATTAGACCTATATTTTGTTCTGAAATTGGGTAAGAAAAGTTTCTTTGGAACGGTCTAAAAGGGATGCTTACTGCTCTCAGACACCTGATTCTACTTCAAGATTTTCAGGGGGTTTGTATTTATTCCCTCTTATAGTTTTTTTTAACATCGATGAATGTTCACTATCTTAGAAGTCAACGTATACATTACAGAGAATTTTAAATAACGAGTTATCTTTTGTTTAATTTGAAACAATTTTCATTATATATTTTTAGATATCCAATTTTGAAATATATGGCATAGATTAATTCAGTTCATCTATAATCAAATTCCTACAATATTTTCAGTTTTAAAAGCAAAGCTTTTTTTGCACATTAGGCAGTATAAATACAAACACAGTAGTTTTTTGATACGGGGATTATTAATAATGCTTTTAAAAGTTCAGAGTCCCTTACCATAAAAGAAAATATTTGAAATTAATAAGAAGATGGCTTTTAATTACTCCAAAAAGGACAGAGATAAATTCATGAAAATTCATCAACAATTTATAAAGAAGAAATTGAATGTGCACAATGTATTTCAAGGTTATATGATAATTAAATATTTTCTGTTCAAAGTATCGCATTATAAATATGCATATGTATATTGAACTGGGACAGCATCGCTGCGTTATTTGACATTCATGTCACTTGAATATATTTCTACACATATGAAAGAGCTGAAAGAAGGATGTGGATAAAATCAACAGTATTTAATATCAAAGTTCATAAAACAATACAAAATAGTAACAGAGCAAAAACGGACCTCCAAAACATCAGTGGTGGGATCAAGCGTCATGGAGGACTTAGCATCCCCTGTTGACTGGTCACACCCGTTTAACTCTTCAATAATTAAATGATTGATTAAATATTTTCTGTTTCCCACCTGCAATGAATATACATTTATCAGGTTCACTTAACATCGTGCATCACCGATTTATACAACGAAAGTCGACGTTATTTGGTCCGTATTTCGAAGGGTTTTTTCTTCACAAAACCACATACCTGAATTAAAGGGATTATAAAAACATAATTGTTTTGTTATCATTTGTGTTTTAGAACAATATATTATTTATCTAACATATTACACAATGTATACTCAGACAATAAATTTTAATAATGCGTCTGGAGTCACTTTTGGCAAATTTTCCTTGATTTCGTAAACGTTCACAATAAATAATTTTCGTTGCTAGTATCAAATGATACGATTGCAATATGTTACCAAATAGTAAGACAGCACGCTAGGAATAAAATATATAAGAACTGATACTACATGTAATAAGAACGATAGTATCTTTAGTCGGTGTTAAAACAAATTGTCGCGTTTTCCTCACGAGAGGTAAGATATTTTTTTTACTGAAAATATATTGAGAATTATACCTTACGGAAAAATCACAATTTGTTACTATGCATAGAATAACTTAATTATTATATTATTACTCATTTATTGAAGAACTTTCATCACTAATCAACAACTAAATTATTCAAAACAAGTGAGGAAAAAATATTTACCTATAATTTTTTTTTACTTTTAAAAGAAGTATAAAATCCAAAAGCCTTTAACATTTTTTTTAAAAAAAAGCTTTTTATTTTTGAATCCCCGAATAAAATTACAAAACTTAAATGAAAAGTGATTGAAATATAAAGTTATCGCTATATTTGTCTGATTCAGTTTTTCTTTGATAATATTCCTTCATACCGAAAACCACCACGCTTATTTGTTTGATGGCTAAATGACATATCAGTAGGTTTATAAAAAAAACTTTTCATAATCATGGAGCTTTTTCTGAATTTAAAAACAGAATAACCGAATTTGAAGACTTCACTCAAATTTTGTTCTCCTTACTTTATCATGATTTTTATAGAGTGCCTTCCCTAGTTTTGATTGTGGGATTAGTTTCCATTTTTGGCATCATTAACACTGACAAATTGTCACCACGGCCGAGTCTTAAATCCTTCAGAGACGACTATGACAGTGTCGCTAAAACATGTGTGACTGTTGGATATGTTCAGGATCACTGTAAAAACAACCGAGACAGAAGTAAGATACTTACCCATCTACATCCCTGATATAATGAATATGCAGTGAACTCACATATTTTTCATTTAAATATGTACTTTATTTGTTCTTAGAAAATACCTTAATAGCATTCAACGCCAAAACCAAAGGAAGTGTTCAGTCAGTAAGTACTGGGAACATTCTCATGTTTGGAGAGGTAGCTCTAAATATTGGACGTGGTTACAACGCGGTAAAAGGAGTGTACGTCTTTGATTGGACAACAATGACGTACACTAACAAAATTGCTTACACTTCTCTGGTCTTGAATGGTAAAAGAAGGGCATATAATCATTGTAACAACATTGTAACAACAACAGCCATTCTATCAACCTGTCATATAGTAAAATGGCTGTCGTCAGAATGGAAGCAGGAGATAAGGCTTGGATAGATAGCTTTTCTGGAGCATCATCTGTTTACCCCACATACTCTTCATTTTCTAGCTACATGTTGTAAAGAGTGGTTCAGGGCCACAACAAGGGGTGAAAGTTTACAAAAGAATATAGTGGGAAAAAGTATTTGAAAATTCTTCCGCTCAAGAACAAAAAAAAACTTTGATTAGTAATAATGAAATGGAAGCATCTTAGGTAGTGGAAATTCAAGTTTGTCCCCCATAGATATTTCAAACTGATCTGATTTTTGTTCTTCAAGGCAAATGTGCTTAAGTGATTAATGTGGCCCTACTGGCTCCTTTTTCTACAAAATAACACACTTCTCTCTCCTAAATATGAAGAAATTAAATATGAAGTCAAAATGCATATTGAATGTGACAGAACATAATCACACAAATGATTAAACGAATTAATTTTATATAATTATCAAAGTAAGAAATAATACAAGGCACAGAGAGTAATGTAGTGCATATTCAACTAATGTAGTTCTTTGGGGTAATATATATATAAAAAATACAATTGTGAAATAAAAACCCTAGCACCAACTGTTCAAAGGTTATGATCAAGATTAATGTTTTTAAAGGTAGGACACACTCCAGTATCAAGGTCAAAGGGTCAAGGTTGTTGGTTTCTAAAGAAAGGCCTTGTTCCAAAGATTACATATATGGGAAGTATGAAAGTGCTGGCCCTTACCGTTCAAAAGTAATGGCGAAGGTCAAAGTTTGTAAAAAGTACGTCAAACTCCAAGGTCAAGATCAAATTTGTTTATATTTCATGAAAGGTATTGTCACAAGTGAAATATTAGATATGTGAAAAATGAATGCTCTAGCCTTTACTGTTCAAAAGTTATGCCCAAGGTTAAAGTTTGTTAAAAGCAGGTCAAAATCTAAGGCCAAGGTAAAAGGGCCAAATTTGTGATATCCAATGAAAGGCCTTGTCACAAGGACTACATAATTATGTAAAGTCTGAAAGATCTAGCCTTTACTGTTCAAAAGTTATGATGTCCAAAATTGTTTTCTTAAGTGTGGAAATTCCAAGGTCAAGGTCAAAAGGTAAAAACAGTTGGTTTGAAATAAAAGTTGTTGCTACAAAGAATTGATATTTGAAATATAAAATTTGAAAGGCCTTGTCACAAGGACTACATAATTATGTAAAGTATGAAAGATCTAGCTTTTACTGTTCAAAAGTTATGATGTCCAAAATTGTTTTCTTAAGTGTGGAAATTCCAAGGTCAAGATCAAAAGGTCAAAATTATTAGTTTGAAATGAAAGGTGTTGCTACGAATTATTGATATTCGAAATATAGAATTCTTAGTACCTGTATCTACATTTTAAAAATTAGAGCCAAAGTAAAAATTAAGATTTGTTGTGTAAAATAGGGTCATACTCTAAGTCAAGGGGTCAAGGATCTTGATATCAAATGATAAGTCTTTATACAAGGATTAGATACTTGAAATATGAAACCTTATGTTTTTACCTTTCAAAAATTATTATCAAAGTTGTATTTGAAAAGTAGGTCAAACTCCAATGTCAAGTTCAAAGGCCCAAACTTCTTGATATCCAATGAAGCGCCTTATCACAAGGATAACATACATTTATGTGAAGTATGAAAGCCCTTACTGTTCAAAAGGCCATATTTGATGATACTCAATGAAAGGTCTTGCCACAAAAATACATATATAAAGTATAAAAGTCCTGGTACCTACTGTTCAAAAGATATGATAGTAAAAGTCTGGAATTTTTGTGTAAAAGTGGGTCAAGCTCAAAGGTCAAGGTCAAAAGGTCAAATTTGGTGGTACTCAAAGAAATACACATGTGATATATGAAAGTCATAGCTCCACGAAATCAAAAGTTTTAACAAATTTAGCAAATTTAGCAAATTTAGCAAGATTAAAGTTTTGCAGACAAACACACCAACAGACAGACAGAGGGACAGCTAGACAGACGGACGGACACGATAAAAACTACAAGGGATTATCAAAAAGTTCGTGGACTGACGATATAAAATTATTACCATGTTGTCTGAGCTTACAAAATTTATAAAGGGACATAAAACAACAAAAAATTAAAAATGTTTAAAATTTCAGCTTGATACGTTTATTATTTCCCAAATTATTATAAAATAAAAACGACATTATATTCCGTCGCCATTTAGTTTCATGACGTCCAACAACGTCATTATTTTTCAATATCCACTTCTTCTACCTTGTACATTTATATTGATGAGATTCCCTAGAGCTGAGTAAGTACTTCATTCCGTCTTGTTTATACATGAATGATTTTACAATGTCATGAACAGCGGCTTTCAATGCATATAATATATACACTGGGAGAGATCCTCGCTTGACTATGCTAGCTTATTTTTTTTTTTTTTTTTTTTTGTTTTGAGTTCCATATGGCTTAAACATGATCAACGTCATTATTTGACCTGACTGATTTTTCAACCCTTGACTACAAATTGACATTAACTGTGCACCTATTTTCTCTCTGATTTTAGGCATTAAAAACAAGTAATCTTGATACATATCATTTTTCCGTACAGTTTATACATTTTCTAGGTGTACACCAGTTTTTACAGGGGCAAAACTTAATGGAATTTTAGAAAAGGAAATCCCTCCCCCCTCTTGACGTCATTTTCAAAGCAATATTGTTTTGGATACTCCATGTAAAATACACGATAACATTTCATAGAACTTCCAATATGTGGTAAAAATTTGATATTTTATGGAAAATTAGTGTCCTAACAAATACCTGAATTAAAGGGATTCTTGGATGTTAAATGTTTTTATCAAATTTGTTTCTCTTAGTTACACTTAGGTCGTAAAAAACGTCGTTTTCGAGGTTGCACCGCATGGACATACCATTACTTAAAAAACATTACTTGTTTATTTAAAAAAAATATGATTTGTGACTTATTTCATAGATAGAAATGATTATGATAACTATTAGAAATCGATATATTTCTATACAGTGTATATTCTAGAATTCTAGATATTAGAAATTTCCAAGGTCAAGGTCAAAAGGCCACGGTGTTCGTACCCAATGAAATGAATGGTCTTTCTACTTAAACTACATTTTTGAAGTATAAAAGTCCTGGTATCTATTGTTCAAAAGATATGGCCAAAGTAAAAGTTTGGAATTTTTGCGTAAAAGCGGGTTAAAAGCAGGTCGAATTTGGTGGTACCCACAGAAAGGTCTTATCACAAGGAATACATATGTGAAATGTGAAAGTCATAGCTCCACTAAATCAAACCTTATGGGCAAGGTTGCGGTCTTTGCGGACAAACAGACAACAGACAGACAGACGGGCGGACGGACGGACACGACAAAAACTATATACCCCCAAGACTGAAGAGATCAGTCATTTCTAAAATTATAATAAATACCTCACTTGTTCATTCTGGCAAGTTCAGAGTTATGAGTATATCCTAGGCTATTTTTTTATCTGCTGGAAAGACCCAAGAAGATGCAAGGACAAAATGGTAGCGCACTGTAATATTATAAACTAGGTGCCCATTTGTTCTACTGGTCTCTTATTTTTCACCCCAGATTGAAATAACAGTAAACCACAAAATGGTTATATAGCAGAGTTATTGAGCTATGTCATTGTCAAATCCACTCTAGAATTCATTATTCTGAATTGAGACCACTACCACCAACTACAGTACCTTCTACCCGTAATCAATAATTTATCAATTCAGCAAATAAATATTCCGGTGGTTCTGATATCTACCTCTTTGTTTAATGATGGCTACAGAGCTAACTCGCCTCTCTTTTTGTTTGTAAGTACTAGAAAATAGTGATATGGTAATGTCCTTTTCCATTTCAGTCGCCTGCGTGTTGACATGGGCAGCAGGCAACTAAATGATAACAGCCATGCATAATCATGACAATGTTATTTTATAAAATTAATCTTAAAAATAAAAAATCATATATTTGATATCCCTTAAAATCTTTTATTACAATTCACTTACATGTAATACTTTGTTCTGAGTTTTATTAACTGTTTCAAACACCAGTGTAGTTAATTTACAGTTCATTTTGTTTTAAAATGGATTTTGTTCTATAGCATATATACCATTAGAAAACTTAAGCACACGTATAGAAGTCAACTTAGAGTCTGTATTTGTATTGGAAAAGTTTTGGACATTGATAGACATATGTATTTATTTGTGAAGCCTTCTACTGAAACCGTACTAAACGTTCCATTAGGCATTTCCTATTCATGATTTATACTGTATAGTAGAGGAATGTTCTGTCATCAGCATGTTTGATACATTAAATTTCATTTTCCAGTAACACAATAAAAAAAAAACATTTTATTTCATCTGAAGAATTTATTTTCATAAAAAGCACTTCCATATTAAAAAGAAATTAAAATCGAGAACTGCTTAATTAATAAGAAATACGTCTGATTATATGATAATATATTTGTTTTATTATTTTGAACAGACAACACACATTTATTTTTTACCATCAACGTAAGGTGGACATTTCAGAACACCATTGCAATGAGCCCCAACAGGATGAATACTGTGATAATATCCACTGGTTCTTTTGGCAGGTACCTTGTCCGCATGCTTGTCCACACATACATATGATGTCCCAACCATGAGGTATCCTTGGTACTCCTGTCGCCACCCTTTATAACACGTCTTTCTTGCTGTAAATAACATGGAGGATAAATAAGAAAGGGAACACCCCAACCCAACACATATACTTTTGTCCGAAAAAAGTATTTTTCTTTAAATCCAGACGTATTTTTTAAAATAGAAATATTTTTCTCTGTGTTTTTTTTTCTACTAAACCAACTGCAAAATTCTTTTGAATAGCATTTTTGTGTTTACTCACGCGTAAAAAGACAAACGGAGGAACTTTAATTTGTAACTTGTGTATATCAGTGTTATATTTCACATTTTAGCTAATATACAGTAAACAAATTTTTATTCGCAAGAGCCTCGTCATCGCGAATATTTCTTGCAGCGATCTGGTCCTCAAAGTTTCTGTGTCTTTAACAATAGATCCAAAATAGCTTTGATCGCAAAAAATTATCGTCTAGTTTACCCGGATAAATTGCCAAATAAATCTGTCGCGAATAAAAGTTGGTTTACAGTATCTTATATCTCACCTGGGAATACCATTGTAACAGTTTTATGATGAACCATGCAGACAGCACAGGGAACACCATGATTATGTAACGACTGAAGGTTACCATTGATGGTATCTGTAGTAAGCTGCGCCCAAAACCTTGGAATCAATTGCAATAATTCTATGATAAGGATTGGCTCCCAACTCTGGGTCCCTCTGTAGACAAATAGTATCTGTATTTATATGGGTATTGGCAGAATAAGACCCTCCAGCGAATCCTGTAACATATTTTTAGCAGGTATAAAAATTGTTTTTGTTTTCAAAGGAAGGTTTGTGTTGTTTCCTTTAAGCCAGTTTTAAATCTTATATTCAAATCTTATGATACAGAGGAATTTAAAAGGAAGAATCCTCACTGACCTCTCAACAACTAATTTATACAATAACAATAGAATGACGACTTTGATTTACCAGAGAAAACTAATTCAGCATTAGATGGACACTTTTTCTTGCCCCATCTTGTGTAAAGACTGCTTCGTTTTCTTTCATCTGCCAAAAAAGATTAAAAGTATATGGTAAAAATAATGCAGCAATTTTTTTTATTAAAGATTTACCCATAGAAGAAGACCTCTTTTTGTTATATTCATAACACATTACCTTCTTTTCTGAAACTAGCGTTCACCCGTCCTTCTATTTGTCTCACCAATTTCTCAATGACGCCAGTAAATCTTTCGAATTCTTCTTTTAGAGACTCTATCTCTAAAGCAGAAGACACTTCTTCAGTAAGGTATCCCTGTAAAACGTCTTTACAAGTTCCGGCCTGCGTTTTTCCTTCTGTCGTGTGAAGAAGTAACAACAAAGTCAAGAAAAGCTCCATCGCCTGAGAAATAAAATTAAGGCCCCATGAATTACTTGGTTCTTGTAATGTTCTAAAACTTGTACATGTTTCTTTTTAGCAGATACATGTTAATAAGTCAGGAAGCAAAACAGACAATCATTTTAATGTTATATAAGCTTTTGAATTAAGATCAGAATCTAAAAAAATTTAGAGAACCTTATGGTTTCAGATTTAGTCAAACTTGTTTTTCTCTGACTTATAACAGATGTTTATTAGATATTTTAAAGCATTGGTTTAAGAATGAGGATTTTTATTTATATAATAAATCAGAAATTTCAGATCCGAACAATTTCATATTCAGATAGGATGAAAGATATTATGTATAAACGATATTTTAAAAGTTTGTTCTAAGACTTTCTCATATTCCTCATCAATACCGGATTCTGTTTACAGAAATCAAATATGAAAAAAAATTGACTTAGTAAGTTTTGTTTTCGGGATACTGAAACTTATTTAAATGATTTTCTCGATTGTAACCATACCATGCATTCAACATTTAGTATGTAAAATTTCAAATAAGTGAATGACTATTCACTAAAGTGTGTTTTACGATGGGATATGTGATTTTTTATCTTTACATATTTATAACAATAAAAAATATACCTACTTTGACCGGATTGTTAAGCACAATATGGAGAAATGTATGATTATTAACAACATAAAAATAAATATTTAAAAAAAACGGACTTTTTGTAAATTCATTATAGAATAAATGTAAGATTTTGCAACCAGGATTTTGTTATTAAGTTTATATTATGATAATCAATTGATTATCAGCTGAAATAAATAATAATAACGACACCTGATGACTTTAACTTTTCAATCGTCGACCTCCCTTACTTCTGCAGCAATATACTGTTAACCAACTTTTATTCGAGACGAGCGTATTTCGCGATTTCCTTGGATAAATTAGTTGGCGGCGATTAATTCTAGCGATCAAACCTATATTGAATCTGTTGTTAATAGGCAAATATACTTTAAGGGCCGGTTCACGTTAAAAAATATTCGCAATGAGGGATCTCTCGCGAACTTCGAGAAAATTTCTTGCACGCGAATAAAAGTTGGTTCACAGTACCTTCATTTTCTGCCTACGGGGTTTATAGCTTTCAGGTGATTCGAAACCCTAGATCATGCTCTACGTATAAAAAATAAAAAACACAAGGCAAATAATTGACAAACAAGTAGATAAAACTAGAATATCGGCAATCACATTTAAAGTGAACATTTAGTAATCAGCAAATACAATTTATGACAAATGTTAACTAATTTATTGTTAAGTCAAATGCTAGCTGACATTCATGCATGTACTGATTGCTAGGCCATTATATAAACAGGGAATTTACGTCGAATTTTCCGTTATTCCCGATCATGACAAGGAGCACACACGGGTGTGACCGGTCGGCAGGGAATGTTCACTCCTCCATGGCACCTTGTCCCACCTCTGATGTTTTAAAGGTCCGTATTTGCTCTTTTCAAATTTTGTATTGTTTTATGTACATTTGAACGTGAATAATGTTCGGTATCTCTCTATATATTTTATTAATATTGAACATTACTTACTTGTTATAAGTCCCCTACCTGTGAAACCGGAGTAGACTATAGGTTTCCTTTGCGTCTTTTCGTCCGTCTAGCTGTCTGTCTGTCCGTCCAGCTGTAGCTGTCCGTCGTGTGTCTGTCTGTCCCCCGTCTGTTTGTCAGTCTGTCCTACTTGGTTTTCCGCAAGTTTTCTAAACGCTTGCAGATATTTAGCTGAATTTTAATATGTGAGTGTATCTTGATGGTTTACAGTTCAAGTTTGAATTTCGTTCCGCTTCATTGATTTTTGACAGAATTATAGCATTTTGATTTTTCATAATGGTTTATTATGATCGGGTTCGTGTTGCGCTGATCATGAATTCCGATGGTCAACAAGGTCAATATGAAGCAAAAAAAGACGTTGAAAAAATGAGTTAAATTTTCACCTTTATGTGGATTATTTTGTTAGGTTAAATGCATTCACAACCTCAAAATCAAGCAGTTTTACCTCGGTCAGAACTTTAGCATATTCAAAAATGACATCCTTGAGAAAAAGGGGAATCCAGTAAGGGACATGTATTGCTTATATATGCAATACTCTCATAATGCTTGTTTTCCATATCAATTTTATGCCCACGTATGTAATGCAATGTATAGAAAAGTAACGGCTTAAATCAACTGATCCGAAACTACTTGATACATGAAATTCACCATTTGATATGATGAAAATTACTTTAGTCGTGTTTTCTTTAATGACTAGGTAATTTGAAAGAATTGTCCGTGGAAACAAGTGTACATAAGTTTTGCCTCCATGCCTCTAAGCATTTGTATTCTAAAAGATGGTTTCATATTTCTTACCTTATAATAATAAAGCCAGAATCAATTAAAATTGAGAGAAGTCAACGCTTTTTATACATGCATATCATGATAAATATTTACGTTATATATATATATCATAATTGATGGTTGGATGGAAAATGTGATATTATAAATGCATTTTGTTTACCAGATGTTTCACGAAAATTTTAGATTTAACTGTAATGTTACACCAGATAAGTACAGTACCTTTAATTAAAATTTGCTTTTCATGACATGTTTCTTTTTGTATGCTTTTATGGAGTAGAATTGCTGAACATATATACAGACAAAAATATCTTTATCCCTTATATTTTAACAAGAAAATGTCTGACATATTAATTTTTACAGATTTTAGTCAATTAAGCTACCACTGAAATAAAAATTTACGAAATATACAATATACCGGTATATTAAACACACAATTCATTTTAATTAATGAGTTATTTTCAATTTTATGTCATTTTCTTTTATACGTATTTTATATCTTAATTTCCTTTTTTTCCTTTAGATTGATAAATCTCATAGACTAGCACAAATGATTAATGAGGAAAGATTGTGTTATTATAAAATATGCTTAATGTAAGATTGAAGACATTCTGTATTTATCTTCAACATAATGTTTTTGCTTCAACTAGTAAAAGGTAATTTATTAAACTGAGTGAATAAATTTCCCAAGTCTTAGAAATCTGTAGGATTCTTTCTTTACTAGATCTTGACCTCAAGAGGGCTTAATATATATAATATCAGAAAGAAAATGACTTGAATACACATCTTACAATGTATCTCTTAACCCACCCACCCTTTACCGATAATAACACACGGTTATTTTGAAAGGTGTAGTTGATGCAGATATAAAAACATAAAAAATCACAATTTTAGCTGCAAAAGATGCAACTTTAATTAACTTTGGTGAACACTTTACAACTTTAATTTAATATAGCACAAACGTTTGATCATTTATTTACTATAAAGAAACCTTTTGAACTTTCATTTACTATGTCACAAGTGACATTGTGTCAATGTTTAATACTGTAAATCGGCAAATAATCACCGTGACGATGGTTTTAATTTCGCTATGTTCGCGATTTATAATTTTTTCGCGAATTTAAACCCATCGCGAATGATATTATTAGTTTTAGAAAATTTTAAATGCTCATACGAAATTCAAATTAATTTCTTGCAGCGTGAAATTAAAACCATCACAATTGGTAGCTTGTGAGAAATCGTGAAATTTTAACACCGTGGAATAAAAACAGCTTACAGCATTAGCTGATTGTACATGTATTGGTAAGAGTTATCTTTATTTAGGGATTAGGAGTTATCGTTTATTTCATTTACGCACTATTGGTTACTGAATTGTATTTTTATCAACATGCTTTGATTAGTTTAGTCAGTTATTTATTCTGGGTGTTGGCTAGTGTTTGTCCGATGAGTCTGACGCCGTGAGTAGTTTACCAATGGTTAGTGATCTTGGGTTTGTGCTTTTATATAACTCATGCTGTGTAAACTTGGGTGTGTTTTAGCTGTTTCCCCTGCTGTGTGATCTTGGGATTCAGTGATGTTTGTAGCGGCGTTGAGAGCAAGACCTGGGTGGCCGACAGTATGTTTTATCTTGTGTAAAACGCCACAGCTCAGTAGGTGTTTACGCTTTACAATATATTTGTTGTACATTTTAAAGAGAAATACCCGGTATTCTATGTAAAACTGTTAGCAATATACCGAGAATGTATGTATTTACGCTTTGATTTATTTACTTGTTAAACGGCAAATAAATGTTTTCTTTTGTAGTTTGTTTGTAAAATCTAGTATTTTGAACAGATATGCGTTTCGAACATTTTATTAAAGAAACCCTATGAAAATTGTAGGTGACCAAAATTGTATACAGAGAAATTGTGCACTTTTTCCCCGGTCGCAATTCTCTTTTGAGAGGATTTGAAAAATAATTCTACACATACAATGATTTTAAATTATTGCCTACTTACAACTTTCAATAACATCGTAATAATGTACGACATAAAATTACCTTTGTTTCATTCATATACTACTGTAACAATTTGTGAAGTGTGAAATCCTTATTGATGGACAATATTAGACTTACGCTTGTTTCCATAATCTTTATGCGAATACCAGAGGTAATAAAAAGTTAATAAGACCAGAGGTAACTTTATATTGTACATGTTTAGGGCGATCATAGGTCACCTTATATTGTACATCAAAATGGAGACTATATGTCATCTTCTGTTCTACATCATATGGGGGACCAGAGGCAACCTTATTTTGTACATCACTGTGGGGACCAGAGGTAACCTTATATTGTATATCAGTAGAGGGACCATAGAAAACCTTATATTGTACATCAGTAGGGGGATCGGGGGTCACCTAATATTGTACATAAGTAGGGGGACCAGAGGTCACCTTTAATTGAAAAATAGTAGGACCAAAGGAAACCTTATGATGCACTCTACATAAGAGGGGGAACAAAAGTTATCTTATTCAAAATTTAAATCTTATATTGTACATCAGAAGGGGACATTCGTAGGGGGACCAGAGGGCACCTTATATAGTTCATCAGTAGGGGGACCTGTGGTCACCTTATATTGAACATCAATAGGGGACCAGAGGACATCTAATGTTACACTTTAGATCAATAGGGGACCAGAGGGCACCTTATATTGTACATCAGAAGGGGACATCAGTAGGGGGACCAGAGGACACCTTATATCGTTCATTGGTAGGGGGACTAGGGGTCACCTGATATTGTACATCAGTAGTGGGGACCAGAGGTCACCTTATATGGTACATTAATAGGGGACCTATGGTCAACTTATATTGAACATCAATAGAGAACCAGATGACACTTAACATTACATTTTACATCAATAGGGGACCAGAAGTAAGCCTGTAATGTACATCAGTAGGGGGATCAGAGGTCACCTTATATTGTATATCAGTAGGGGGACTAGAGGACACCTTTTATTGTACATCAGAAGGTGGACCAGAGGGCACCTTATATTGTACATCAGAAGGGGGACCAGAGGACACCTTATATTACACTTTAGATCAATAGGGGGACCAGAGAGCACCTTATACCGGTATTGTACATCAGTAGGGGCATCAGTAGGGGGACTAGAAGTCACCTCATTATGTATATCAATAGGGGACCAGAGATAACCTTATTTTGTACATCAGTAGGGGGACTAGAGGACATCTTATATGGTATATCAGTAGGAGGACCAGAGGTCACCTTTTATTGTACATCAGTAGGGTGACCAGGGGTCACCGTGTTTTGTACACTAGTACGGGGACCAGAGGTCACCTTATATTGTACATCAGTATGGGGACTAGAGGACACCTTATATCGTACATTGGTAGGGGGAATAGGGGTCACCTTATATTGTACATCAGCAGGAGGACCAGAGGTCACCTTTTATTGTACATCAGTATGGGGACATCAGTAAGGGACTCAGAGGACACATTATATTTAACATCAGTAAGGGGACCAGAGGTCACCTTATATTGTACATCAGTAGGGAGACTAGAGGACATCTTATATTGTACACGATGTACATCATTAGGGGGACTAGAGGACACCTTATATTGTACATCAGTAGGGAGACCATATGTCACCTTATAGTTTACATCAGTTTTGGAACCAGGGGACATCTTATATTGTACACCAGTAGGGAGACTAGGGGTCATCTTATATTGTACATCAGTAGGGGGACCAGGGGTCACCGAATTTTGTACGCAAGTAGAGGGACCAGAGGACAGCTTATATAATACATCAGCAGAGGGAACAGGGGTCATCTTATATTGTACATCAGTAGGGGGACCATAGGACATCTTATATTGTACAACAGCAGGGTGACCAGGGGCAATCTCATATTGTACATTAGTTGGGGAAATCAATAGGGAGACCAGAGGACACATTATATTGTACATCAGTAGGGGGACCAGAGGTCACCTTATATTGTACATCAGTAGGGAGACTAGAGGACACCTTATATTGTACATCAGTAGGGAGACCATAGGTCACCTTATAGTTTACATCAGTTGTGGAACCAGGGGACATCTTATATTGTACACCAGTAGGGAGGCTAGGGTTCATCTAATATTGTACATCAGTAGGGGTACCAGGGGTCACCAAATTTTGTACGCAAGTAGAGGGACCAGAGGACAGTTTATATAATACATCAGCAGGGGGACCAGGGGTCATCTTATATTGTACATCAGTAGGGGGACCATAGGACACCTTATATTGTACAACAGCAGGGTGACCAGGGTACATCTTATATTGTACATTATTTGGGGAAATCAATAGGGAGACCAGAGGACACCTTATATTGTACGTCAGTAGGGGGACCAGGGGTCATCTTATTTTGTATACCAGTAGGGGGACCAGAGAGCACCTTATATTGTTCATCAGTAGGGACATCAGTAAAGGGACTAGAGGAAACCTTAGATTGTATATCAATAGGGGGACCAGAGGTAACCTTATATTGTACATCAGCAGGGGGACCAGAGGACACCATATATCGTACATTGATAGGGGGACTAGGGGTCACCTTATATTGTACATCAGTAGGGGGACCAGAGGTTACCTTATATGGTACCACATTAGGGTGACCAGAGGTTACCTTATATTGTACATCAGTAGGGATACTAGAGGACACCTTATATTGTACATCAGTAGGGGGACATCAGTAGGGGACTCAGAGGACACATCTTATTTAACATCAGTAGGAGACATCAGTAGGGGGACCAGAGGTCACCTTATATTGCACATCGATTAGGGGACCAGAGGACACTAAATATTATACTTTAAATCACTAGGGGGGCCAGAGGTAACCCTGTATTGTACATCAGTCGGGAGAGCAGAGGTCACCTTATATTGTACATCAGCGGGGGGACCAGAGGTCACCTTATATTGTACATCAGTAGGGGGACCAGTGGACACCTTAAATTATACAACAGCAGGGGGACCAGGGGTCCTTGTATGTTGTGCATCAGTAGGCGGACCATAGGGCACCTTATATTGTAAAACAGCAGGCTGACCAGGGGATATCTTATATTGTACATAAGTTGGGGACATCAGTAGGAGGACCAGAGGACACCTTATATTGTACATCAGTAGGGGGACCAGGGGTCATCTTATTTGGTATACCAGTAGGGTGACCAGAGGTCACCTTATATTGTACATCAGTAGTGGGACCACAGGACACCTTTTATGTACATCAGAAGGGGGAACAGTGGTCACCTCATATTGTATATAAGTAGGGAACATCAGTAGGGGGACCAGAGATCACCTTATATTGTACATCAGTAAGGGGACAAGAGGACACCCTATACTGTACATCAGTAGAGAAACCATAGGGCACCTTATATTGTACATCGTAGGGAGACCAGGGTCACCTTATTTTGAACACCAGTAGGGGGACTAGAGGACATTTTATATTATACATCAGCAGGGGACCAAAGGTCACCTTATATTGTACATCAATTGTGGAACCATGGGACATCTTATATTGTACACCAGTAGGGAGACCAGGGGTCATCTTATATTGAACATCAGAAGGGGGACCAGGGGTCACCATATTTTGTACACCAGTAGGGGGACCAGAGGACATTTTATATTATACATCAGCAGGGGGACCAGATTTCACCTTATATTGTGCATCAGTAGGCGGACCACAGGGCACCTTATATTGTAAAACAGCAGGGTGACCAGGGGATATCTTATATTGTACATAAGTTGGGGACATCAGTAGGAGGACCAGAGGACAACTTATATTGTACATCAGTAGGGGGGCCAGGGGCCATCTTATTTGGTATACCAGTAGGGTGACCAGAGGTCACCTTATATTGTTCATCAGTGGTGGAACCATAGGAAACCTTTTATGTACATCAGAAGGGGGAACAGTGGTCACCTCATATTGTACATAAGTAGGGAACATCAGTAGGGGGACCAGAGATCACCTTATATTGTAAAACAGTACGGGGACCAGAGGTCACCTTATATTGTACAACAGTAGGGGGACCAGGGGTTACCTTATATTGAACAACATTAGCGGAACGAAAGGACACCTTATATTGTACATTAGTAGGAGATAACAGTAGGGGGACCAGAGGCCACTTTATATTGTACATCAGTAGGGGGACAGAGCCTTCAGTTCAGTTTCAACGTAAGTTACTAGGTGGACCAGAGGTAAACTAATATTGTACATCAATAAGTTGACCAAAGGTCACCTTATATGTTATTTCATTATGGAGACTAATGGACACCTTTATATTGTACAACAGAAAGGGGACCATAGATCACCTTATACTGTACAAGAGCCTACGTCAGGTTATATTGTACATCATAAGGGGAAACGGAGGTCACGAAGCATCAACGATTTTAGACCCGTCTTAACCAACAGACACCTTAAAAGAAAACAAGGGCGGACCAGAGGTTACAAATAAAATGCATATTAACGAGATGGTAGAGGTTCACTTAAGAACACGACAAGAGGCCTATGGATCTTATAGGTCATCTGAACATCTTGCAAAACTTTAAAACTTTCATTTCAAATAATCGGTAATAATTAGCAATAATTAGTAGTGCTCATTGACCACAAAAACCCTCATCCTGAGGTCATATATTTCATAATTTTGAAAAAAAGGACCATTGTTCATTCTTGAAAAAAAAATTGGTTTATACCAAAGAACAAATTACAAAGCAATAATTCAATTACAGTATTGTCTACAAATTACATGGTACCCATGAGCCAGGGGGCCTTGAAATTTATAATTCTGGACGACGCTCCCTTGCTTCTCATAACTATATGTAGTTAGTTTAATTAATATCAAGGAGCAGATAGGAAGATTTTTTAAAGAATTAAGGAGGCTGGTGGTCAACAAATTAACCACAAATTAACCATCAGATTTAACTTATTTTTTTAGATACGGTATCATAAGCTGTCGACTATCATTTGGCAAAGAAAAAAATCATACATTTTAGTTTTAAAATTTGATCATTTTTGTATATCTTTATAAGGGACTCTTCTTTTAAAGGAGATCAAAATAGTCTGAAAATGGCTGCCAACCCCAGCCTCTTCAATGAATTTAAACTTTACAGTTTATATAGCCCCACCGTAACACCGGAACCCCTGACCTTTGCATGGGTCACGAATTTCAAAACTTTGGAGAGAATACCCTTCCTTATCACAACTTTGCATGTAGTTAGTTTGTTTAATATCCAGGGGCAGAGGGAAATATTTTCAAACAATAAATGCATTTCATAAATTAATATAATTTTTTTATAGCCCTGTCCTAACCCTAGGGCCACTGACCCTGGGACAATGAATTTCACAATTTTGGTATGGAGTCAATGCTTATAATAATTATGCCAACAGTTCGACGGTTTGATGTTAATGAGTAAAGAAGATTTTGAAAGATTTCATCAATTGTAGTAATTTCGCCCAAACTTTCTTGCCTTAAGGGATGGAGGACAGGGACCATAAATTAAAAAATCTCCCCTTCATTATAGATGCTTTATGCCAAAATTGGTTATAAATGGTTGAGGGATTACAGAGAAAAGCTGAAAATGTTCGAATGTTAACGCACAATGCACAGCGCACGACGCCAGAAAAAAAAAACCATAACAATAAGTCACATGCGTTGATTCAGGTGACCAAATAAGGAGTCCTTTGGTCTTAATATTTATGTAAAATATTAGGTGTCTTCTGATATCTCCCAGTTGACTTACAATATAAGATGACCTCTGGTCTTCTTATTGATGTAAAATATAAAGTGTCTTCCGGTTTCTTCATTGTCGTTCAAAATAGTGTTATCATTAGTTTTAGTGATGTTCAATACAATGTGACCTCTTGTCCCGCTACTGATGTACAAATTACGAGGGCTGTTCAATTAATAATGTCCTGAGCTGTATGACATACAATACTAAGCTTGAATTTTTCGCATTATTGCATCTTTAAGGCATTTATAACAATTGATGTGACTACTTTTCATCACATAGTTTAATTGTGAAAAGCTGGAAAACAAGGGTATTCGAGACACTGCATTTAAAATGAATTGTAAAGAATCAGTAAACTAGAGTGAAATTAAACCGTCCATTGAAGCTGCTGTAAAACTTGTTAAGAATCCCAAAGAAATATCCACTGAAATATTTAAAAATCTACTGCAATCAATGTTTGTTTTATAGACAATTGAGCAGGTGGATTTCAATAATAAAAAAACATATATAATGGGCATCAAAAATGGATACCGTACTTGCAAACAAAAAATAAACAAATAATGTACTGTTTGCCAAATTTCAACAAATAATCACTGATGGAGTATGATTGACTTTACGACACATAGCAAAGAATGGAGGCGTACAAGGCGAGGACAATCCCCCGCTCTGAAAAAAGATATTTCTCAATTCGGAAAGTAATTTTTTTTCAAAATTTTATGGTTTATATCATCTTTTACATATCAAATTCTGTATTTCATTGTTTTAATAATTTATGAATAATTCATTTTTATTCATGTTTTTAAGACATTTGAAAACAAAAAAAAGAGAAAAGAAAAAGCTTTATGTATGATTCGAACTTTCTCCATAGCGCAGTTTTGGTCCAAGACCAACCGCTTTTTTTTCTCTCTTTTATTGATTAATCAAACAAATAGTACAATACATACTTTATCACAGTCAATATCCACTATATGTTATCAATGCGTCGTTAATAAAAAATTTAAAAAATGAATAACAAGGTTCCTTCTGTTTCTTTCAAAATAGGATTTTTCCTCAAAAATTTCTTGCAAAACATTTTTTGTTGTTTTCTACTGTACATAGTTGATAATAATTATAATAAATGTAATGCCTTATTAAGTATTTGCAAAACTTTATCTAATCTAATTTTTGATTGCTTTGTAAAAACACATGTCTCCTTCTATAAATAGTACACATCGATATGAAAAAATTGACAAAAAAGGTGTTAACATTCTAAATTCTGCTAGGGAATGTTATTAACAAAGACCAACCGCTTTTTTATCCACTACGCTACGAAGTATATGCACTATTGACGTCTTTCAGTGTGATTTAATGGACGGGTTTGTTGAAGCGTAAATTTTATCAGAAAAGTTCGATTTTCGCATAGAATGGGTTCAGATTCCATTTTTTGGACAAATGAAATAGATTTCACATTTACATTTCCATCATTTAAGCGTTCACGAAGAATGGAGACTTGACCCATTCATGTTCAAAATTCGTTTTTTATAGATCTATTAAACCCATTTTCCGCTAAATATGCTTAACTGTCAACTTTGAACTAATATAATCAAATGATAAGTCGTTCAGAAAAATAAAATAATAAAATATTTTGAAGATGACATTACATGATTTTAGAAAAATATAGCTTTTTGTGAATTTTGAAAATTGAAAAACATTTTGTCTCAGAGCGGTGTATTGTACACGCCTTATACACCCTCTTTCAAAATAGACATCATTTCGGGAGTAGTTCACACTGTTTTAAAAAACGTTTGACAGAAAAAAAGCTTATTACTCAAAAGAAACCCTTTTTAAAAATGAGTAAAAACGACTGCGTATAAGAATATATGAACCATTATTAAATATATCAGTAATTGTAGTTATCACGTTTATTTGAATTTCAAACAGATAATGAAACTTGAATCTATTGCTTAAAACCCTCAAAACCAAATTTACAATAAGTTGTACTTGACAAAAACAGCAAAGGTCTGAGAAGAGTGGAGAATTGCAAGAGCACAAAGATAGATTTATGGGCAATTTTCTTAAATATTAGTGGTATTATTGTTCAAATTCGTATTCGGGTTTGCAGTTTAATTTCCGGAGAAATCTAGAAAGCATTTTTTTTTTTGCAAAAAAATCAAAAGGTTAATGAGAATCAGGAATCCACAACATTAGATTTTTTTCATGACAGCGTCCAAACCCGATAAACCTTGAAGAGTAAAGGAATCTTGGGAATAAACAAAAGTTAATGTTCATCCACTTTAACAATATTCGTCAGATCTTTCGCCTTTTGACTTGTTCCATTTGCCAAACTTGAGAAAACGCCTTTCAGAAGGAAGAAACAAGTGCAGGAAATCATATGATCTGCAATTACCCAGTATACAAAGGTTCATACCCGAAAATGAGTTGAAAAAAAAACAATTGAAAATGAATCAGAAATCGGATAAAAAATGTTACTTACATGTGTTTTAATGAAAAGATAATTTTAGGTTAAATCATTATAACTAAATGATTGAAAAGCTATTTTTGTTTCTTTCCGAGCACCAAAGACATTATTTATTAAACGACCCTTGTATAAGGTGACCTAACGATGTACAATATCAGGTGTCTCTGGTCCCCCTTCTGATGTACAATATACGGTGACCTCTGGTCCCCCTACTGACGTGCAATATAAAGTGGCCTCTAATCCCCTTAATGAGGTACAATATAAGGTGACATCTAGTCCCCCTTCTGATATACAATATGAGGTAACCTCTAGTCCTCCTACTGGTGTACAATATAAAGTGACCTCTGGTCCTACTGATTCATAATGTAAGGTGACCCCTGGTCCCCCTGCTGATGTACAATATAAAGTGACTTCTGATCCCTTACTGATGTACAATATAAGGTGACCTCTGGTCCCCCTTCCGATGTTAAATTAAAGGTGACCTCTGGTCCTTCTACTGATATACAATTAGAAAATGGCCTCTGGTCCCCCTACTGATGTACAATATAAGATGTCCTCTGGTCCCCTTCTAATGTACAATGTAAGGTGACCTATGGTCCCCCCACTGATATACAATATAAGGTGACCCTTGGTACCCTTGCTGATGATCAATATAAAGTGACCTCTCATCCCCTTACTGACGTGCAATATAAGTTGACCTCTAGTACCCCTTCTGGTGTTAAATATAATGTGACCCCTGGTCCCCCTTTTGATGGAAAATATAAAGTGGTCTCTTGTCCCCTTACTGATGTACAATATAAGATGACCTCTGGTCCCCCTTCTGATTTTAAATATAAGGTGACCCCTGGTCCCTCTGCTGATATTCAATAAAAATGGCTTCTGGTCCCTCTACTGACGTACAATATAAGGTGACCTCTAGCCCCCCTTCTGATGTTAGATATAAGGTGTCCTCTGGTCCCCCTTACTGATGAACAATATAAAGTAGCCTCTGGTCCCCCTACTGATGCACAATATAAGGTGACCTCTGGTCCCCCTTCTGATATACAATATAAGGTGATCCTTGGTCTCCCTGCTGATGTAAAACATAAGGTGACCTCTGGTCATCCTACTGATGTTAAATATAAGGTGACCTCTGGTCCCCCTACTGATGTACAATATAAGGTGACCTCTGGTCCCCCTTACTTATGTACAATATAAGGTGATCTCTGGTACTTCTGCTGATGTACAATATAAGATGACCTCTGGTCCTACTACTGATGTACAATATAAGGTGTTCTCTGGTCCCCTTATTGATGTTCAATATAAGGTGACCTCTGGTCCCTCTACTGATATACAGTACAATATAAGGTGACCACTAGTCTCCGTACTAATGTAAAATATGGGGTGACCTCTGGTCCCCGTACTGATGTACAAAATAAGGTGCCCTCTGGTCACCCTACTGATGTACAATATAAGGTGACACCTGGTACAACTGTTGATGATCAATATAAAGTGACCTTTGATCCCCTTACTGATGTACAATATAAGATGACCTCTAGTCCCTCTTCTGGTGTTAAATATAAGGTGTCCTCTGGTCCCCCTACTAATGTACAATATAAGGTGACCCTTTGTACCCCTGCCAATGTACAATATAATGTGACCCCTGGTCCCCCTAGTGATGTACAATATAAGGTGTCCTCTGGTCCCCCTACAGATGTATAGTATAAGGTGTCCTCTGGTCCCCATATTGGTGTACTATAAGGTGACCTCTGGTCCCTCTACTGATGTACAGTACAATTATAGGTGACCACTAGTCCCCGTATTTTATAAAATATCGGGTGACCTCTGGTCCCCCTCCTGATGTTCAATATAAGGTGAACTCTGTTCCCCCTACTGATGTACAATATAAGGTGACCCCTGGTCCCCCTACAGATGTATAGTATAAGGTGTCCTCTGATATACAAGAGGTGACCTCAGGTCCTTCTGCTGATGTACAATAGAAGATGACCTCTGGTCCTACTACTAATGTAAAATATAAGGTGTCTTCTTGTCCCGCTACAAATGCACAATATAAGGTGACCTCTAGTCCCCATTCTGGTGTTACATATAAGGTGACCTCTGGAAAATATAAAGTGGTCTCTGGTCCCCCTACTGATGTACAGTACAATATTAGGTTACCTGTAGTCCCCCTACTGATGTACAATATAGGATGACCTCTGGTCCCCCAAATGATGTACGATATAAGGAATCCCCAAGTCCCACTTATGATGTGCAAGAAAAGATTACCTTTGGACCCCTATTGATTTAAAATGTAAGGTGACCTATGATCCCTCTGATGATGAACAATATAAGGTGACTACTTGTCTCCCTAATGATGTTAAATATAAGGTGGCCTCTGGTCCCCCTACTGATGTTCAATGTAAGGTGATCTTTGGTCCCTCTATTGATGTACAATATGAAATTACCTCTCTTTCCCCTTTATTACTTTCACGCTTCTGCTAATATATATTATTAGAATGTTGATCTTTATAAAATTATAAATATGATTATTTTGGAGTAAGACAAAGAAAATTGTCTATCATATAAAATTCAATTAATATATAAGGTGACCTGAGGTCTCCGTATTAATATCGATAAATTTAATTTTGTGCCTTTAATGCCTGGAGAGTTCCTAGAATGTTTTATTACTACGCAAAATGACGAACTATTTGCGGGGGAACCCAGGTCCTAGTTGAGCGTACGTTTTATCCTTCTGCGAGTGACCTCCCATTTAGAATTTTCTACGAAATGAAAACCAATGTAGCGTTTTTAATAAAGGTAAACAAAAGCGCACGTGCTCCCTTCAACAGCTGTTCAATAGCTGTAGAATCATCTCTGTAGCTAGAAAAAAGCGGTGATGGCTTTGTTGTACATTGTGTTCAGTGACAGACAGTAAACTGATTTTAACAGGCTGTAATTTACGGTAGTTCTACTGGACAAAGATGTGACCATTGCTAGCTGAGAACAAATCCTATAACCAGCTGATAGTGACTGCATGAGCCTGATGAGGCTGTGCTATGGAAGCACCATTTACTAACTGCAAAAAAATATTAAAAACAAATCCAAATGCCAATATTTTTATGACAAGTTATTTTCAATAAGGTAAATTACATAACAGAAACATCTAACCAGTTTTTACCATAATTATGAATACGTATTAGATGTTACGGGAAGTAACTCTAAAATAAAGAACAGTGTTGGTAGATCTGTGTCATGTTTCTAAATTTACATTTTCAGTCATGTAACTCGATATAATTGGAAATGAAGATACAATAATGTATATGATATATACATGTATATAATACATCAAAAATTCTGAAATAAATGTGTTTTGGAAAAATTTTATGGTAAAAAATTAAGTAGGTCCTTTTTACTTACATTTTACATAGGAAATGCATTGAGAACTTTAAAAACATTTATTTGACAAAATCTTAAAAGGGAGGGTGGTTTGATGGGTTAAATGTACCAGAATATAACACGTTTAATAACATTATACCTGCTCAAAAGTATTTGAATTTTATACTAAAGTCAGGAACCTTGCCAATGTCCTTAAAGTATGTTTACCGTATAGAGAATTTATTCTCGTTATACATGTATAAAGAGGTGACACGAACATTTTGCGCCAAAGATTCACTCAGCTTTCTTCGTTAAATTGGGATATTAATGCTGGGCAGGATGAAAGGTACACTTTGCCCTGATCATTATGTACGTCTATGTACGTCCTTACTTTTATATAGGCCCATAGTACGCAGCCTCCCCTAACATTTTCTAAGGAAAATGTTTTAAGTAAGTTGGAGAAAATGCCATTTTGAAGCTGTTCCCCCGACCTTTTGTTGCTGTACGGTTGATGCTGAAAATTTTCCGCATTTAATAAAAAGGGGGCCGAGAAGTAACAGCTAGACACCCCCACCCATTGCCAAGAAAAAGGGTCGAGTTCGAGTACTTTATTTTGCAATTCCCAATACTTGTTATTCACACCGCGGCCATTTTGAATCCAAAGCGAGGCTAGGAACGCAAACATGGCAGCGTGCTCTAAGTCGAATGAGTCTCCTGGCGCTTGGAGGGTTGCAACCCCCGTAACCCCCCTCTGGATCCGCCATTGATTTTGAAAACAGTGCAAAAACAGATCACATGACTGAATCAGCAATTTGGTAGGACCATTGACATTGGAGGTTAGTGCATGTGAGAGGTATGAGCCACCCGAGGGAGCTCCCAGTGGCAAAATTCGTCTCCCAGGACAAGATTTTAACCTATGTTATGTCAGAAAAATCTTGTACGATATATTTAGTTTTTCTTATTCTATATATTTTTTAAAATTATTTTTGAGAATTTATTTTAAAGAAACCATCAAATTTTCCCTATTTTCATTTTTCCCCTTGAAAAAAATAAAGGTTTGGCAATTCAATTTAATACCATTGAATCCATATCATCAAAGTGCAAAAGAGCTATGTATGATAAGTGTCTAGAATGTGCCCTTAAAAATAATATCTTAATACTACATATACAGCCCTAAGTTTCACGGCTGTACAATTTACATGTATCTTTATTGGTAATTTTCAATTTGATCAAAACGCCATTAATTTAGAAATATGACATCATATAGTTCACGTTTTCCAGCCACTTTAGCCTATTTTGTATAAAACTGCTCCTTTAAAGCAGTTCTTCTTCCAGAAAATATTGAGCGTAAACTTTTAACAAACTTTATATTTTTACCAAAGATCTATACAAGACTAGCTGCGCTCTGTGTTTTTAAAAAGGAAAAAAAAAACGTTACGAAAAAGCTTATATATTTTTGTCTTACCTTGCTTGGATAAATTGCAAAAATAGCATCATTTCTGATGTAATTTATAGCCTGATGGTACATATAAATGTAAACAATGTATTGGAAATATTTTCAAATTAATCTTTTCTACAATATAAAAATAAATTATACATACTTACTATTTGGATATCATTCTAAAATGTTAATTTTAAGGGGGCCAAGATTGACTTTTATCACATTTAGCCCCATTCAAAAAAAAATAAATACTGATGCTGCTGAACAAATACTGTATATTAAATGTGCCATCAAACCTCCTTTATTGTCTGAGTCTCTCGTTACGAAAAAGTTTTTTATCTTCATTAATTGAATAACTATAAATCCATTTCAAAAAAGAATGCACGTTGGTTTTAAAATTTACCCAAAGATATGTCACAGATGTCTTATTTTAATTTCCATATACAATTGGCGCGCATTGCCAATTGAACACGATCGCTGCGTTTGTTTGTGTTGAGTGTTTGGTGTGAATGTTTTGAGAGATCATGTGACATTTGTTATTTTCGTATTTACACGTGTTTCCGATTTGGTGACCTAACGTGACCTCACTGCTGACCAATAACTGACCGTTTTTGACTAGCTGCCAACGCCCAGGACCAAGCCAGTGTTTCTGTGACGTTTTGAAACAGCTACGATCTTCTAGAATGGAATTCCGTCCAATTCAAGTAGGCCTACTACATATCTTTTTTTCGCTATTCACTAGAGTACTTTATTTACTTAGAAGTGAATACCGCTTGTTAAACAGTGCGGAGAAAACCATTCACTGGTCTTGAGCACGACATCACAGAAAGAATCAGAACCTGTGACAGATGTGTAAAATTTAAGTCTCCAGAGAAAGTATCAGTAGAACTGGTCAACATCAAATCATATCAACCTTTAGATCTTTTATGTATTGATTATTTGTATCTTGAAAAAAGCAAAGATGGTTATGAAAATATCTTAGTAATTACTGATCATTTTACGAGATACGCCCAAGCTTTTCCCTCTCGTAATCAAACTGCAAAAACTACAGCTAGAATTCTATTTGAAAATTTTGTTGTACACTATGGTTTTCCCAACAGACTTCACAGTGACCAGGGTCGGAATTTTACCAGTCATGTCATCAGGGAGCTGTGTAAACTAGCTGGAGTACAACAGTCACGTACCACGCCCTACCACCCTATGGGTAACGGCATGGTAGAACGGTTCAACCAAACGTTACTTAAAATGCTCGGTACGCTGAATGACAAACAGAAAGAGGATTGGAAGTCGTATGTAAGTACCTTAGTTCACGCGTACAACGTATCCAAACATGACAGTACAGGTTTTTCGCCATTTTTTCTCATGTTTGGCCAACATCCACGTTTGTCGATTGACGCATATTTAGGCTTAGATACCGATTCTACTGAAAGGCCTTAAAGTCGAGACAACTACTCTAAGAAACTTCAAAAACGGTTAGAATACGCTTACAAAGTTGCTTCTCGAGAAGCGGAAAAGAGTAGTACAAGATACAAATACAATTATGACACAAGATTAAGACAATCAAAAATACAGGTCGGTGACCGTGTTTTAATCAGAAATGTTGGGTTGAAAGGTAAGAGCAAACTGGCAGATAAGTGGGCCAGAGACACTTACATTGTAATAGGTCAGCCCAACACTGACATCCCAGTTTACAAGGTTAAAAAAGAGTTTGGGTCTGAGAAGGTGAAAACCTTACATAGAAATATGCTACTACCCA
Source organism: Saccostrea glomerata (assembly GCA_003671525.1). Classification (NCBI taxonomy): domain Eukaryota; kingdom Metazoa; phylum Mollusca; class Bivalvia; order Ostreida; family Ostreidae; genus Saccostrea; species Saccostrea glomerata. Next base: position 78,287 of record PRKT01000436.1, on the reverse strand, counting down.
TCTCATACCTCCCAAAGGTAACTGACACAGAGCCAACCTTTCCCAAGTACACTGTATAGGGATACCCCTATCCCAGAGCACATTCCTAAGTGTAGTTATAGGACTACTCCTGCCCCTGAGCAGACCACCCCTAATATGACGCTCCTCAAGGTGAGTCTCACTTCTGATCAGGGTGATACATTATCTGATTCCTCATCTTCTGATTCAGAATCCTCAGGTATATGTAATTCCACAAAGGAGGGTAAGGCCTGGCATTATTCATTTGAAAACTCCTCATGATTCTCAGGACACCATGTTTACATCTAGATCTGATTCCAGTGCTGCATGAACATCAAATCATATCAACCTTTGGATCTTTTATGTATTGATTATTTGTCTCTTGAAAAAAGCAAAGGTGGTTATGAAAATACCTTAGTAATTACTGATTATTTTATGAGATATGCCCAAGCTTTTCCCTCTCGCGATCGTAATCAAACTGCAAAAACTACAGCTAGACTTATTCTATTTGAAAATTTTATTGTGCACTATGGTTTTCCAAACACTTCTGAGTGACCAGGGTCGGAATTTTACCAGTCATGTCATCAGGGAGCTGTACAAAGTAGCTGGAATACATGTACAACAGTCAAATACTACACCCCACCACCCTATGGGTAACGGCATGGTAGAAAGGTTCAACCAAACAATTAAAATGCTCGGTACGCTGAATGACAAACAGAGAGAGAATGGGAAGTCGGATGTAAGTATCTGAGTTCATGCTTACAAAGTAACTAAATATGACAGTACGGGTTTTCCCCCATTTTTTCTTATGTTTGTGGGACATCCACGTTTGTCGATTGACGCATATTTAGACTTATATACCGATTTTACTGAGAATCTCAAAGTCGAAACAACTACTCAAAGAAGCTCCAGAAGCGGTTAGAATACGCGTACAAAGTTGTGTCTCTGGAAGCAGAAAAGAGTAGTGCACGATATAAATACAACTATGACAAAAGGGTAAGACAATTAAAAATACAGGTCAGTGACCATATTTTAATTAGAAATGTTGGATTGAAGGGGAAGAACAAAGTGGAAGATAAGTGAACCAGAGATATTCACATTGCAGTAGGTCAAACCAACACTGAAATCCCAGTTTACAAGGTTAAAAAAGAGTTTGGGTCATAGAAAGTGAACACCATACATAGAAATATGTTTTTATCCATTTCATATATCCCCAGGGTAACTGATACAGAGCAAACTATTCCTACGTATAGGGATACCCCTGCCCCAGAGCACATTCCTAAGTGTAGACATAGGAGTGTTCTTTCCCCCTGAGCAGACCACCCCTAATCAGACCATTCCTGATCAAAGTTTTAAGACTACCCCTGGTATAAAACTCCCCAAGGTGAGTCTCAATACATTGTGTGATTCCTCATCTTCTGATTCAGAATTATCAGATAGAACACAGTTATACCAGTATGTGAATTACAAAACAGTAACTCTTTATGATTGTTTTATTGATTCTCACAATATAAGAATATGCTAAGGGTTTAGACAATATGCCATGTTCATATCGCATGTAAATAATTGTGCATGTGCATTCAATGCGTTAAATGATATATACATGTATTTGATATCATTATACCTTTTATATTTTTTTTTCTGAAATCATTTGATACTTAGCGTATTTTCAAAAAAGTCTTACAGAAGGATATGGAGGCAACGAACAGTATTCAATCTCAAAGTTCATTAAACAATATACAAAATCAGAGCAGAGCAAACACGGTCCTCCGAAACATCGAAAAAAGAGGGGGGGGGGGGCTTCCTGTAACTTTTATGTTCATTATTTCAAATACTTTCACGAATTTGCGTATTTTCTGGCAACAAAAATTATGGAGGGAACTTCCAAATCAAAATATTATTAAAAACTACAAGTAGTATCCTTAGTAAAAGTAAGCCCACTCAATCTGCATACTATGAGAACATTTTAATTAAACTTTTCTCTTCATTTATTAAAAAATATTTCATACATACTTCTAAAAGTAAGTTACTTCTGAAGATGGATAGCTAAAGTTCGCCGGAATAACTTGTGTGTGGTCGGAGCCTTTAGTCAGGGTTGTGAAGGTACACGGAGGAAAGCAAATACTGGAAAATCTAGCGAGCAGAAAGAACAGAGGTTTTTTTTAATTTCTTCAAGACGTATAAATATCTATGGTACAGAAAAAAATCTCTCTCTCTCTCTCTCTCTCTCTCTGTGGGTGTGTGTGTGTGTATTTTCTTTTTTTAGGGTGTTATGGTCGGCATGGGACAAAAGGACAGCTATATATATGAGACGACGCCCAGAGTAAGAGAGGTCCCTCAAATACCCCATTGAACATGGCATCGTCGCCAACCGGGACGACATGGAGAAGATCTGGCATCATACCTTCTACAATGAACTTCGTGTTGCCCCAGAGGAGCATCTTGTCTTTTAACTTAAGCCCCACTCAACCCAAAAGGCCAACAAAGAAAAGATGACACAGATTATGTTCGAAACATTTAATTCTCCTGCCATGTACGTTGCTATCCAGGCTGTACTATCTTTATATGCATCTGGTCGTACAAATGGAATTGTGCTTGACTGACACACTCTGTCACACACACAGTACCCATTTATGAAGGCTACGCCCTTCACCAGGCTATTTTGAGACTAGATCTTGCTGAAAGAGATCTGATCGATTATATAATGAAAATTCTCACAGAACGTGGTTATTCTTTCACAACCACAGCTGACGGAGAAATCGTTAGAGACATTAAAGAGAAATTGTGCTACGTTGCTCTGGACTTTGAACAGGAAATGGCAACGCGGCATCATCATATTTTCAAAAAAAGCTACGAAATTCCTGACGGCCAGGTCATAACGATTTGATATGAACGATTCCGATTCCCTGAGGCCATGTTCCAACCTTCTTTGCTTGGAATGGAATCTGCTGGTATTCATGAAACAACATTCCACGGCATTATGAAATGCGACGTTGATATTCGCAAGCACGTGTACGCTAATACAGTTTTGTCTGGTGGTTCAACTATGTACCTAGGTATTGCTGACCGGATGCAGAAAGAAATCACTGTTTTGGCTCCGCACATAATGAAGGTCAAGATAATCGCTCCACCACAGAGGAAATACTCCGTGTGGATCGGCGGTTCTATCCTTGCCTCCCTTTCCACCTTCCAACAGATGTGGATCAGCAAGCAGGAATATGACGAATCTTGTCCTTCTATTGTGCATAGAAAGTGCTTTTAATTTCTAGTGATAATCCAACATTTTTTTCAATTGCCTTTCACAGATTTTTAGAAAATAATTTAATTTCATATTATTAGTTTTTAGTTTTTTTCCATATATTCAGGCAGCCTGTTAATTGCATATATTAATAAAGAAAATCATCAAATAGTTTGCTTTTTATTCTTATATTTAAGATGAGTCAAATAAGAACACCATTAAAAAAGAAATTTCTTAGTTTGTAAAATCTAATTTACATTATATATCTCAAGTGTTTTGTAAAAATATAAAGCGAATGTACAATATCTTTAAAGTATTTAACGTACTAGATAAACGCTAGAAGTCTTTGGTCAACATTGACATATTAAGGAGTTGATACTTACCTACCGGAAATGAATCTCACTACTTGCTTGATGTAGATTTTGACCCGTCGTCAAAGATCTTATAACCCAAGGTTCAGTGACACAGTAGGACACGGGCGTGAAAAGAGATCTTTAAGGAGGCTGAGGGTCAACAAATTAATCACAAATTAACCACCGGATTTAACTTATTCTTATTAGATATGATATCTTAAGCTGTCAAATATCATTTGGCAAAGAGATATTTAAAAAAATTATTTTTAAAATTTGACCATTTTCTATATCTTTATATGGAGCTCTTCTTTTAAAGGAGATAGAAATAGTCTGAAAATTGCTGCCATCCCCCTAGCCTCGTTAAGTTCTCAGTACAGGTCTAAAATCACAGGCAAATGTTGGCGTCTCAAGGTGAAATGCATTGAAATTTTCATGTAAGACTAGCAGAATAGATTATATTTTAAAATATACATATTACTGAAATTAGAAATCATTTGAAATTCAAATGCTAATACTATCGAATGATAAGATTTTAAATTAATTTTTTTTCTAATTTCCTATCTTGAAAATTTGTAATTTAAAAAGGTTGTATTTTATTTATTTTCATTTTATTGAGACAGAAATACAGCTCATTTTGTCCGTATATTTTTAGATCAGAGTTCATAGAAATCATTGAAATTTCATAAAGTCGCTATAACCGTAAAATTGTTTAGTTTGTTAATGTTTTATATGGAGGATTTTACTGTTTCTTTAAAAATTTACTAAACAAGATAAAAATGGAATTTAATAAGATGATAGAATAACATTCAGATTGCCGCAATATTTGAAGACTCTACAAATCACTAGGGCAAATTTCTTCCTGAAATATTCCTTACCTAGAATTATTTCTTTGAAAAAGAAATAAACGAACATGAACTTATTGTTTGAAAATAAAAAAAATATTAACATAAGTTAATGCTCTAACAGTAATTGATGTCTTAGAAACATATTCAACCGAAATTGTAAAGCAACAAAAAAGATGACTGTAACACTTTGTTCTGTATCAAATTTGATCGAATTGTTTTAACCATTTTAAAAAAATGTTCTGTTGCACTCTCAAGACCGACTATAATGACTCAACTTAGAAGTTTCCAGGTCAGGATTTGTTCCCCCTCTTATTCCATCAACAACTGTTTTGAAATTTTCTGAAAAAAAAAATTTCACATCGACCTACAAACCAAATAAATTTACCCTGATTTAAAGGAGGGCAAGCAAGCATTTTCAAAGAGTTCTAAAAATACAGTTTCGTTATTTTTAGAGTGAAGATTACAACTGTATATTTATTATACAAAATTACTCGATTAGAGGAAAAGGAGAAATACTGTACTTATTTGCAATGTATCAAAAAATAATAAGTTTGAAAAATAACACTCTCATTGCGCAAGAATTTATTTAAAAGTTCTTCAGAAATTGAGTTGAATTGAATGGGTTTTCTTCCCTTCCCTTTTTATTGTGCATTGGTGACACACATTTCTCGAACCTAGTACCGTATAAGTAGAATTTTTAGCGAGGATTTAATTTTGGCATTTTTAGCGAGGGTGCCGAGATCGCTAAAATTGAATATCGCTAAAAATTAGTTGCAATTTATTTGTTATGACTTCTTTAACATTCATTTCAAAATCGCAAAAATAACATCTCGCTAAAAATAAATTACCAGTTTTTCAGGGCAAATCGCTAAATTTGCGTCTCGCTAAAATTTCCACTTATACGGTATTACATAACTTTTTTACATGATCCCAAAGCTATAAATGTTAAACTTAAAGGTGCTGCTCAGTTGTGAAAACATATATAAGCAATTAAAATCTAATGATTTGATCATTTCAATCGAAAATCCAAGGCACTTCAAAGACAAGAAAATGTATGAGCGAAGAAAACCTTGCAGTTTAATTAGTTATCGACAATGAATATTGAATATGTTAACCGGTGAGACACACTCAAAATAAGGCTAAAATACGGACAAAGTCATGATGAATTAATAAACATAATCAATACAAACTGCTATAATGAATCTGTTAATCGTTTTAACGTTTTTATGCTACCTAGACCATTATCATTTAAAAATATTTATTTGAATTATATTTTTTATAATAAAAATATGTTATATATGAAACACATAAATTTGATTTTATATATATACAGTATATCTTAAATAAAACATAAATCATCAGCTTTATAATAATTACTCTTCTAAAGCGTTCTGTAAGCATTCGCCAGTTTAAAAAAAAACACTTTCTATTGCATGTAAATACATAATGCTTTTGTGCATATTATATTTCCACATATGCGTAATTATTCGGGGTATCACGTGATATTTACCCATACATTCGTATCTTATAAGGCAATTTATTTCTGAATGAGTGTTTGCTCGGTGAACCCAGATAGAACTACCACACATGTACATATAAAACCAATTTAAACGAAAATCCTGGAGATCACATTGTGCGATTGTTCATTAACTTGTTTTATGTTTTATTCATGTACTAAATGCACATGTATATATGTATTACAGTGGCTGCAGCGTTATTGTTGACAAAGCAATCGTGAAGAATCGTGCATGTATCGTGCGTGATCGTTCGTTTTACTTGCGATATCGTGCGTGTATCAGTCTCATTCACGTTTTTAAAGCATTATAAATGCTTTGACAATTCAATTTTTCAAAAAAAGACAAATTCATATACCCTGATATAGTATTGCTTTAACATACCCTTGTTGTCTGTAAATACTTTCACTCCTTTATCTAGGAATGGATGCTTTACATGGTGTAATGGTTGGCATGGGCCAGAAGGACAGTTACGTAGGTGATGAGGCCCAGAGCAAGAGAGGTATTCTTACTCTGAAATATCCAATCGAACAGGGCATTTTCACAAAGTGGGACTACATGGAGAAGATCTGGCATCACACTTTCTACAATGAACTTCGTGTGGCCCCAGAAGAACACCCTGTACTTTTAACTGAAGCCCCACTCAACCCAAAGGCCAACAGAGAAAAGATGATACAGATTTAATCCTTTTAATCTTTAACCTTTAATTCCCCTGCCATGTATGTTGCTATCCAGACTGTTGTGTCTTTATATGCATCTGGTCATACAACAGGAATTGCACTCGACTCTGGAAACGTTGTCTCCCATACAGTACCCATTATCAAGGTTACGCCCTTTCCCAGGCCATTATGAGAGTGGGTCATGCTGGAAGGGATCTAATCTATTATCTCATAAAAATCCTAACAGAATGCGGTTACTCTTTCACAACCACAGTTGAAAGAGTTACGAACTTCCTGATGATCAGGTCATCACTATTGGAAATGAGCGATTTAGGTATCCTGAAGCCATGTTCCAACCCTCCTTCCTTAGAATGGAATCTGCTGGTATACATGAAACAACAAACAACGGCATAATGAATGCAACGTTGATATCCGTAAGGACTTGCACGCAAATACTAGCTGTTTTGTCTGGTGTTTCAACCATGTACCCAGGTATTGCTGACCGCATGCAGAAAGAAATCTTTACGTTGGCCCTGTCTACAAGGTCAAGGTAATCGCTTCTCCAGAGAGGAAATACTCCGTGTGGATCGGTGGTTCTATCCTTGCCTCCCTCTCCACTTTCCAACAAAAATGGATCAGCAAGCAGGAGTATGACGAATCTGGTCCCTCCATTGTGCATAGAAAGTGCTTCTAAGAGCTATTCACAAGTGATGCTCAATTCAAAACATATTCATTCTATTTAACTCTTTTACTTCAATGGTATGACAGAAAAGTCAAATAGATTATTTTTTTAAATAATATTCTGTCTGAAATTTTGATTTTGCCCGGTGGGTTAAGTTATATGGTATCTCGATCCTGAAGCCTCAACCATTTATTACATTTTCATCTGTGTTTGTGGTTAAATAAGGCACAGTCATGCATTGAAGATAACAAATGGCAATTTTTCTATTAAAGATATTAAACTGCTGTAAACCTCTATCATTTCTTAGAAAAATATTTATTTAAAAAAAAATGAAGTCAAGTATGAAATATTTTGTTTTAATTTACAGGTGACTCCCGATCTCTCGAAGTTCAAGGGAACGAGAGAAAAGTTAGAGAGATCGAGTATTTCGAGAAATGGAAAGTAAAAAAATCCGGAATTATCAGTTCCGATCATCGAAGTTCCACTTTTACAGATACCGGAAGTATGTGCACGTTTTCAATCGTATTTTACAGGTAATTTACTTGACACTTTACGACACTTTACAACAACAATGATTGTATTTCGAATAAATAAAACATATTCCTAAAGATTCAATATTTATTTGTTCCTATTTCATAAATACATGAAATCCGAATAGCAATTGTAGGTTTTGGCTATTCCGTGGCGAGTTCGGGTCCTCCAACTTGTTTTTTTTTTAAATCTGTATTCTCCCTTGAGAAAAGAATTTCTTGTGTAACATTTCCCATACTGGAATTATTTAGATTATATATGATCATTATGAACGTTCATAGCCAACGGAAACTTACTGAAACGAACATCTATATCAATGAATTTTAAAAAAATTATCGTCTCGGTTTGAATTCAAGATAAGTTGTGAATATGTTCCTAAGTTACCCTGTGATAATAATTATTTCATAATTTGCTTTAGGACCGTTCCAAGTATTGAGTATATGCTTTAAAGAGCCTGTTCGATTCCCTACTTTTCCTCTCCCCTCACATTGGAGTCAGAAGCAAATTGAAAGTAGGAAGGGGGGGGGGTAATTGAAAGAGGAGAAAAAAAAACATCATTCAATTCTGAAATACCTTAAAATTTAAATACTATTTAGGGGATCAAAAATTTGAATTTCCATTTTTCTTCTTTGACTGCAACACAACGTGCCTGTTGAAAGTTGGTAAGGGTCTTATCCTATGCCTTAATGTTCAATGCATATATTCTGTCTACCTTTGCAAATAAAGCGGGGGAGGGTCGCTATTCCCCCCCCCCCCCATTCTGACGTATTTTCCTCACCCTGTGCAAATATTTCATAGCGTCTTTTGACTTTCATTCATTATCATCATTTGTGGTTTGTTATAAAATCTATTTCAGAGTACGGTATTCACTAAAATTTTCCCAACTCTCTTTTTATGCAAAGAATAAAATAATTGAGCCTCAAAATTTTCAACAAATACTTTTTATTTTGCTAAACTTACTTGTCCATCGAGCTAATTCCTTTTCTTTTTTATCTTACTTTCTTTGATAAATTTAATATAATTTGTCCTAGATCGAGATCAGTGTGCACAAATTAAAGAATTGAAGAGAAGGATCTGCTTTAATGTAACCAAGAATAAAAATCACACATTAAAGAAAAATTCAAATGATAGAATATCAGTCTTTTTCAGAGCTTGCTTTGTTCACTATAAACTTGATCATGCATCCCCTAACCCGACCCTATAATCTCAAGCTGGGTAGGTACATGTATAAGTAGGTAGGTTCTAAGTAAATATTTGTTTCTGACAGTACATTAAAATTACAATTTAAAATAAAAAAAAAATACGTGTTGTAAATAAAAGTTATTTCTTTAAAAAAAAAAAAATACGACTGGGCGAATTTAAAACGGGGTAAATCAGTTCGCAAGTGCAAAAAGGCGAAAATAACACGGGGCAAAAACAACCCTGTATACAGTACATGATATAGAAAACAAGGGAACATAGACAAACTATTTATTACGTCAACTCATTGAATGAAATGCAGTGAAAATTATATGTTTATAAGGTAGTTTCCTCATCTTATCAAATTGCGTTGCGTTTGAACTTAAGCTTGAAACGTAGTCGTTATTTTATAACAATATCTGACCCTCTGTGACCATGCCCTTGTTGGTGATGCCATTTATTCCCAGTGTAGGTCTGTTTATTAATTCAGACCTGCACTCGGTAATTACAGATCAAAGACGAATCATTTTCTGCCAGAACCTCAGCATCATGGAACCTTGATTATAATACGAATATAATATTTGTCCTTTTCTGTCCGCACGGTCTGCAATGGAACTGAGAGGTTAAATGTAATGCATTTGTATGATTGTTTTTAGAACATAAACTCTAACTTGAAATAGAATTTAACAGTTGGGTGAGTAAATCAAAACTACGAAACTTGATCCAAAAGTAATATCACTATATATGTCAATATTTTTAATATTTGGCGTCATATTATAAAATATAATATACCAAAGATACATGAAAATAAACCTAATCAAAATTGAAATTTTCATTTAATAATGTTTCATTATAATGAATAGACGTTTAAAATACAAAACTAAACGTCAGGTTTTAAAGTGTAAATTGTTAGAATGAGAAAAACCCAAAAATATTAAAAAGCTTTAAAAAAGCTTCTAATCGCCAAATTTTTTAAAAGACAATTTCTTCGATATTTTCTACATTTAATTTGAAAATAAAATGACGTCATTGTTTTTAATGATAAAAACATGATTTAATCTGCTGTCTTGAACAACGGAAATGTCGAAATGTAGAAAAACCGCTAAAGCTAGCTTTGATGCAGATTTACTACAAAATTGGGAAATCGCACGTAGAAACAGTTACGACAATGAATCAGACATACAGAGGAAAGAATGTAAATAATTGACATATTTAAGGTGTTTTCAGCAGATTTTAGCGAGTCGTGGATCACTGAATGATCAGCAGAGGACAGAAAGACCACGAAAACGGAGGATGGGGGGATGGGTCCAGCGGAAACGTTCGGCGTTGTCTGACGTTGTATCAGAAACTTTAAGTTTGTCTTGTGATACTGTTCGAGTAATTTTAAAAGAGGACTACAATATGGGAAATGAGTGTGCAATGAGTAACAATTTTTCTTTTAAAAGAGAAATATATGTGAATGTGTTCATGAATCTCAAATATTTTTGATAAAACGAAAGGGAAGCGTTAAAGTGTATGACGGCGGGTATCCGTCATATGGTGTTTTTGGGGTGCAGCGACTACCATAATTGCACTTCAATATTTTAAAAAGTGTGAAACGTTGTAATTTGGTTTTATCTGGACTGATTTGTCAGCTTTGAACATGTATAATATCGTTCAATAACATCGACTAGTAGCAATTTTATCGAAGTTGTGACATTACTTTTGGATCAACTTTCCTATATTGATCATTTGTTAAAAATTTGGAAAGTATACAGACAAACATAAGAAGTACTTGACAAAAACAGCGAAGAGCGAAGGTGTTACAAGACCTTAGAATAGCAAAGGGCACAAAGACAGATTTATATGCAATACTCTTAAATATTAGTGGTATCGTTGTTCAAATTCTTACTCGTTACTGCAATGATAATATCTGATTTCGAAAAATATCGAAACTGTTCGTCAATTGGACAGTATTAGAATTCATTTTATGGTAGTCCACTCCTTGAGTTCATGAAATTAGCAGATAAGTGATCGAAAATACTTATAGAAATATTTCTGAATCCTAAAAATAATGTAATATTTCAAAAAATATTTCAAAAAAGTTAAACGATAAAGTTTATCATATCACATAGGAAAAATTGTCAAATTTTCAATATCTAACAGATGTTATATTTTAATTTGTTCTAATAATTAGCGCATTTTCTATAAAGCACGTTCCCAGCTGCGTTTATTTGTTGTGTGCGAACCATATCATAATGTATTCAGTAGTGTTGTTAATGTCTGTTCTGCAATGTAAGTATTTGTCTTGTGTGTATTGTGTTGTGAGAGTGTTTTTTATTTATACTTTGTCGGTTTATTACGATAAGCACGTAAATAGGTATTTTTTGTGCCGAATCCAGTATTGGAATCTTTCCTAGAAAAGACCCGGTGATAATGGCGCCCAAAGTTGGTTTGTGCTGAAATAAACAAGGGTCCAGGACTAGCTGCCAAAGCCCAAGACCAAGCCAGTGTTTCTGTAACTATCTTCTAGAATGAAATTCTGTATAAATCAAGTATGCCTACAACATATAGTTTTCGCTCTTCACTAGAGTACTTTAAAATTACTAGAAGTGAATACCACTTGTTAAACAGTGCGGAGAAAGCCTTTCACTATTGGCGGGAACCGTTATTTGTGTGTGGTTACCGTGGGTATCTGGTGAATTGTACTCAGTCAGCTGATCGAACAATACCACGTGTCCATTGTTGTGAAGTATACCGTGAAGCGCAGCGCATATACCTCCTATAGAAGTTAGTGCGGTGCACCGTTACCTCTGCATATCGTATTGAGCTCATCAATATCAACATTGAAACAAGAAACATATATTGACGCAAGCGTCAAAAATCGGCCGCAAACCAAATGTGCCTTTTGTGAAGCAACTGAAGACTGAAATGGTGATCTGTTTTAAAATATCTTATATTTATCTGTTAATATATATCCTCGTGACATTAAATGTTTGTGCACGACATTGCATGATTTTCTTAATTATATAATGCATGTTCAGTATTACATGTATACCCCTGGTAGACTATATGGTCCTCTGCGTCAACAAACCGTGGGCATTAACATTATTAAAAGTTTAAAGCTAAAGCTTAATGTAATCTATAACTAGATATGCAATGTAGTTTTTAATTTGATAAAAACGCAACAAATATGTGGGGCTCCTTGCTCTCTCTTATAGAGGGAAAAACTAAACTCTCATTAGATCCGCCACTACATTTCTTCTCTTTCAGTTTCTTTGAGTTGTAGCGGGAAAATTCTTTGCACATTGTAAAACGTGCATTATTCTCGTCTGCTAAGGGTAAAATCTTGTAATATTCTGTAGCCTGCTAGGTCTTTTGATGAATTAACATTTAACCATATTTTTGAAAAAATTTTATATATGTACATGTGTACACGTCATTTTAAAATAAATACGTACAACAAATCCTGTTTAAATAGAGAAAGTAAAAATTGTGCAATATACATAACGCGGTCTTTGCTTTAGACTATGCCTAACATGTCCTAATTTTCTCCGCACCTCAAACATGTATAAGTTTCTCAATCAGGATTGGATGAAATATTTACCTCATTCTTTATTTAAAAAAATAATCTTATGTTTATTGTGCGTTCTTGTTAAACATTTAGACGCTCTTTTTAATATACTATTATATTAATGTTAATTTTTTTATTTAAATTGTTTTAACTCCGCGGAAACGCACAGCGAGTTCAAACTTTCATATCATATAACCGACCGCCTCCTGGCGGCCGGTAATAAAAACAAAATCAAAAGTCATATCATTGTTTTGTGTGTTTCTATGTTTCTGTTCATTTGTCTTTATGTATTTGTATTGACTCTGTTTGTTTTGTGTGAGTTTTCCGGCCGGTGCTAGAGTGCAAGGTGCAATATTTGAAGTGATTGAAGAATTAATTATCTTTTTTTATTGACTCTCATTTTGAACATGTCGATTTCATCGTGCATTGTGGTGTGTATTAATTTATTACGTGCTGTTCACTGTCAATGTATTTTCTGATTTGTTGCGGAATGTTGTACATGTTTGTGTTCAACGCTCCGCCCATTCTCCATCTTTATTTTTTCCCTGCGTAGAGCGACAATCACTTTACAGGTATTACTAATCCATCAACTGAACGACTTGGACATTTGGACAACTTGAACTGACAATCAGGTATTAGTGTTTTCAGCTATCAGTGTCACTGTGTATATATTTTGAGTTTGCATGTGTGAGATCTTCATCTACATATTACAGCGTTTCTTCAACCCCGATGATTATACCCTGACCCTGCGCAAACGGACCTCTAAAGTCTAGTAATAAAACGTTTATGAAAATAAAAATAATAACACACAAGTAAGTGCCATGGAAAGTATAAATAAACTATGTTCAATGGAGAACAATTTACATTGTGCATGAAAAATGTGTATTTACATTGTGTCCTACTTATCTCTATAAATATAAGATTGAGTTATGGAACATAGCTTAGGACCAGAGTTCTGAACTGGTTCAGAGAGGCCGCTGCCACCACTGAATGAGGATAAGAATTCCACAAAGTCACTTTATGAGGAAAAGAGCTAAATGTGTAATAATCTGTACGTGTTCTGAAGGTCTGAAAGTAAAGAAATTGTATGGTGATCGTTGTCTGAGGTACTAGATAAAGATTTTGGTCTATAGCCACTAATTTGTGTGTTATTTTAAATAACATTATCAATCTTCATATATTCCTTCCTTGATCTAATGCTGACCATGGTGTAACATGTTTGAAACACTACTAGTATTATGGTATCTACGTGTGACATATCGTACAGCTCGTCTTTGAACATTTTCTAGTTTATTAATTAATTTTTTTTTCATGTGGTGCCCAAACTGAAGAACAGTATTCAAGGTTAGACCTGACCATTGATTCATATGCCAAAGATTCTGTTTCTTCATTTTTTAACATTTCTTTTAAAAAAAAACAATATCTTGTTCGTCTTAGAAATTATATTATTGAAATGCGGTTCTCAGGACATGTTGTTGGATAATGTTACCCCTAAGTATTTTGCCGTCTTTATAGATTCTAATGTGTGTCCTATCAGATTATAATTATAATTTACTTTTTTGTGAGATATGATGATACCAAGAGAACTACATTTTTGAGGATGGAATCTTATTTCCCAAACATATTCTCAATTAGCTAAAGAGTCAAGATCTTTTTGAAGGAATACACACTCATTTTGATTATGAATGGGTCGATAAAGGATGCAGTCATCGACAAAGAGCCTTGTATTTGATGTAACAGATGATGGTAGGTCATTTATAAAAATCAAAAATAGAAGGGGCTCAAGGACTGGCCCTTGAGGAACCCCGCTGACAACAGGCATTGGCTGGATACCTCACCATCATGGACAACCTGTTATACTCTGGTGCTGAGAAAAGCAGAGATGGTGTTTATGTGCAGCCTGTTGATAAATGCACAACGCGTTATTTGCTTTTATTTTGCTTAAAATTTGTTTTCACCACTTGCAACTTGAAATTAAAAATGTCAGATACTGATGAAGCAGCAGATGATAACAGTAAACAGCAGTTGAAAGTTTTGACAAAGGATTAGTATGACACGTTAGTCAATAAGGAACGCCATGCAGGTGTTACATTTCAAATCCCTACTTGTACACCTAAGGTTCAACTCAAGTTTGGTTAAGGAGCTACCGGGTAATCGTTAATATGCACCAAAAGAATCATTACTTTCATCAAGGTATTTAAGCCTTTCTGCTCTGCTCGTTGTCAGATTCCCAACCCTAAGTCTGTTAAACTACCAACATTTAGTGGAAGTGATCCACTGCAAAAAGGTGAAGTAAGTTTTGATGTGTGCTCTTATAAAGTTAGGTGTTTGAAAAATCAATTACCTGAACATGTTTTGTTTCATTCTGTTAGAAGTTCGATAAAGTGGTTAGACAGAGAAATGTTAATTCCTCTAGGAGAGTTTGTTACTGTCAAGGTCATCCTGGTGAAGCTGGAATATTTCTATGGAAATGTCAGCACTGCAGAGAATATCATGTAGAACTTCTTCAGTGATCATCAGAAAGGAGGTGAGAGCATTGTTGCCCATGGCTCACAATTAGAACAAACTGTTTCAAAAACTGTTAGATTTGGTCATGTAGATGTGGTAGCAAAAGATTTTATGCTAAAATCAAGATTTTGGTCTCGGTATAGAAATCCCTAGTTGATAAATGCATCTAGAAATAAATATGAAACTATCAAAGAATTTCAGACTCTGTTAAGAAAAGTTGGACAGAAATAGCTAGAAGAATTGAATTTAGCTATCGCCAAACCAGTGCCATCTACATCCCAGAGGCCATTCTCATCTAACATTGTCCTGGTCAGGAAGAAAGATGACCTTGACTGTAACCGATAAGCTAAAAATAGCTCTTTTGAACTTTATTGCAGCTGGCCGCACAGTGTTTTACAAACAAATCTTGTTTGTTTACTTTTAAACTGAACGCACGTACCATCAAAGATGCTTACAACTTATCTAGAATAGATGACACAATTGACAGACTGATAGGATCCAAATATTTCTCGAAATTAGATCTAACAATAGCAAGTTCCTATTAGCAAGTGAAAATAGAAGAAAAAGACAAGGAAAAGATTTTGAATTTAACAGAATGGGGTTTGGACTTACGAATGCGCCATTCACATTCCAACGGCTAATGGAACGCTTTATGGGTGAGTTTAATTTAAGAGACTGTCTAGTGTTGTTTGATGACTTTTAATATTCTGACAAACTTTTGATGAACATCTTGACAGACTGAATGCAGTGCTCAAAAGACTGGAAAAATTGTTTAAAATGCAGGCTAAGAAACATGCATGGGAAAACATTTAAGATTAAAATACCTTTAAGATTTTAACGGATAATAATCCCCTCGCACACATTCTCACTACTTGAAGGTGGATGCGACAGGACATAGATGGCTCGCTGCACTAAACAACTACAATTTTCGTTGCACTACCAGAAAGGAGCCAATAACAATGATGCAGATGGTTTGTCAAGGAGACCACAGGACACTGAGGAAATAGTTCAAGAAATGGTGAAGACGATCTGCAATACTTACACTATCCACAGAGACGATTGTTCATTGGTGGAAATTGTACTTCTATCCGTCAACTTTCCAACATGTATGACCATGAGTTGACAGGACACCGGGGAAGCAGGTAACTGTTCAAATATATCACAACTGCTCCCACCTATCCCTGTTTCTGTTGAGATAGATGACTCTTATGTTTTAGTGATGTTGATTGGGCAAAAGAACAGTTACATGTACCTGACAAGATTATAGAGAGTAGTAGAATTATTACAGGTTGACTTTATCCCTTCAAGTACCACTTTAAAAGCAGAATCGCCAGAAGTGAGTAAGTTTTTAAGAGAACCAAGAAAAAAATTGTGTCTGATTAATGGTATATTGTACCGAAAAACTGTGTTAAATGATGACAATGTCAATTATTTGGAATTACCAGCTAATCCAGGGAAACAATGTTCCATTTATCACACAGCAATTTAGGACGGTGGCCGAGACAGAACTTTGCAGCTGATGAGAGAAAGATTTTACTGGCCTGGTCTCGAACATGACATCACAGGAAGAAACAAAATCTGTAGTGGAAGTAACAGCAGAACTAGTCAACATCAAATCATATCAACCTTTGGATCTTTTATGTATTGATTATTTGTCTCTTGAAAAAAGCAAAGGTGGTTATGAAAATACCTTAGTAATTACTGATTATTTTATGAGATATGCCCAAGCTTTTCCCTCTCGCGATCGTAATCAAACTGCAAAAACTACAGCTAGACTTATTCTATTTGAAAATTTTATTGTGCACTATGGTTTTCCAAACACTTCTGAGTGACCAGGGTCGGAATTTTATCAGTCATGTCATCAGGGAGCTGTACAAAGTAGCTGGAATACATGTACAACAGTCAAATACTACACCCCACCACCCTATGGGTAACGGCATGGTAGAAAGGTTCAACCAAACAATTAAAATGCTCGGTACGCTGAATGACAAACAGAGAGAGAATGGGAAGTCGGATGTAAGTATCTGAGTTCATGCTTACAAAGTAACTAAATATGACAGTACGGGTTTTCCCCCATTTTTTCTTATGTTTGTGGGACATCCACGTTTGTCGATTGACGCATATTTAGACTTATATACCGATTTTACTGAGAATCTCAAAGTCGAAACAACTACTCAAAGAAGCTCCAGAAGCGGTTAGAATACGCGTACAAAGTTGTGTCTCTGGAAGCAGAAAAGAGTAGTGCACGATATAAATACAACTATGACAAAAGGGTAAGACAATTAAAAATACAGGTCAGTGACCATATTTTAATTAGAAATGTTGGATTGAAGGGGAAGAACAAAGTGGAAGATAAGTGAACCAGAGATATTCACATTGCAGTAGGTCAAACCAACACTGAAATCCCAGTTTACAAGGTTAAAAAAGAGTTTGGGTCATAGAAAGTGAACACCATACATAGAAATATGTTTTTATCCATTTCATATATCCCCAGGGTAACTGATACAGAGCAAACTATTCCTACGTATAGGGATACCCCTGCCCCAGAGCACATTCCTAAGTGTAGACATAGGAGTGTTCTTTCCCCCTGAGCAGACCACCCCTAATCAGACCATTCCTGATCAAAGTTTTAAGACTACCCCTGGTATAAAACTCCCCAAGGTGAGTCTCAATACATTGTGTGATTCCTCATCTTCTGATTCAGAATTATCAGATAGAACACAGTTATACCAGTATGTGAATTACAAAACAGTAACTCTTTATGATTGTTTTATTGATTCTCACAATATAAGAATATGCTAAGGGTTTAGACAATATGCCATGTTCATATCGCATGTAAATAATTGTGCATGTGCATTCAATGCGTTAAATGATATATACATGTATTTGATATCATTATACCTTTTATATTTTTTTTTCTGAAATCATTTGATACTTAGCGTATTTTCAAAAAAGTCTTACAGAAGGATATGGAGGCAACGAACAGTATTCAATCTCAAAGTTCATTAAACAATATACAAAATCAGAGCAGAGCAAACACGGTCCTCCGAAACATCAGAGGTGGGATCAGGTGCCATGGAGGAGTGAGCTTCCCCTGCCGACCGGCACACTCGCCGTGTGCTCGTTGTCATGATCGGGAATAACAGAAAAAATCCGTCGTCAATTCAGTGTATAGATAATGGACTAACAATTGGTATGAAAAACATCAGTCAGCATTTGACTTAATGATAAATTGTATTTGCTGACAATGTCATTACAGAAATGAGGCAAAAAAGGGAGTTAGGGAGCGTTTGGGAAAAATCTGTGACTGTACCCGTTACAATTAACACTATTTGTTTTTTGAAATCTTAGATATTGGATGTAACAAAAAAAATTAAAGATCTTTCAAAATGATACACATAGCAATTTTTAAATAAATGTTTTAGGCATTTTAAAAAAATGTTTCGTTGGCCTCTATAGACCGACTACAATAATGACCCAACAAAGGAACATTCCAGAGCACGATATTTCCCCCCTCCTATTCCATCAAGAATTCGTTTTGAAATTTTCTGAAAAAAGCTTTCACATCAACCTACCAATCCAATAAAACCATGATATAGAGGAGGGCAAGCAAACGTTTTAAAGATGTTCTAAAAATATAGTTTCGTAATTTTTAGATCGAAGATTACAACTGTATACTTATTATACAAAATACTCGATTAGAGGAAAAGGAGAGCTCAGAAATACTGTACAAATTTGCAATGTATCACAAAATATTAAGCTCGAGAAATTTAACACTCATTGTGCAAGAATTTAAAATAAGATCTTCAGAAATCGAGAATTGAATAGGTGTTTTCCTTCTCTTTGTATTGTGCATTGGTTTACATTGCATATTCGACACACATTTCTCGACCCTAGTATTACATTACCTTTTCACATGATACCAAAGCTATAAATGTTTTAAAAAATAACTTAAAGGTGTTGTTCGGTTGTGAAAGCATATCTAAGCAATTAAAATCTAATGATTTGTTCATTTCAATTGAACATCCAAGGCACTTTAAAGACCAGAAAATGCATGATCGACGAAGACCTTGCAGTTTTAGTTATCGACAATGGATCTTGAATTTGTTAACCGGTTTGGCAGGGGACCATATTCCTCGTCGCCCACACTTGAAATACAAAAAAGTCATGATAAATTAACATGATCAATATAAAACAGTATAGTGAATCTGTTAATCGTTTTAACAATTTTATGCTACATGTACCTATACCATTAAAATAAAAAATAAAATAAAGATATGTTATGTATGAAACACATTAATTTGATTCTATATACATATATATATATATATATATATATATATATATATATATATATATATATATATATATATATATATATATATATATATATATATATATATATATATATATATATATATATATATATATATATATATATATATATATATATATATATATATTGAAATAAAACATAAATCATAAGCTATTGAATAAGTACTATTCGAAAGCGTTCTGTAAGTATTCGCCAGTTTAAGAAAAATAGTTTCATAGAAGTTTACATAACAAATTTGTATAAGATTACAATATGTCTTGTCTTTATTTCAATACCATAACCTGCTAAAACATAATTTTATATTACATGTACAAGACAGGTGGTTAGTACGATGTTTTGATAAATATTAATAAAGTAATTACTTGCTTAAGATATGTCACTTGATCATTGTATTTTTTATTATTATTAGAAAGTCGGTACTCAAGTTCAAACATTCATTCAATCTACACAGATAATTACAAAAACAAACACTTACCTCTAAAAACATCAGTGGTGGATTCGAACAAACTAATCTATTGAATATATATTGCATAATATGATGTTCTAAACATCAGCATGATCAAAACAAAAAGACAATTGACAAAAATCCTTTTAATATCTAGACAAAGTTAAAGCAACACACATGTATCAATTTATTCAAAATTATGACCCCAAACACTGAACTATTAGTTTAATCTATTTGTAAATGATGATGATTTTTTTCGTCGTGTTGTTGTTCTGATTTATATCAAGGCTGGGAGGTTTGTTATCATTTTCCTACAAAAAGAAATACATTAAACAATAGTTGAATCCATATTTTTCAAAAGTTATGTCCCTTGGCCGCCATCTTCGGGGATAAACCCATAGAATCCCCACAGTACCCTTTGTAGATTTCAGGTTTGTAACTTTGTCATCTGACAGTGAAAAATTGTTGCACAGGGTATACTGATTGCCCCATGTGGGGCTACCCACACATCCAAAGAACACAATTTAAACACAGTGTATTCATCATAGCCCACCCAAACCCAAACGTTTGGTATCATAAAGAGGAGAAATGTTGTTTCTTTCCCTTTTGGCCTTTTGCTTGACCCCGCAAAGGGAAACAACTTTTGTAAAGTGTGGATTAGTCTATCGTTTTGCCAATTAAAAAAAATCCTCAATTTTTGTAAATGGCTTCAAGAGAAAATCTATAAAATGTATTAGGACATAATATACATGCAATAATAACAGTATTATAAAATTTTATGTAGATATATCTATGGATTTGTATGCACATGCAATCAGGTAAATCGTCAAAATAGCTTCGACTCAAGGGTCACTCTTTTGAATTTTAAAAAGGGATATAATTAAAATTTAACATTTTAGAAAACTTGTAGTTCTTATTTGGATGAAGTTCTGTAAATTCAAGAGACCGTCTTTACACAGTCGTATCAATGGAAATTTATTGTAAAAATTCCAATTGTATAAAATGGTTAAATACACTGTTGGAAATATCCCAAAAAAGGACAAGATAGGGTAACAGCCAAATATGGCCGCTTATTTAATGTAAAAAAAATCAGATCACTGGTAAAATTTTGATTGTTGTTTTAAAAGAAGTTAAAGTAATGCTTACTTTAAAGCAAACACTAATTTAGATTCAAAGCTTCGCAGGTACGATAAGGCTTTCCAGAGAATATTGTAGTGTACTCTATGCCTGAGCTTCTTTGAACTACAAATGTATGACGTCGTAATTAAAAATGACGTCAAGTCACTGCATACTTGAGCTGTAATGATAGGGAGAGTGTCATAAACTTTATACCTTATTTCAATCAGCATATAAAGTTGCAGAACGCTAGCTTTAAATAACGTGTTTTTATAATGTTTTCAAAGTCTAATATATCCAAATAATTTAGATATCTTTGCGTTATTACTCTTGTTTAAGAGTCAGCTTGGTCAAACTCCGTACGAAAATTTGTGTTTGACATTTACCTTTTTTATACCCGTAGACAAAGGCAGAATTCGTAATATTTGTATAATAGAGCCTGGCGCAGGTTGTTAATGAGGATTTATATAATTAATATCTTTTGTGGAAATATGTATGAGGAGTTTCCCCTCTAACTGAATCCTGCTTTGGTAAAATGTTTGATGGCTTTGTTTTAAAATAGAAGGCGATATTTAGCGAAAAATACCACCAGATTTGTCGGTAAGTTGAACTAAATATGAAATAAATTGTTCCAAAGAAATAGTATAACCCAAGCACATTTCGGTTTCACAAGGATGCAACGAATTAATATATGTGACATAAAGTTAACAATAATTGTGTTAATAACGCGCCGAAGCGATTTATGTGAAACGTTTCAGAAAAGAAGAAATGACCGTCACGAGATCAACAAGGTCAAGTGACATCGTAACAAATATTTTTATATATAGCCAAGAGGATTCACTGTATGAATTTGGCGTACTGATGTAAATAACATTAAAATAAAACTCAAAATCAACTTTGCCATGCAATGTTACCTTTTAGATGCATTTTGAGCTCCCGGAAGCCTTAATAGCACTGCGTTACATGGAAGCCACTAGAGGGCTTAGAAAAAGAACACTTTCCAGTATTTCCTCAATTCTTGTGGAAATTCATCATATTTGAGATACTTTTCCCTTCAGAAAACACAGAGCACAAGCTTGCCTATCTGAGATTTTTACACATAAACTGAATCTGATATTAGTGTATAAAAAAGGTAGATTGGCAAGCTTGTGCAATACTCATTTTGTGGCAGGCGTAACAACAGGTTTGTATGGATAAACTGTTGGATCATTTTGAAAGACAACTAAAATCGGGGGTTAGATACTGCATGGTCTTACCCTATCTTTTCCTTAACCGATAAACTTCATAAACGAGGGGTGATCAAAAAGTTCGCGAACAATCTCTTAATCTACAGAACGACAATTCAGATTAGAAAGAAATTTGGTACACACATATCCATTCAGCAGTTCAATATATAGAAAATGCTAAATTAAGTTTTGCTCCTGTATGTGACGTCACAATGTAAAAATGGTGTCACTATATAGACAAAAAAAATGGTTTTCTCAGCCATATTCGTTCAACGAACGACAGTCAAATTTATGGTATATCTTAGAAATTGCAGTAACTTATAAAGAAGTCGGTTCACTTTACGCATGAAATGGCCCTGTAGATATACCAATTGATTGATTAACATTTGATTCTTTATTTGAAGCTTTAAAATAAAGTAGAGACTTGGTTATTTCATATCCTATTAAAATCTTTCATCTCAATGTCCAGGTCCTGGAGAACTGGCTCTATGAAATTGCAATGTTCTTGAATTTTTATGTAAACAGGTATAATTGAGTACTTTCAGTGAAGAAAAATAATATGAGCGCACTCTCTGATCTAATAAATAAAACATGTCCATAAATTCTCAGAAACAGTTCTATCATTTACTAGTTGCATATTTTAGATCAGAGGCTGCGCTCTATATTAAATAACACGAAATAGCTTTAAAAATTGGCAGTTTTTGTACACTTTTGCAGAATATGATGAAATTGACGTATTTCGTGACGTCTTAATGCATTGACTAGTCAGTAAATGACGTTATTTTTTACAGATACACAGCCACCGAAGATCTAAGTGATATTTTACGCATTGGTAATTAACAGTATGCAGTTTCAGTTTTTCAGAAATTCACAGGGCCAAATAAGGCAAAAGTGAACCTTGTTCTTTGTACACAGTTCATTAAGACAAAAGACTTCCTATAAATTCAATCAATGTTTGGACTGATTGTTATAGTGAAAGAAGCCAGATGTTAAAAAATGATACTTGTTCTGTTGTAAAGTAAAATCAAGTTTGAAAAGAGATATTTTTAATTAAGTTATTTGTTATCAAAGACATCCAATTTACACTTTGAAATATAATTGATTATATTAACAATATTAAAATAATCAAATACATAAATTATCGTTTATTTTTAGATTTTAAATATACATATATTAGTAAAAAGGAGCCAACCACTTTTTATTATTTTGAATAAAAGTATCTCCCGAGACAGAAGCTTTTGGTTTTGATGGTCGCCATGCTAATTTTTGGAAAGGATATTCTTATCCACTCATTTTGTTTAAGGGATTTGACCATGTCTAACAAATGAACTGTTCATGTTATGAAAATTAACTTATATGGAAAGAAATAGAAAAATGTGTCAGCTTTTGTGACAAAATATTACGTAGTGGGTCGAATCAGGCCTCTCTCACGTGATTAGCGCATGAGCAGAACAGTGGCAAATGTTCATTAAAATCGGAGAGGACTGATTTAAGATATAACCAAGACTGAAACAAAATATTGTTTTCTTTTTGGGGGCCATCATTAGAAATATGTTTCATCCAAGTGCGCATATTCGTTTTATCCGAGTTCTTCTTAAACATTGCAATTCGCTTATAGCGTTATATCCGTAAAATTGCTTTATTAATGTTTTTATTTACATGTGGGATGTTAACGTATCTTTTTAAAGTTAATTTACAAAATAAAAATTAAGGCTTATTTTAGATGAGAGGAAAACATTGCCGCATCATACATGTATGAAGACTTTACAAATAACTAAGGCAAACTTCATTAGAAAAATGTTTATTACCTTAATATTTTTCTCTGAGAAAAATGTTTCACAAACACGACCTTGCAGTTTAAAAAAGAAAAACCTTATCAATTTACTAATCATTAGTTAATTAATTACTAGTAATTGATATCTTATAATTCTGAATAGAAATTATAAAGCTGTATGTCTGATGACTGTTTCAAATTGTTTTGTGTAAACTAACAGTCCTGTAACACGGAGTGGGGAAAGAGGAGAGAGAGAGTGGAAAGGAAGTGGGGAAAAAGGAGAGAGAGTGGAGAGGAAGTAGGGAGAAAGGGGAGAGAGTGGAGAGGAAGTAAGAGGAAAGGAGAGAGAGTGGAGAGGAAGGGGGAGAAAGGAGAGGGAGTGGAGCGGAAGTGGAGAGGAGTTGGGGAGAAAGGAGAGACAGTGGAGAGGTAGGGGGAGAAAGGAGAGAGAGTGAAGAGGAAGTAGGGAGAAAGGAGAGAGAATGTAGTGGAAGTAGGGAGAAAGGAGAAATGAGAGAGAGTGGAGAGGGAGAGAGTGGAGAGGAAGGGGGGAAAAAGGAGAGAGAGTGGAGAGGAAGGGGTGAAAAGGAGAGAGAATGGAGAGGAAGTAGGGAGAAAGGGGAGAGAGTGGAGAGGAAGTGGGGAGAAAGGAGAGAAAGAGAGTGGGGAGAGTGGAGAGAAAGGGAAAAAAGTGTGGGGAGGATGTGGGGAGAAAAAAGAGAAAGAGTGGGGAAGTTGTGGGGAGAGAGAGTCATTCAAAACGTTCGTTGACTGTTGTCCTCACTTTTTTTAATCAATGTCATATGCACATAGTAATCTTCAATACAAAATTAGCAAAACTGATTTTTACTGATGTTTTCCGTGCCCTCTTCAAACTCATGGTAATTTTTGGGGGGTTGGTAGGTAGATGTGAAAATCTTTTCTTTTTCAGAAAATTTCAAAACATTTGTTTATTGGATATGAGGGGGAAATTATCGTGACCTGGAATGAAAAAACCAAAGCTTTAAGTCGGGCCATTATAGTAGTCGGTATGGAAAGGGCAAAGAAACAATTTTTCTAAAATAATTAATATGTATCTTGTTGAAATAAACATTTAACTAGTAAGTACCACGTATATTATTTTCTTAGATCCTTACTATTTTCCGTGACACATGCAATAGCTGTGATTTCAAAAACAATGAAAGAACCAAGATGAAAATGACATGTTCAAGTTATTATGGAGAAATTATATTTCAAAAATTAAATCTTAATGTTTTGAATAGTTTCAGGGCTGCCATTTCACACAGAACAAAGTGTTACAGTCATAATATTTGCAGATTTACTATTTCTGTTGAATATGTTTCTAGATTAAAAGACAACAATTACTATTAAACCATTACCTAATTAATAATTGTTAATTTCAAACTTAATTTCAAATCACTTCTAATCTAGAAATCTGTATGATTTTAAAATATAATCTTTTCGTGAATTATTTTTCCGATAGAAAAATTTTCTAGGTATTTCGAGAAGATTTGTAAATGTCCGTATTCAAGATTTTAGGGATTTGTAAAATCTTCAAATGTTGCGGCAATGTTTTTTATCATCTTAAAAAGCCTCAGTTTTTATCTTGTATATTAAATTTTAATAGAAACAGTAAAATCATTCACGTAAGAAAACTAACAAACTAAGCAATTTTACGTGATTTGCGAATTTCATAAATTTCATTGATTTAAAAGAACTTTAAATTGATATAATAATACACGGACAAAATAAACTGTATTTCTGTCTCATAAAAATTGAAAATACTTTTAAAAAAATGCAACTTTAAAAAATTTTACCAAATTTTAAGGTTGCAAAAAAATAAAAAAGAATTTTGAATCATTACCTTTCCATATTATTTAAATTTAATTTCAAATCACTTCTAATCTAGTAATCTGTATGATTTTAAAATATAATCTTTTCTTACGTGAGGATTTCAATGGATTTTGTTTGTTTCTTAATTATTCCTTCGGGAATTTGTTACTCTTCACATTGAGACGCCACCACCTGCCTATGCCTTTATGAATCTATTCAGCTTTTTTTTACATGAAAATATCAATGGATTTTGTTTGGTTTTTTTATCATCCCTTCCGAAATTTGTCAAACGTCACCTTAAGCTTGAGACGCCACCATCTGCCGGTGAATTTAAACCTGTACTGTGAACTTAAGGATCTCTTTTTCACGCCCTTGTCCTATTGTGACACAGAACCTTGGGTTATAAGATCTTCGACGAAGGGCCAGAATTCACATTAAGCAAGTAGTAAGATTCAATTCGTAAGGATCAACTCCTTAATATTTCAATGTTGACCAAAGACTGCTAGCGTTTTTATACTTTAGATGCTTTAAAGATATTGTACATTTGCTTTATATTTTAATACAACTGAGATACCCGGTAGATTATATGAATTAGATTTAACAAATACGGTTCAATAAAAAATCTAATGTAAGATGTAATTTAAGCGAGTTTAGAATACTAACTTAAGAAGCTACTAGTATTGCAAAAAAAAAATACAACTTATTTTAAGCGATATGTAATTTAACAATCTCGGGACCCTTGCTTATAATGCCAAAATGAAATCCTCGCTAAAAATTTCTACTTATACGATATATGTCATTAACAGGCTGCCTAAGTATATGTAAAGAACAAAACTATATAGATTACTCAAATTATTCGAAAAAAATAAAACGGAACTAAATGTTCTTGACTTGCTAATTATGAAGGGCAATTGAAAAATTGTTAGATTATAACTTACAATTAAAACATTTTCTGTGAACAATAGAGTGTTCGTCATATTCCTGCTTACTGATCCACATCTGTTGGAAAGTGGAGAGGGAGGCAAGAATAGAACCACCGATCCAGACTGAGTATTTCCTCTCAGGTGGAGCGATAATCTTGATCTTCACTGTGGACGGAGCCAAGGCAGTGATTTCTTTCTGCATACGGTCAGCAATACCTGGGTACATAGTTGAACTGCATAGAGAATAATAGATACCTATACATACATACATATGTTTTATTATATTTATTACATACTTAGTAATAAAATACAGAACACCTTAAGTTGAGAAGAAAATAAGTAAATAATCATGCACTGACTTCTTAAAATGTGCACAGTCTATTGTATCATACAGTTTCGGTTTATTTTTGTACTTCTATTTCAAGTGTCCCCAATTTGTAATTTGAAAATAATCTATTACATGTATTTGTAAATTAAGATTAACCTTATTTTCAAAAAGTTAAAATAAAGAGAATATGAACCCACCCAAAATTGTATATAATCACAAGTACTGTTTTTGTGGTTTAATTTACTAAGGGTGTGATATTGACGTCACAATAGCCGTATCAGCCCTGCAGGGCTGATATGGATTTGCAGGGCTGATATAGGTTATCAGTCCCGCAAATCCGTATCAGCCCTGCAGGGCTGATACGGCTATTGTGACGTCAGCCATATCGCATATGCAAAAAAACCTGTATTTATTATTAAGTATGTAATAAAAGACAAAACTGTATTTGCGTACAAGTCCTTGCGGATATCAACGTCGCATTTCATAATGCCGTTGAATGTTGTTTCATGCATACCAGCAGATTCCATTCCAAAGAAGGAGGTTGGAATATGGCTTCAGGGCACCTGAAATGTTCATTTCCAATTGTGATGATCTGGCCGCCGGAAAATTCGTAACTCCTTTCCAAAGATGACGATTGCACAGCACGGTATTTGATTCATACATTTAATATAATTAGTTATTGTAGCTTCAACACTTATATATTTTACATATTCATTCATGATGTATCATTCCTGTTCTGTTTTCATTGTACTGACATAGTTTGATTTTTGTTTCATTCTGTTTCTACTACAATCCATCGTGCCACGCCCTAAATGTGTAATATACATAATGTGTTCTGACTACTGGTACATGTAGTATATATGTATGTTTTGTATCAGTAAAATAAATTAAATCTTGGAAAATTATAAGTGAAATGTATAAATCAAGATTATCTGGACAGAAGAATAAAAATGCAGTATTCATCAAAAGAGAAAATTCGTTCATGCTTCAATCAATTTTATCTGATGCCTAGGTCGCCCCACGATGGAGGAAAACACGGCTCTGGGGGAATGATTCCCGGCAAATCCAGCTTTAAACATTCCAAATCCATTGTCAATAACTAATGCTGCTCCGTCTTCGGCGTAAATCTTACAGATTCTCGAAAGAGCCCTCACTTCTCAAAGATTTTTGTTAAAATTGGATAAATCAGTAAATATATAGTGGTTCTACCCGGGTGCACAAAGCAAACACTCAAGCAGAAAAAAATTGCCTCATTTGGGCAAATATTAATACGGGCGAAATCAAAGAATACAGTACAATTTCTTAAACCAAAACTATGACTGGGTGAATCTAAAACTGGGCAAAATTGTTTGCAAGTGTGAAAGGGCGAAAATAAGACGGGGTGAAAATAAACCTGTATACAGTAAATATTTTTCGAGCTCATATATTGTCATCACATTTACTACACGTTATTTTTGTTTCGATACTCTCCACTTTTTTATTAAATGAGGTGGAAAACCCTCGCAGGGTTTTAACCTTTTTTACCTTTAGGAAAATAATTTCAAAGAACATAACCAAAATGTAAACACTGTACACTTTAAATTATCACTGTATTTTTGGTTCACCCAACAGATAGAGTCATTCTATTTGAAGTAGAGTTGATCTTCTCGAAACATACATAAAAATGAATGCATTGCATTTTAACCATCAGTCGAGTGCGAAACGTGCAAACAGTTATTTGAATGAAATTGTGTAATATTCAAGGTCCTGTGTTGCAGCCGGTTCTGGCACAAAATGATTCCTCTATGCTATGTAAGTACTGAGTACAGGTCTAAATTAATTGCTCTGGGACCGCTGTGACACTGCTCTGGGACAGCAGTCCCAAAAAGCAGTCCCCGGGACTGCTCTGGGACAGCTTTGTGGCAGGTTGGGTCTGGTAGGTACTGTACCATCATTAGTGTAATTCTTTTTACTTAAATGAATTCTATTCATGTAAGACTAAACAAAACTGATAAGTCACCCAAAGAACCAAGTTTTTTTCATGAAATTAAGATTTTTGCCTTATCAGGCAGCTACATGTGTAAGAAAATATGCAAAATGTTATATATATTCTCCTTTACATTGTAATGCTAAAATGTTATGGTCAAATAATTATAATTTTATAATTAGACAGAACTTTAAAGTTAATAAGTTTTACGGCGTGACCGTTGGAGCGAGCGCAGTTGTACCATCAAAAACACTTGAAAAATTGATTAGCCACTTCAAACTTATAACATCAAATCGCACGACACCCTTGACTAGCTGTGACGTCACACGACATCAGGAAGCTCGTCGGATGAGACAACTGAGCGTCTGGTTGAAAATATAGACCTGGTGCAATTTCGGTCGGAAAAAAAACACTGCAGAGTATTTTTTGTTTCTTTGAAAGATTTCTACAAACTGAAAGCCTATTATGTTTTACGTTATTTTTTTTCGCGCAAAGAAAATTGGGTAGTGTAGGAAATCTGGGAATGTTTCTTCACAAAATTTGCTTGACGTATGTACAGATTTCATTCCGAATTTCCTCTGTTCTTACACCTTAGTTTAGTGAGCTCGCCTCGCGACGCTCATTGCGCTCGCTATAAAAATTATAAACATTTAATTTTCTAATTTTTTTCATTCATGAACTATCATGCTAAAATAGATATATCGAGTTTCACATGAAGTTGGCTTGTCCATTCAAACCTTCGTCTACAGAGATTTAAAGGATATCTTCCTCTTTTTCAAATGCATAAATATATGGTTTTAACTCGTACCCTTATAGTCGACTAAAAGGGTCTTGGCTTTACATAACTTCATACAAAAACAAACGCAAAGAATCAGGGGCATTAAGACCCTAAATATGCCCCAACCATAATGGACAAAATATTATAAATATTAAAAGAATTATGATTGAATCACACCTTTTCAGTCATATTTTGACGAAAAAACCACTATTAAGACAATTTGGGTTCAATACAAAAATAACACAATTTTCACTGATTTCTGGAAATTTTTGATAATTTTTTTTCCCGTAAATATAATTAAAGAATTAAAACAAGGATTTTTAATACAAATACAACATAAATGATCTTAAACATGTGAATAGAAACTATTTTTTTTTTAGCTAAAAGTGGTAAAAAATGGATTTTAATGTAAAACAGTTGTTTTTATGTTCAAAATCAGAGATATCTGGGAACTTAAAATAACTTTAAATGGACACCACTCACAATATGTACTTTACGGTAAAAATATTTCAAACTAGAGGTACTGTGAGCAATGAGCTCACTAAATGATACCCCCCGCCTCCTATAATGTCCATGTGTTGCTATATATTGTCTTACGGTAATGTGTAAAGAGGAATAACTCGTTCTATCAAATGTTATCCAGAAGCTTCCAATGTGACGTCATAGGTAAATATATAACGGCAATGTTCATGTTTTGCAATGGGAAACCTAAAATACGTGTCGAATAAAAAAGTAAAATAGGAGGTGCACAATGGCAATATGTAATAAAGATTCTGTGAAAGTTTCATTAAATTTTACTCAGTAGTATAAGAGGAGTTGCGGATAAGAGATAAAGCGTAACAGACGGACGGACGGACAGACGTACAGACGGACGGAAATCCCGATCACTATATACCTATTAACTCTATCAGAAACTATAAATGAGGAAAAATAACCTTTAATGTTAATTTTTCAAAGACAAGTACTATTTTATGTATTTAACATAAAAAGACTTTGAATGCACAAAGTGAACAAACAAGAAAT
The DNA here is from genome assembly GCA_003671525.1 of Saccostrea glomerata. NCBI lineage: Eukaryota > Metazoa > Mollusca > Bivalvia > Ostreida > Ostreidae > Saccostrea > Saccostrea glomerata. The sequence goes on along the minus strand of PRKT01000436.1, from coordinate 47,480 downwards.
GTATTCAACTAAAATTTTTAATAACAATTCATTAAACTTGACAAAAATAACAATAAGGGATTTCAGTTTACAAAAAAAAATTCCAGAACTCCCATCACCCACCTACACTTTTACCAAAAAGATCATAGAAGTTTAACATCACACCACTCATGCCTTCTACACTACATTTACTCATAATAAGATAATGTTTATCATCCTCACAATGTCATAAAAATGAACTAAGCACAAAAGAATTAGTTATACTAGTACATGTTTGTCTGGAAAGGTTTTGTAATTACATTGTATTACAAAAAATAACCAGTACTTGTATATAGTCATGTTAATTATTAACAAAGTTCAATATGCAAATAAACACACTGCATAATAAACTATAATTGTTACTATTATCTGAGAAACATTTTGTAATGCATTATGCATTTTACATCAGTATATTAATTTTGATAACAATTATTCATGAAGTATAATCATATGATAATAACAAATCATTTCATTTGTCAAGGTACATAATTAATCTTTCAATATTAACAACCGAACTTGTTAAACTCATGCAATGAATCTTATATGTTTTTGGGATGTACAATGTACTGTATTTCAATTTCTCGATTATATAACAGATGTTAAGAAATCACAATTGAAACATAAAAAAAAGATCATAGATACATAAAAATCCCTATTTACAATTAATAAATAACAATATATACACAGCCCTCCACTATATTGTTGAAAACAATAATGGGAGTCTAATGCAGTGGATATCATAACCTGCATATTGATTGATTGTATATTGTTTAACATCCCTCTCGAGAATTTTCACACATATGGAGACGCCTATAATCTGCAGAATGTTCACTGTCAATAATGTTCACTCTCAATAAACCAATGTCGCAATTCATGTCACTCTTCCATTGCATCCATTTCACTTTCTGATGAGTCATCCATTACTGCAGGAAGCACAGCTGCATCCTCAAGGTAGTCAGCCCAGTCTTGAGTAGGTCTTACTGCAAAGTTTGTGTGTCTTTCATAGCCAAGAAACCACAATACTTAGGCCACGTGGGCACGACACTGACAATACCAACAAGTAACAGCTCCAGTAACAGAATATTGTTTTGGACCATCTCCAGGCATCCTACAATAAAAATATAAATATCAAAATTAAATTACTATATATATTATGTATGCACATTTTGTCTATAACTATGGAAGGAGGGGGGTACTTGTACAGTGTATATACATTTGCATAAGATTTTCTTTATATATGAAAAAAAGGGAATAATTTATTAATATTACCAGGTATAATATATAATTATTTCATTCATGAAATCAATTTAAATAGCAGTTTTATTGAATTACCTATTTGAGTTTAATGAATAAAATCAGAGGCAAAGACATTATTGGGTACTTTAAATTAAAACAAAAAAGATGAAGCTTGTAATGACAAACATGTTTTTTTTTCATTTAAATGGTGACTTAAATGAATTTAAAATATTCCATGGTAATCTAATTATTTTTTTTTAATACTTACAAAAGTTTAATTTTACGTTAATAATATTTTAATTTATTGGTTAAAAAAAACAACAAAAAATACATTGTTCCCACTTGAAAAATAGAAAGAATTTTATTTATAATTATTATTTATTCTGCAAATAACATTAATTAGATTTAGTGATGTAAGCTTATTTTTGAGAAACTAACTTTTTTTCATTTCTTTAACGGTTTTTCAAAAAAAAAAAACTCTTACCATTTTTTTTTATTTTTAACTGTTATAGCACACCATACATTTACACAAAGTACACAGGTACCAGGGTATAAAGGTCTCTTGAATACACAAACGCTAGACTCGGTTGTATTTGTACTCAGACAGAAAAATATGTATTAAACACCAACATAGAAATGTAGTATATTTATATTTTAATACCGTATATGTAAAGATTTTCACAACTGATAAAACGCGGCTAATCATGCAGATCAACCGGCCGATCGAGGGTTCATGAATCATGAATATTAGGGCCTAAATCAAAGAGAATCGATGATTAAGTCAACTTTTTATAATCTATTTTTTCTTTGAAAGAAGATAGCATGTTGTATTCCTGTTTTATATATTTTAAATACACATTTTCTATTTTCAACTGTTTGACATGATTACCGAGCCCCCGAGTTCATGGAGTTAGCGGAGTCTGTCATGTCGAATCTTTTATCATTAATAAGTTTAGGAGGGGATTTAATTTTGAACAATACATGTAAGTAGTGCATGTAAAATTACAATTGCTCTGATTTTCAATTCATCCCTACCTGTTAAATGGTTAGAACTTCGATAAATCTACTGTCACATTTTCTGTTTCCTCCAACTTTGTTTACGTCTGAATATAAAAACCGAAACCGAAAGCGATCAAAATCGGCCTCCAAAAACATCGTTTTTTATATTTTTCAGGGTGGCCGCATGCAAACAACAGAATGATATTTTGGAATATAATTTATTATGTCATTTTAAACAATCTATTAAATTTTCACTCTGTTGTTTTCGTGCGGCAATATCTAAATCTTGTTTGGAATGTGAGAATTTGATGGAATTTTCTCAATTCCGGAAAAATCACTCAACTTCACATCGTGATAACTAAACTACAAATCAAATGTTGAAAATTTTATTGCTATTTACATCAAACTGGACATCTCGTTATATGAAAAATAAACCAACTTAACGATAGCACTGGTATAAAATTTTGTTAAAAATATTGGGCAGCTCATATATGCTTACTGCCCCTGATTCTTTGTCATGAAGCGAATGGGAAAAATCACAAAAATACTTTTTTTAAACATCGTTATTTATAGACTCTATCAACTGGGCAGTATTAATAAGCAATATTACTCAAGAATAGATTCTTTTTTATTCAATTCAAATAAAAGAAACGTCCATATGTTAAAAGAAAATAGGGGCAAATGAACCCTTTTTCTTTGGTCAATTTTCCACCCTTAATTTGTAAATATTTTTTCAGAGGTTTTTGTCGAAGGTTTTCAATGTTTTTAAAATATGATGAAGAATATACCCAAATAATTACAAAGAATGATTAAAATACATACCTTTCTCCTCAAACTAATAAGAGATAATATAATATTATAAGTATTTATGCAACTTTTCTTGATCTTTTTGCACTTATAAGGTAGTAAATTAAGTGATTTTTTGGAGATACGTACAGATTTACAATGTGAATATTTATAAAAAAAAATTGTGTTTTCTTTTTATTCATAAAAATCATATTTGATAGCTAAATTGTTATTAAACACCAACCATTAAAAATTTTTCACGAATAATTAACAAATAATTATGAAAAGGAATGCACATCAGTTCATGATAATTATCACAAGATAGCATTAACAAACAATCTTCAATACATCTTTGATTCGGACACATTTCTTCAAGATATTATACTTTTTAATTGGCAAATATGTTTTATCGAAAAGTAAAATTAATTTGATTAGGACTTCATAATGCATCTAGCAGAGGCTAACAAATTCACTAGATAATAATGTTATACGACGTAAATTCTACGTTAATCCGATTAACGTTTGAGTCGAAGCTATTTTGATGATGTATTTGACTCTATTTGAGTACAAGTCCTTACGAATATCAACATAAATTTTGTTAAATCAGATGTTGTGTCCTATTTGATTCTCTATTTAAAATCACTTCTTAAAGCATATCACAAAACTTTGAGTAAAAACAATTTTTTGGACAAGAAGATTACTCAAAGTACGAGGCTTGTCCTAGAATATTTCAAAAACTATTCAACCAAAACTTATAAATTTTTGCATGCTATTGGAAAATCATAATTTTTTTATATTTGCAAAACATTACAGGACTAAATATCTAATATGCATATATTTTAAGGGTGTGAAATAGGTATTGTCGGAGGACGACAATTTTTTGCCTTTTACAAATTTAGTTGTCAATTATGTTTTCTTTGTTATCAGGACAGATATGTTATATCCGTTTATCTGAGAGGAAAATGTTATATATAGAGACATTTCATTGAAAGTTTTTGGCAGTATTGATATTAATGTTATTGATGCTATTGATATTAATGTTGATAATGATGTATACCAATTTTAACTTAAGTTTAAAGTCTAAGTGAAACGAAAGATATTCGCGAATATTTGGGACATTTTTTAATAAAAATAATAAATACAAACCTGTAGGTTTTGGTATTACTGAGAACAACTTCAATAAAACAAACATTTTAACTGTCAATATTTATATTCAACTTCATAATGTTTTTTAAATATTTTGTTTCATAATTCCAATTTTGAAATTTATGATACATGTATGTTGCTCTAATATCGTTCAGATTAAAAGATTTTTGACATTTTTTTTTGCATTGATATTGGGAGAATTTTTATGATTCTAATTTGCTGAATGAAGTTTTTCGTATAAAATTTCAACACAGATTTTTCCACGGATTTTTTGTGAGCCAGACCATAAGAAGCACACAACAGTGTGAAGTGTAGGCGGGGTTTGGGAGTTTGGTTTACATCTCTCTTGTATCTGATCCCATCGTTGCTCTGATTTAATGGTACGAGATGGGTGAACAAGGCGGGCAAAAAAGCCAATATTTGGACATTTATGAAGTGAAAAATAATATCTCTATTATATCAAAAAAGTTAAGTAAAATGTCTAAAATTTACAAAATCTACGTTGATCCAAATTTATTGTTTTATTTCAATACTTGCATTTTAATGAATGAAAACTATAATGATCAACTAAGTCATCTAATAGTTATTCTAAGTTTACGAAAACATCATATTTAGCACCCATCTCTTTATATAAAGTTTATGTTTCTCCTAACTTTTTTTTTTTTTTGGCTATATTCCTATGTCTTTTAAAGAAAAGATAAAAAAAAACATTTTGTAATCTTAGACAAATATGTCATGTGCACATCAATGAAACTGTTTTTTTTTAAATCTGACAAATGTTTGTACAGAACATTTCTGAACAGTATTTCTTCTAAAGTTGGGGATATATGTTTCAATTTAAAAAAATTATAACATACATAACATTTTTTATTTTACAAAAATTAATTTTGAATAATGTTTTAAAAAATATAATGATTTAGGTGGCATAAAAGTGTCAAAACAATTAAGATTTATGACTGTTTTGTATTGATACCATTTATCAATTTATCATGACTTTTTTCATATTGCAGCCTAATTTGTACCCTACGGTTACCTGAGGCGGGAGAGTGGTCTAAGTAGCAGTGATGTTATGAACCTGGAGACCCCCAATACTCAATATGTCAAAAAATTATATACACGTAGCAGTACACAGAAAGTCTGTGTTTGGTAATCAGGGTCAACATTCCATGCTTAGTGTCTAATTTTGAGTGAAATTCTTGAAACAATTGAAATTTTTCAATATAAAATTATTTACAAACACTTTCATCGATATCTATCGAAGGAAAAAAAATTATAAAGAAATATCGTTTTATATTCAAAACAAAAAGGAAGTAAAATTCAAGAAATGAACAGACTAAAACTACAAAATAATTTTTTTTTTATTACGTGTGAAAAAACGATCAGCCTAAAATATTCCATTCACAGAGTGAACTTGTCGATCACGTGAAAAGGTTATGCAATACAGGGTTCAAGATATGTGTGTCACCAATACAGGGTTCAAGATATGTATGTCACCAATATTAATAAACAATGAAAAAAAAGCACAAAAAACATAAAGTAATTCTGAACATTCAATTTCTAAAGATAATTTATAAAAAAAAAAATAAATAAATGAATTCTTGCGCAACTGAAGGGGTAATTTTTTTTCACCCTAAACGTAAGGATAATTATGTGATACATTGCAAATAAATGCAGTAATTTTAGGGTCTCCTTTTTCTTTTCACAACAAATTCGAATAATTTGAGTAAGAACAATTCGAATGTATTTTCATATTTTTTAAAAATTATCAAATATTTAGTACAGCAAATATGGGGTCACGGAGGAAGGTCAAAATTGAGTTATTTACTAATTTTCACTTTTTAGTATCTATAGCCATACCTGTAATAAATGGAACTGAAAAGAACTAAAATATGCATGTTTCAATTTAGTTTCCTTGTTTATCTTACTTAAGATGCTTTCAGGTTATGTAAAAGATCACTCCGTTTAAAGATACAAGTTTCTAAAGAAATATGGACTTGATTAAAAGGCGTAAAACCATTATATTGGAGGACGTCACGGAGCAGCGAATAGCGCTAAAATTCTGCTTTGCATTCGGAAAACTTCTTAAACAAAATTACAAACATTCTGTATAAACCAGGAAATGTATGAAATTAAAGCCGTGTATTTGTATAAAATGGAAAATACAGGTTTGAGTGGTAGCGAGTTCGAATCAGACAATGGATGGTCTGAAAAGAAACAGGTTATAGTTAAAAATAACGTCAAGGAGTTAGGAACGCCATAAAACAGGATGTGTGCTTCACTAATGCGGTACTAATAGTTACGCGGTAAAGAATTTGATAAAACTGAAAATCTAGTTCAAGGTATTTGCAAAATTGTGAGCAGAACTAGTTATCAATTGTGTTGGATAAGTTTTTATACAAGTTGATACAAACCGTCTTTGAAATAAAAAAAAAAGTAGAGTAATTTTGAGAAACTATCTCATCTTTGTTTTGACATTACAATGGTTATCATCTCTGCTCCGTGGTAACAAATCATGTTACCTGAAAAATTTGATATCATGATTTATATTTAATCAAACGGTATGAAACTTCACACTTCGACAAAATAAATGTTTTTGTTCACGAAAATTTGTAGATCCATAATATTGTAATAATAACATGACAATGATGAATAATGTCTAGTACGGATTTTTTGAATGACCTTCGTATAAACATGTATGTCAAAACGTTTAGTTTATATTTTTCTTGTATATTTCTCTACAATAACTTTTACATGCATCTTTTATTCTTTATGCTTTTATTGTCCTCTGTAATCATAGCAATTACATCATTTTTCATGCCACGGGGGAAAAAGGATCTTAAATGATATACGAGGCACTAAAATTGTTTTTTTTAATACTTTATATCCAACTTTGGATAAATTTTGTTGTTTTAAAATTGCTTTATGCAATTCAATGTAATGCTATATGTGCTATGCAACGTATCTGAATATATATTAAAGAAAAGAGGGGTTCAGAAATGCTGTTTTTTTTTTTTTGCAGGATATCTCAAAATTATTCATACGTTTCGGGACATAAAACATTTACTTCGCTCAAGAATTGATCTATTTTTAATCTTTAGTAATTGAATGTCTAAAATTACCTTCTTTTTTTCTTCCCTTTTTATTTCATTGTGCATTGGTGACACACATATATTGAACCCTACCATGCATATCCTTTTCACGTGATCGACGAGCCTTAAATGTTTAACTTCGTGGTGTTTTCAGTTGTGAAAGCAAAAAAAAAAGCAAATAACATTTACTGATTTGTTCATTTGAAGCAATCGTTCAATTAAATCACTTTTGAGACCAGAAAATGCATGTGTGATAAAGGCCTTGCAGTTTTAGTTATCGACATGGATCTTGATTATTTGAAACTGTTTTGCAGGGAACTTTATTAACCGTCGATTGTGAGACAAACTTGAAATTAGGCTTCAAAACGCTAAAAATAAAAATGTCATGATAAATTGATGCATAGTTATGAGTCCGTCAATCGTTTTAACATTTTATACCAATTTCACAAGTAATATTTTTGAAATAATTATTTAATCACCATTTCTTTGTAAAAGAAAACAAATATTATGTTTGAAACGCGTTAAATCAATTTACATTTTTTAAATAAAAGAGTTACATTCTCAGTTTGAGATGAAACACTGTACTCTAGAGTTCTGTAAACATTTGTCAGATGTTTGTTTATCTTTTTAAAGACTGTTACAGTTTCATCGAAGTGTACATAATGTACATGTATGTGCATAAGATAATAATATGTTTTGTCTTTCATCTGATAGACATAGGAATATAACATACTTTAAAGGAGAACATACACTTTATATGGGGAGGTTGGTGTTAAATATGATGTGTTTGTAAATAAAAACAGAACAAATTCTAGCTGTATATGGCTTACTTGATCATTGTATTTTTCATTCATTTTGATGTCGGTATTCAAATTGAAAATAATTATTGGAACAACACAGATTGGGAGCAAAGCAAACACTGACCTCGAAAACTTTCAGAGCTGGATTCGAATAACCCCCACAGTAGCTGATCAACGAAAGTCAAAATACTCTGATGTTAGATGAAATATCAAAGAAAATGTTATATAATCGAGATTGTTTTTTTCACTTAACATTTGTCGCACTATAGACACTTCGTCCGCCTTGTTCACTAATCTTGGTTGTAACCTCAATGTGCATGCGTGCATAATTAAAGAGCTCGTCTCAGTTCTTTTACATGTACTACATAATGCTTCTGTGCATATTTTATTTCCACACTTGCGTACAGTGTAAATATTCTTGGTATCATGTGATATCTACCCATATATTCATACCTTATAAGGCATTTTTTGCGCTTGAGTGTTTGCTCGGTGAACCCAGATAAAACTACTGCTCATGTACATATAAATCCAATTTAATCGAAAATTCTGAAGAAGTAAGGGCTCTTTCGAGATCAGTAAGATGGGTGACGAAGCAGCATTAGTCATCGACAATGGATTGGGGATGTGTAAAGCTGGATTTGCCGGAGACGATGCCCCCAGAGCTGTGTTTCCCTGCATTGTGGGACGCCCCAAGGATCAGGTATGAATTTCTTAGAATGATAAATTAATATTATAATCAAAAAATAATATTACATCATTTGATTCACTTTTAACTATGCTTGCATGTAAAAAAAAATAAAATGATTATTCATTTAATTGTTTCATGTTTTATACACGTAATAAATTTTTATGCATTACATTGGCTGCAACGCTATTGTTTACCCAAAGAAAACATTGCCATCAAGTTCTTGTTGACAAACCATTCGTGAAGATTCATCCGTGTATCATGCATGATCGTTTGTGTAACGTCCAGAGGTCGCGTATGTATCAGTTTCAATCGTGCGCGGTTTTAATCGTGTGTGATCGTGCGTTTAGAAGCATTTCGTTTGTCTTTTCTTAAAATCCAAATAAAATGAATGAAGTGCAATTTACATAATTAAATGCAAAACGAACTAATTAGTGCTTGTAAACAAACAATATATTAAGTCGTGCAATATTTTGTTTTCGTAGATGTTTAACTTTTTTTCTCTGATGATTATTCTTGTTTACTGTTAATTGTGGTCAAGACATTTTTAAAATGTTGAATACATCAAAAATAAATAAACATTTGTTAATGCTTGCATAAATATCTAGTGGGCATGTAAATGCACACGACGTGATTTTCTAGATTTAATTTATCAGTGTAAGTTCATTTTTAGAGATTCACAAAGCTGAACATTGAATCAATGGAAACATATATGGATTTAATATATAATTTTAGTCATTCTATGCTAACATTTTTTTTTCAATCGTACAATGTATCCCTTCCTGCATATTATGAAATCCAATTCAATCAATTTTAATGTTCATCTACAAGAACGTAAAAAAGTCCATTTTGGTAAGTCGGCGTATCACCTAAATAATTATGTGAAATATGAAATATTGATTAAGTCTTACATGTATTTAGTTCCAGATATATTCATTTTCCTTTTATTCAAAGTCTAAGACATAATATTAATAATTCTTTGAAATCTAAGATTAGTATTATATATGTAAGCCGTATTTCGTTTTAAAGATATCAATTCCTAAATATTTTGAACTACGACATTTTGAGTGAAGAATTGTGCGTTTGAGTTATATATCGTGTATCATCGTGTGACGTTTAGATTCATACATTTTACATAGAGTAGATACATTTTACTATCGAAATGTATCAAACAATTAAATTGTGCTTGATAGTAGAAATATATTTAGAGCCAAAAGGATTTGATATATTTCTATTCTACAGAGCATATAAATATCAACTTCTGAAATTAAAGATATGTTTTCGAAATATGATAGAAAATATTTTAATATTCAATAGATTTAGAATAGTGAAATGCCATACGTTGTTTTTGCCCTATGTCGTGAAAAACAATGAGCTATAATTTGTTTTATCCAATGTTATAAAATCAGTCGAAGCATTAAATTCATCACTAGTATTAGAATATTTCTTTGATCATCATATTTCATATATACATGTATCAGAAACACTAAATTTAACACTATCTTCTTTAAACATTTGAACAATGCATGTGCGTGTATCATTTATAAGTAAACCAGGGCAAATATTTAAGAAGCTACATGCTTGCTTTGTCCTTTTGCCTCTTAGATGTGTTCATTCATTAAAGACATGTATGCCGTGTTAAACAGTATTTTTGCACAGCTGAAACCGAACAAAAATATCTGGAGTATGATAAGCTACCAAAAATGAAGCATTCTTGCAAATTCGACGAAATTTTATTCGGTATTAACAAAGTACTGGTCGGGAAAAGAACACGATATTCTTATGCATATTTATAAAGGACTGACGTTTATTGTGGATCTGCGCATGTGCATCGTGAGAATCATCAAGTCGAGGAAAATATTTTTGTGATGTCTGTTCAGTGAGGGACACAAATAGACCAATCAGCTCAATGAGTTGCATTTAATGCATTTATGGGTTACTACATAAAATACTACATGTGTTTTTCAAAAAGGCTAGTTTTTTAAATCGCTCTCAGAAAGACTTGATGCATTTTGTACATTATTATCTACTAATCCCATGCTCATATTTGCACACAAATGATTAACAATGATGAAAATTACAGTTTTCCCCACTCCATTGTACAGGTCCGTTTGTTTAGAGTTTCCCCGTGCTGTACTGCCAGTGGTCATTTTCGGTTGGGTGATCAGTATGGAGCGCATTATGCGCAAAAAAATATTTTATGTCAAGTACAATGTATGGAAAGTAATTTAAACTGCTATGTTTGCACCCTGAATGGGATATCGTCAATTATCCCCTATGGTTTTTTAATATGAACTACATAACATATGTAGATGACACTTGCATACCATACATCTTGCCTTCTTAGAAATATAGTTGGGCTAATAAAAGAATTGGTCAAGGAATTCCAGGCCATCGTTTTTTTTAAAGTGGGTGGGGGGATAGAACAGTTAGAATAAAAATCGACTAGCTCGAAGAAAACTGACAGGTAAAATAGGTTCCCATATCTTTCATTACTAAATTTTATTCATTCACTACAATTTACCGCCAAACTCTACATTTCACTTTCGAATTAGCCCGAGCCAATGCTGGTAACCTACTTGCAATATTTTTTATATTATTTTCAAGGGGTCAGAAATACTGTGGTTCATATGTAAAGAATATAATTATATTATTTAGTAGAATTCTGGTTTTGGCATCCGGTATATTGCGCAAATTTATACATGATATTCTGTGGAATACTTTTTGTTGCTTTGAACCATTAAGAAATGCAGAATCGAATGTATCTAATAACCATTTTGATGGATCAAATTATATCATTGTTTGTATTTATTTAGTTATTTCATTTTGGCACAATATGGTTTCCACACTTCTTTATCCATAGTCGCTGACATCTGTAGAAGTTCACCCAACCGAAAATGTCCATTGAAAAGACAATTGCACGTGATAATTCCTCGGTACAAAAAGCAACCAACTCTAGATCTGAGGTGCTCTCATGCTTTTCGGTTCCTTCACAAGATTGGACCATTGTTTGTTGTTAACATGCGTGACAACTTGATCATGAATATATCAGTAAGAGGCGTTTTTTTATCCGACACGGAGAGAAAATAATTTTTACCAAATAGTATTTCATATCTTTTAAAAGTGGTGGAGTGGATTGGTCTTATTTGCAGAAAGTATATAACTTATATAACTTGATGAGACACCGCATATATTTATTACTTTTTAAATAAAGCACTAATACGGCATATATAGCTTTAAATGTTAAGATTGTATGTTTTTAAAGCATTATATTATGCTTCTATAATTTAATTTTTCAAAAAAGAGATAAATTCACATAGACTAATAGAGTATTGCGTTAACATACCCTTGTTTTCTGCGAATAATTTCACTCCTTTATCTATGAATGAAACCTTTCACGGTAGCTCAGTCGATAAAGCGCTCGCTTTGTGATCGGGAGGTCGTGAGTTCGTTTCTCGGCCGCAACTGACCTAGTCGTTGAAATTGGTAGCAACTGTTCCTTCGCCATGCGCTCAGCACTTTAAAGTTAAAGTTGTGGGTCCTTGGGATGATACTTTAAAAACCGAAGCTTCGTGTCAGCGGCAGGCGTTGGCACGATGAAGATCCCTCACTGCTCAAAGGCCCTGAGTGCCGAGTAAATGTCAAAATTTGAAGCCCTTCATACGGTGACGTCTCCATATGAGTGAAAAATTCTCGAGAGGGACGTAAAACAATATACAATCAATCAATCAACCTTTGAATGAATGCTTTACAGGATGTTGTGGCTGGCATGGGACAGAAGGACACCTATGTAGGACATGAGGCCCAGAGCAAGAGAGGTATTCTTTCTATTACATATCCGATGGAACAGGGTATCGTCACAAACTGGGACGACATGGAGAAGATCTGGCATTACACTTTCTACACTGAACTTCGTGTTGCCCCAGAGGAACACCCCGTCCTTTTAACCGAAGCCCCATTCAACCCAAAGGCTAATAGAGAAAAGATGACACAGATTATGTTCGAAACCTTTAATACCCCAGCCATGTACGTTGCTACCCAGGCTGTACTGTCTTTACATGCTTCCGGTCTTAAAACTGGAATCGTACTCGACGCTGGAGAGGGTGTCTCCTATGCAGTACCCATTTATGAAGGTAACGCCGTTCCCAAAGCCATTATGAGAGTGAATGTTGCTGGTAAGGATCTAACCGATTATCTCATGAAAATTCTCACAGAACGTGGTTACTCTTTCACAACCACAGCCGAAAGAGAAATCGTTAGAGATATTAAAGAGAAGTTGTGCTATGTTGCTCTGGACTTTGAACAGGAAATGGCAATGGCTGTAGCATCCTCATCTTTGGAAAAGAGTTACGAACTACCTGATGGTAAGGTCATCACGATTGGAAATGAGCGATTTAGGTGTCCAGAAGCCATGTTCCAACCCTCCTTCCTTGGAATTGAATCTCCTGGTATACATCAAACAACATTCAACAGCATCATGAAATGCGATAATTATATCCGTACGGACTTGTTCGCTAATGTAGTTTTGTCTGGTGGTTCAACCATGTTCCCAGGTATTGGTGACCGTATGCAGAGAGAAATCGTTACATTGGCCCCGCCCTCAATGAAGGTCAAGATAATCGCTCCAGCAGGGAGGAATTACTCCGTCTGGTATGGTGGTTCTATTCTAGCTTCACATTCCACCTTCAAACAAAGGTGGATCAGCAAGAAGGAATATGACGAATCCGGTCCCTCCATTGTGCATAGAAAGTGCGTTTAGTAGCTATTCACAAGTGATGCTCAATTCAAAATATATTCATTCTATATATATAACTCTTTTACTTACATGATATGACTGAAAAATTGATAGATTTTTATTAACACTATATTCTTTCTGATTCTTCATAAACGAAAATTTGGACAACTACATTATTCTACACAATAAACATGCTATACCACAAGATAAAACTATTTTATATAAGGCAAAAGAAATGTCATTCGGTTGAAATATCTTAATAAGGCATTTTAGAGATGATATAGAAATATGTGGCTATTGATATGGAAATACAAGGGATGATCAAAAAGTTTGCAAACTATCTCTATATCTACAAAACACTATTCAGATAAAAATGCAATTTGGTACACTCATAGCCATACACAAGATCTATAAATAGCAAATGTTGAATAAAATCTTTTTACTTGTTTGTGACGTCACAATGTGAAAATGACGTCACTATGTCGGTCACTTGTGACGAAAAATGGTTTTCTCAATTGAACTCGTTCAACAAACGACTATACAATTTAGAAATCCCTCTGCTGTATCATATAATAATTTGTACACAGTTTATTGCGATAAATGAGCTCCTATGAATCCAATTAATGATTGCAATTATTGCTTTAGTGAAGGAAGGCAGATGGTTAAAAAATGATACTTGTCTTCTTGCCCTGTGAGAGCGCGCTTGAAAAGAAATGTGTTTTTATTAAGCAATTTGCTATCAAAGATCTCCAAATTACACTTTGGAGAATAGTTTAATATTTGAACAATAATATAATTATAAAATACATAAGATATTGTTTACTTTAGATTTTAAACATACTAGTTATGATAAAAAAGATGCACCCATTCTCTATCCACCTTTGAAGAAAGGCCTCTTCCGAGACAGAAAATTTGTGTTTTAATGGTCGCCATGCTTATTTTTGAAAAGGATTGTCTTATCCAAACATTCTGTTGCCGAGATTTGACCATTTCTGGCATGAACTGTTCTTATCATAAAAATTAACTTACATGGAAAGAAATATAAAACTCAGAAAAATATTTCAACTTTTGTGACAGAACGGTACGGAGGGGGTCACGTGACCACCAATATCACGTGATTCGCACATGCGCAAAAATATACTCAACATTGAAACCAAATATTTTTTTTTCTTTTATGGAAGATATTCAACTAGTTCGCGAACTTTTTGATCACCCCTCGTATGTGGATATTTTGTATTTCTTTCTGTAAGATTTGACTAAAAGCAAACAAGTGTCCCAGCATATTAAATTTAATGTAAAACAATTAGAATAATGCAATAGTCAAAAAAGATACATGGGAGCAATTCCCGCGCCCCTTCCACCATATCATTTTGATTAGAAGGGACCTTAATTTGGTCAACTAAAGAACAACATCAGAGATTGTTCTAATGAAGGATAAATATGTCTTGTACGTCTAAATCCGTACTACCAGAGATTGTTCTATCTGAAGTATCCGTATACGATCGAGATGAGTCATCTCGATCCCGATGTCTAAACCAGTTAATACATTTCCATTTATGTTTGTGGTTAAATAAGCCACAGTCATTCATTGAAAAATAACAAATTGTAATTTTCCTAAAAATACTAATCTGTTGTTAACCTCTATCATTTCGTAGAAAAATATTTCTTTAAAAAAAAAAGAAAATGAAGTCAAGTATATTTTGTTTTAATTACAGGTGACTCTCGATCTCTCGAAGTTCAGTGGACCGCGATAAAAGTTCGAGAGATCGAGGGGTTTGAAAAATGGAAAGTAAATAAAATCCGGAATTTTAAGTTTCAATCATGGAAGTTCTACTTTTACAGGTACCGGAAGTATATGTACGTTTTCATTTGTACTTGACAGGTAATTAACTTGACACTTTACGACACTTTACAACAACAATGATTATATTTCGATTAAATAAAACGAATTCCTAAAGATTTAATATTCAAATGTTCCTATTTCATGAAATCCGAATAGCATATTGTAGATTTGGCTAGTCCGAGGCCTGATTAAATCATTCACCAGAATGGTGTTCACTAGATTTTTCTAATTCGATATTGTGCCCTTGAAAAAAAAATTCTTGTGTAACATTCCCCATACTGGAACTATTAATATTTAGATTCTATATCATAATGGGAACTTACTGAAACTAGCATCTATCAATTAATTTAATATGTCACGTGACGTGGGACAAGGTAGACGCATTGTACTGAGCTCCCGAGTCTTTTGACAATTTTCACATATCTACCGAATTTGGATTATTCATTTTCATAGGATACGAGGGTTGTCCCAAAATTCCGTAGACAAGCGTTGTATTGTAAGAACCCTATGTCATACATTAATGAAACTTCGTATATAGATTAAACCAACACTATCTAATAAATTTATGGACTAATATGGAGTAACTACAAAAATTAATCTAATTTAAAAGACCCATTTCATTGTCTGGTGTAGGAAGGCGGCGCAATACCCAAAAATTACAATTAAAAATTGGAATATTATATATATAATCCTACGGAAAAGTGATTACTATCCTGTATTTTTTGAATGGAGGTAAATATCCTCAATATAGCTTTATTTACTATATTTCCTCAAATTTTGGTTTGTATTCTTTGATAAATATGAATTTTACAGCGTTTTATATACATGGGTTGAAATCCGACTTTTTGAAATTTGGCAGTTGCTTTGGCAGAGGCGGCGCACTAGACTATGTTCAAGTGTTTTGGTCCTGAATTCACTCTCACAGAAATGTACCAGTCATAAATGTTTGGTACAGTAGGAAACTCTTTCGCGTCCTAAGTATTTAAAATGACTAAAACGGTTTCTCTAAGTATATGTGAATAACAGTAACTAAAATAAAAGTCATGGCTAAGAAATGGGCAAGAACTCCATAATGCAACTTCATTAGAGAAAACATACGAAAAGCCCATAGAAGTATAGTGTTTTCAAATAATTATGATTTTATACCTTTACATGCATATACTTTGTTTACATATTTTAATGTTTGATCATATCATAGTAATTAAGATATTTCACATTTATTACTATAACCGTTTCGTTGAATTTAAGAATTTGATCCTGGTAATTGAAATATTTTCTCCAAAAATTTGAAGCGTTGACATATGTTTTTTTTGACGTTGCAGATTGCTCCGGGTACTAAATGACGATATCACTTTAAATCCTGTAACTCGAAAAGTTTTAAGTAAACATGATAAAACTTCGTAATTTATCTGCCAAGAACACGTTTTATCCACCCTGAAAATTTTATAAAGATACATTAATTTCTTGAAAAGATATGAGCTCAGTCTACGAAATTTTGGGACAACCCTCGTATGTGTCAGGAATCTTTCCTGAGTATGTATATATGTTTATTTCTTCTGGATGTTTAATTTTGGACTTTTGATGGATTATTGATTTGATTGTTTACAATCCGATCTTTTGGAAAGCGTTACGGAACATAAAAACACTACAAATGCTTTCCACTATTATTAAAAGAAAGTCAAACTGGCTTTGTGAATATAAAACTTTATTATCAGCAATTAAACCATTATGTAAAAAATGTGACTTATCTAATGCTAAATATCTGAATATAAAGAATGAAATGAAATTTCATTTCGCATCAGGGGTATCAAATTTAAATGGTAAGAAATGCCAATTCTTCTATAGAATTTTAATACATAAGAAATTCGTTAAACCGTGTTATCAAATTAAACTTTCTCAAGAGTTTTCAATTCCTGCAAACGACTCAAATTTATGGCAAAATATATACATGAGAAAAATCAAAGATATAAATGATAATAAAATTGTCGAATTCAATTATGAAATGCTTCACAATATTCTCTGCAACAATGCCTATTCAAGTAAATGGATAAAATACAAGGGGGACAACTGTAGAATTACGTCTTACAATTTTCTGAAACTAGTTTAAAAGCGCTTGACAGAATAGGCAACCTTCCGCTCTTCTACAAACAAATTCTAATCTCATTTAACGAATGTAAAAAAATGTGTAACTTCGAAAATACATCACCTAATGATATTTTAAAACAACCCATTTGGAATAACAATAATATCAAAATAAAAGGAGAAACATTATTTTTCAACAACTGGGTCAACAGTAATATTCTCTATTTAAAAGATTTAATAGATGATAACGGAAACATAAAAACACTACAAATGCTTTCCACTGTTATTAAAAGAAAGTCGAACTGGCTTTGTGAATATAAAACTTTATTATCAGCAATTAAACCATTGTGTAAAAAATGTGACTTATCTAATGCTAAATATTTGAACATAAAGAATGAAATGAAATTTCATTTCGAATCAGGGGTATCAAATCTAAATGGTAAGAAATGCCAATTCTTCTACAAAATTTTAATACATAAGAAATTCGTTAAACCGTGTTATCAAATTAAACTTTCTCAAGAGTTTTCAATTCCTGCAAACGACTCAAATTTATGGCAAAATATATACATGAGAAAAATCAAAGATATAAATGATAATAAAATTGCCGAATTCAATTATGAAATGCTTCACAATATTCTCTGCAACAATGCCTATTTAAGTAAATGGATAAAAGACAAGGGGAACAACTGTACTTTATGCAAAACAACTGAAACCACAAAACATCTACTTTTTGAATCGTTGAACAGATTTGGAAAAAACTAGGAACCTTTTTATCTATGGATATAAAATGGAAACACATTGTTCTTAGCTTTTATCTAGAAAAAAACGATAAGATTGAATCGTTGAATTTATTAATATCCTTCATTGCGTATAAAATATATAAATACAAAATGTATTGTAGAATTGCTTATTTATTTATACTGATCTACAAATACTTTTTAAAACATGCGTGTGAGTTTTGGCAATATTTAAAAATCATAAACATGCCGAATTGTACACATGTATCAATAAATGGTAATTTCTAACAGAAACATGAAACGAAAACGTCAATGCGTTACAGTCAGGGGAAAACTTCTTTTTAATATGTTTTGCTTCATCACGATGTGTCATAATTTTTAGCAGGGAGTAAAATAACTTTTAGAGTTAAGGTAGGATTCTTCTCTTATTTCTAATATTTAAAAATTAATGAAATTTTCACAGAATCAAGGAGACAATATCAGTAATTGATAGTATCAGTGAAATTAAATTTGACCGTTTTATATTAGAGGCAAGGTCAGGTCAAGGTCATTACCTTTCTCCTTGACATTAAGAATAAAAAATAACTGTTGACAATCAAGTGATACCTACTTCTCTTTCAAAAGTTTAATGATTGTTCTTTTTGCATAAAAACATATTACTATATAGGGTCTATAGCATGATATTACCAAATTTACATAAATAATTGCTCAATATCGAAAGCTCAATGATTTTCACTTCACGTGAATTGTAGGTCAAATATTTAGGGTCGTAGTTTTCAGAATTAAAGAAATAGTAATAAACTAGAGCCGAGATCGTTGCAAAGCAACGAGTAGGTCTTACGTCTTGTTTGGCCGGAATTAAGGAGGCTGGGGGTCAACAAAAAAACAACAACACAAATTGACCACCAGATTTAACTTATTTTTATAGATACGGTATCTTAAGCTGTCAACTATCATTTGGCAATGAAAAAATTTATACATTTTAGTTTTAAAATTTATCATTTTCTATATCTTTATATGGATCTTTTCTTTTAAAGGAGATCGAAATAGTCTGAAAATGGCTGCCACACTCCAGCCTCGTTAACCTTCATTAAAAAAAATGAGTAATGAAGTCCAAAAATGGGTTAATCCTCCAAATCTATCTTAATTATTGCAAAATTAAGCCATTCTTTGGTACTTCCGGTTTGTTACCCCAAAACCTGTAAAAAACGGCAAAAGTATGCATTTTTTGACTTCTTCCAAAAGTGACGTCGCCGGACGTATTTTGACGACCCTATTAGATAAAGCCTGATATTTTGAACAAATTTGCTTTTCGATGTATAACAAATTCTCAATACTTTCTGAGATATCTGAAAAAAAATTGGTCCCTCTAGAGCCCTTTTTTCGACATATCATTTGAAAGATCTTCTAATTCTGCACAAATTATGTTCTATATATTTTCACTAATTTTTAGCTGAGAAGATAAAAAGAAAAATATGAGTAATTTTTGGTTATTTTAAAGGTCCTAATTTTTTACCCCTACATAGCGCCATTTTGAATTGAGAAATCGAAAAAAAAAAACCCAATGTGCACAACTTCAATACTTGTATTATCTAAAATCAGAAGAATTTCTGCTCCACCTTTAACCGTCTCTCAGCCTTTGTCTGGAAACGAAAGCCTATAAATTTTCGTCTCAAGGAAAATATCTCAAAAACGGAAGTTACTTTTCGAAATTTCAGACAGCATTCTGATAGAGTGTTTATTAACGTCTATAGCCCTTGAAAATTTGAGCGAAATTCGTCGAGAAATGAGCGAGATATGAGGCCTCAAAGTTGGCGTCTAGAAAGCAGAAGAAAAAAAGAATAACTAGATACGATCTCATTGCGAGCAGCGAGTAGGTCTTCCGTTAAGTTTATTTATAAGATGGGATGTGATTTTGACTGAATCAATTTTTTCTGATTCATATCACAATATTTTGAGCATCTTTTGTACTATGTGGCTTTTAATTAAAATATTTGCCCTTTTCGAGATAAAAAAAAAACCTCAAAGATTTAGCATTCTGACCCCATTGCGACACCTTATTAGGTAGCATATGATCAATATTTTATAATATATAGTTACACTTTTTGTTTCAGTAATATATACGTTAACGATCTAAAGATGAAAGACTTTTGACCCGTCTGGGCCCCTAATTTCAGAAGTCAGCCCCTTTTTCCTTATATCAAATGAAAGGTCTTGTAATTCTGCACAACTTTTCTTCAATATGTTGTGGCAAAATATGATTAGGTACGACGATATATATGAAACGAAATGTGACAATTTTTTTGAGATGTTTCAGAGAAATTTCTTCGGGTCTTACTGAGCTCCGGCGCCTTATGCGCTAGAAAGATTTGGAGACCCAATTACATTTCACCAAACCTTCCTTTCACCTTCACCTTCACCTATCCCTTGACTTCCGTGGATGTCGTTGGGGCACCTTGGAAGACCTATCCACCACTTTCATCCATAAATTTCTGTTTTCTGCCGCTCTTAGGGTTTCGACGATGCTACATGCCTGCGTGATATAATGAATATGCACTGATAATATGCTTCTAATTTTCATATGTCTTTATTTGTTCTCAGAAAATGTGGTAATAGCATTCAACGCCAAAGCAAAAGGAAGTGTTCAATCCGTAAGTGCTGGG
The DNA here is from genome assembly GCA_003671525.1 of Saccostrea glomerata. Lineage (NCBI taxonomy): Eukaryota > Metazoa > Mollusca > Bivalvia > Ostreida > Ostreidae > Saccostrea > Saccostrea glomerata. The sequence continues at coordinate 26,661 of PRKT01000436.1, read as the reverse complement.
AATATTGTCATGTTTGCAGAAGTCGATTTGAATATAGGAGGTGGATACAATGCAGTCAAAGGAGTTTTCACCGACCCCAAATCGGGAGTTTACGTCTTTGATTGGACAATAATGACCTACACCAACAAAAATGCTTATACCTCTCTGGTCTTGAATAGTAAAAGAAAGGCATATAACCATTGTCATAACAACGGCCACAGTATCTAAATGTCATGTAGTAAAATGGCTGTCGTCAAAATGAAAGCTGGAGATAAAGTTTGGATTGATAGCTTTTCTGGAACATCATCTGTTTACCACTTGTATTCTTCTTTTTCTGGCTACATGTTGTAAATGCGAAATAGGGATATCCATGTACAAATAAAATCTAAAATTAAATTTATAAATTAGTAACAGATTTGTTGTCTATCTTACATGTAGGTTCTACAAGAGTATAATATGTATATATGTTATATGACTGTGAATGTATTCGTAAATGTTCATGATTTTGATTCCATTGCACAAGGGAAGTATACTGTCAAAAGTATATATTTTTGCCACGTCAAAAAGAGGCTGAAAAAAATTAATCAAATATACTGAAGAAAATTAAAGTAATATACGCTATGACGTGCGCCATTATAAAATACAGCTGGAAATTAGAAATTATATATTTTGTTTACCAATAAAAGTTACGAAAATACTATAAATCACACCATTTAAATAAAATGCGTTATTTAGTTATCAAATTATAATTATTAATTATCCTGCAAGGAAAGAAATGGCTATTTTTTAATAAACCCACCACGTGACGCCGTCGCTACTTTTAGATTGATAAACAAACACGGCGTTCAGAAAACGAGGTAAGCCCTTTGAGATACAACTCACTTTTGACATGGATGGCGTGTTACTATTAATTTAACTTACCTTCAAATGTAATCAGTATCAACCATCTATACTCTGTTATGACGCATATTAACCTTTTATTAATAATCGTTGTCAAAATGCAACATACCTCATTGTCTGTGATTTCCCGTGGACAGACGTGTCTATATTTAGGCCTACTGTTTACGCACTTCCTTTATCAATATTCATGAAAAGACTGGATTCTTAATTGCAGATATTGCTTTATTGTACTGTTATTACAACGATTTATATAGTTAAATTTTGTTGAAATATTATTTTTTGATTTCACTTCATGTGTTTCAAATCATTTAGTCGTTTTTTTCACATACAAATCGACATTCATACGGCGTATATTACTTTAATACATGTATAAGCTTGAACATTTTGACTTGTCCGGGATCGAGTAGCTTTAAATTAAGATATACCCTGGTGCATAGGAAGGTAAAGAAACTTTACGTTGCAAGACAATTCATGGTTATATTTTACACATTGTCACAAACAATGGCTAAAATGCATGCACGATCCTCTCCCATTCTGGTCGGGTAGGAGAGAGCTGAATGCTGGATCCGAATCGTGACTGCAGACGGTGTTTTACATCACTTATTCCGTTTCTCTTATTGGCACAGGATGTGATAGGAAAACGGGTAATTACATATAATATTCCTTATTTATATAAGTTTTGGATTGGCGTTTTTTTTTTAATGAAAAACAACAACAACAACAATAGAAACCAACTATATTTTTTCTCTCTTTTGTTTATCAGTTTGAATAATACATTTATTTATTTCAGTACAATAATCTATCACATTGCAGAAAAGCGAATTCTTGCCAATACTGACAATTTTATTTTACCTAGGTCATTCAGAATTAAATTTCCTTCCTGTTACATTTATCAAAAGAGATGTAAAATTCATCAGTTTAGTTACCTTCATGTAATCTTATGTATACCATATATTAAAGTTTTAAAGGAAAAGATATTGTAAGACTACATGTAGTATTAGGACCCCGATCTTGGGCGTCTTTCAGAATGAACCAACAGTTTATCCATAAAAACCTGCTGTCACAAAATGAGTATTAGTTCTAAGATCTAGTCACAGTGAGGTTAAGAAATAGGTCATTTTTCGAATTTTCTCATTTTTATGCAAATTTTCATCGATTTTACAGCACATTTTGTTTCGGGAAACATAGAGCACACGCTTGCCTATCTATCAAATTTATATATTTTATGCACTAATATCAGATGTAATATATACATGCAGGTGTAAAAATCTTTATTAAATAGGCAAGCTCGCGCTCTATGTTTTCCAAAGAGAACTTGTATCTCGATTATGACATCTGAAATTCCACCAGAATTGAGGAAAATGTCGTACTTCTGCACCCTCTTGTGGCTTCCATGTAAGATTTGAATCTAAATTAGTGCTTGTTTTAAAGTAAGCATCAGTTTAATTTTCTTAGCTACAAACTGTCACAATTTTACCGGTGATCTGATTTTTACAACAAATAAGCTGCAAAAATGTTCAAAATGTAAATTTCAAGACTTAAAAATCATACGAAAGAAAGCAACTTTATGAACATTGATTTATTGATTTTAACAGGTACCGACTATGGTTTCCACTGTGCATTTATTTCGCGCATCATAGTAAAATGAAGCATATTCACTGTTTCATATTTATTTTAAAGGATTTTTTCCGTCTGTCATCTTTGGCCGGGGCACCTACATGGGTATAATTTTTTTTTTCACAACTCCTCCTATGCCACTGATTGAATTGTTTTGTAACTTTCACAGAATCTTTGTTACATATACACCTGTAATGCCATTGTGCACTTTCCATTTTACTCTTTGGTTAAAATTGGAAATTCAGGGTTTCCCATAACTAATAAAACACTGACACGACCATTCTTTCTTTAATATTTTAGGGTACCCATCTCTTATATCCGCAACTTTAATTCCTACACCAGTCACCACTCAATGTTTGATACTTTTAAAGGTTCTTTATTACATAATGCCATTGTGCACATCAGTCCTATCTTTCTTTTAGATCTGATACTTATTTAGGGTTTCTCTGAGACTGAGAGATTGATTTTGCCCCAGGATTATATGGATGTCGGAAGTATCATTATATTAGTTAGCTACTGAAGTGCTCACAGTTCATGTCCAGTTTTGATATGTCCTTAAGTTTAATATTGTATATCGATCGATCTATAAGAGTGTCATTTTGACAAAGTTTAGTTTCTATTACATCTATTTAGCCTACAGGGTATTTAACAAAATGTTTAATTTAAGCAAGAAGGCAACGGTCAATATTATTGAAATCAACATTTTTAAAGTTGACTGGCACATCATCTTCGCCAGCCAAGGGTTTTAGATACGCTACTCTCCTCGAGAGTAGCGTATCAGAAACCCTTGGCTAGCGAAGATGCTGGCACATACACTGTACATGCATAATAAATCTCAGGGATTTAAGAAAAGGGGGAGAGTTTTTCACTCCATCAGTTTTAAATCACATTCACAGGGTATTGGATAGGGTATCGGACGCACATCCCCATATGTATACATCCTTTTAAATTTCAAACTCATCTTTCCTTCCTTTCTTTCTCTCTCTCTCTTTCTTTCTTTCTTTCTTTCTATTCGGAGACCATAGGTCACTTTTTTCAAAAAGCATTGGATCCACCACTGGTACATACGTATTTAAGGTAGGAAGTGACTACAATATAATTTTGTGATATACAGTTTTTATGATTTGGATTTTTATTCTGTTTGGGTTTTTCTTTCTTTTTTTGTTTTTGTTTTAGGTTTTGTTTTTGGCTTCTTTTTTGTCCCTTTTTTGCTATCGTTATTACTATACTACTTATATAAATAATCTGTCTCTAAACAACTTAAGTATTAAAAAGAGAACTACAATATGAGTCCCCGGTCAATCTTATGACACAAAACGAGCTTCACAACATATATACGTATTCAAGACTTGTGAAAAAAGGACAAACAGGTATCGAACATTTTATAAAATAGCCTCCCCTGCCATTGTTTTTCCTGAAGAAAATAAGGATAATACAATATAATTTTTATTGAATATTTATATCTTAACAGCCACTTTTGAAATAGACTAGTACTTTAAAAGTACTTGAAAAATTTGGAAAACGTTCATAAATAAATATTTTTTTTCGATGCAGATATCAAATGATTCTATTGCAATATGTTACCAAATGATAAGATAGCACGCTGGGGATAAAATATATAAAAGCTGATACTAAAAAGAAAGACTACATCTTCACTCGGCGTTATTAAGTATTCCTAACGAAAGGTAAGAAAACGTTTATACTACGAATAGATCAAGAACATTAATTAGCGGGTTTTTTTTAAATGTAACATTGTATGGAATACATGTACATAAATTTTCATAGCGTTATACGTGAAGAAGGTATGAAGTTAACTTACTACTAAGTTAAACAAACCTTTTTAATTTTTTTTTACTTTAAAAAAAATTGAATCTAAAATCCTTTCATTTCATTTTAATATCTTACCTTTTAAGAATACCCGGAAAAAATGAAAAAAAAGAAATATATGAATTAACAAATAGACAGAAGTATAAAGTCATAGCTTTATTTAGTCTGAATACGTTTTTTCTCATACTTTTATTTATAACTATTTCTTTAGTTCTGAAAACTACAACCCTTAATGTTTGACCGAAAATTCACATGTAGTGAAAATCAAAAAAGATTTATAGTCATTGAGCTTTCAATTTTGAAATGTAAATGTTAAATATGAGGAATTCAATCATTATTCCTATGTTTATCAAGTATTTTGTAGAATGCATACCTTAGTGTTGATTGTGGGATTTGGTTCACTTATGGGCATCATTAACACTGACAAAGTGTCACCCCTGCCCAGCCTTAAATCCTTCAGAGACGATTATGACAGTGTGGCTAAAACATGTGTAGCTGTTGGATATGTTAAGGACCACTGTAAAAAAATCTGGACAGAAGTAAGATACTTATCAGCTACATCCTTGATATAATGAATATTCAATGAGCTCATATGTTTTCCATTATATTTGCTCTTTATTTGTTTTTAGATAATATGGTAATAGCATTCAATGCCAACGCCAATGGAAGTGTTCAAACCGTAAGTCAGGGAAACATTGTCATGTTCGGAGAAGTCGATCTGAATATAGGAGGTGGATGCAACGCGGTTAAAGGAATTTTTACCGCTCCAAAAGTGTACGTCTTTGATTGGACACTATCGACGAACACCAATAAATATGCTTTTACCTCTCTTGTCTTGAATAGTAAAAGAAGGGCGTATAACAATTGTCATAATAACAATCATGGTATACAAATGACTTGTAGTAAAATGGCTGTCGTAAGAATGGAGGCAGGAGATAAAGCTTGGATTGATTGTTTTCATGGAACAGCATCTGTTCTTTACACATATTCTTCTTTTTCTGGCTACATGTTGCAAATACTCAATACAGATATACAATTAAAAATGCAATCTAATATCAAATTTGTTGTCTATCTGGGAGTTGCACAAGAGTATTTGTTCTATATGAATATAATTTCAAATATCTCTGTTTAAAACTTTTTAAACCTTCGTTTGCACAAGAAATGTAATCTATGCTTTTATATTTAATTTTTGCAATTTCTAAAACCTTCTTTAAAAATGCAACATGCACTTTGCTCTTGTGTTTTTGTTTAAATTTTGTTTGATAAAGTATTCTTGTAACATTCATTTTTAAAGCGTTTTTCAATTTTGAAATAAAGAGACCTAGGGCAAACATATAATTTATATATATATATATATATATATATATATATTATAAATCTTATCCTTTTTCCTTGCAAATAATCAGACGCGTTAATTTGTCTATTTCTCCAGTGCATATAATAAGTATTATGAAACGATACAGAAAATGTTTTAATTGAATACCTTGTTCAAAAAATACAATACTCAGGTTGATTATTCTCGGTCTATTTGCTTAGATTTACCTCTTAGCCTATGAACTCTTGTTTTAAATATAACTTTAAATTGTTTAGCCAAGGGAAATAGTTTTGGACTTTGGATGTTATAAGACACTATGCCATCTAGATTGCTTTGTTGCTATCTACATTGATTGTATTCCATAAACTCTCACACACGCACCTACATGTAGGTCAACGCTACACTTAACCTTAAAATGCTCTATTTCGTTTCGAGTTAGGTTTTAATTTTTAATTGTGAACGTTTATAAGTACATGTACACAGTATTTTTGTGGACATATGGTTAGATGACAGCAAATACAAAATTCCGATTTGATGATTAAATAAAATACGGTCAATCGTGTCACAGTTTATGCACATATCAAATATAAAAGCCCTATCTCTTATAAATCAAAGGTTATTTGTAAAAATTAGCAATTTTGAAAAGTAGATCAAAATTTAAGGTTAAGGTCACAAGATCAAAAATCATAGTGTATTTAGAAACGTCTTGTCACAGGTAATACATAGATTTGATATAAAAGCACTATCGCTTCTTATTCAGAATTCATAACCAAGGTTTAAGTTTTTTGAAAAGTAGGTAAAACTTCAAGGTCAAGGTCTCAGGTCAAAACTCATAGTGTTTTTACGAAGGTTTTGTCACAGGTAATATGTATTTTAATATAAAAGCCTTATCTCGTCGAATTCGAAATTTATGGCATATTCAAAGAAACGTTTCAATTTTATAAACGTAGGTTAGGTCAAAACTCATAGTGTATTTAGAACGGTCTTGTTACAATTAATACACATGCGTAATATGAAAGTCATTTCTCTTCTCATTCAAAAGATATGACCAAGGTTAAAGTTTTTGTGTCGGGTGGACAGACTGACAGATTGTCAAACAGCTAGACATACTGGCAGACGGATGAATGAGATTTAATGTCCTTCGCTTTCGCGAAAGCAGGGGACAACACGGATCTGAAAACAAAAGTTAAATGATTTACTTAACATTGCTACATGTGTACATGTATGCAATGCATGGTTTGATATTCATGCGTGTTTTACTGTGTGAATATGTAAGTTAATCTGCATTCATTTCAGATGGGCGTTTTGAGTCTCACTTGTTTATTTTTATCGTTTGAAATGATTAATTCTAAGTTTACAGTGTTGCTTCTGTCATATAAGGCAATCTTTTGTACTCAAATTTATCTGATTCAGTTTTCCAGGAACGCCTACCCTTGCTATAAAAGCAATACATGTTTTTATGAATGCTTTTGGAAATGCAAAATGGACGACGAAGAAGTTGCAGCATTAGTTATCGACAATGGATCTGGAATGTGTAAAGCTGGATTTGCCGGGGATGATGCTCCAGAACCGTGTTTCCCTCCATCGTGGGACGTCCAAAACATCAGGTAAAGAAAAAATCCATTTAAAGAGGAATATATTTTCAGGGAAGTTGTCAATTTATTTAAAAACTGAGATAAAAACTGTATAATATTTATATGTATGACTGAAAATTTAAAACGTATATCTTAATAATTTTATAATTCATATAATTTGATTAAATTAAGACTAATATATGAGAAGGGCTGCATTTCATTTCCTGAATTTTTGGAAATTATCAACTTTTCATTTCCGACATTTTTTTTGTTTTCATTTCCGACATTTTTCAAATACATAATTACAGTAAAACTCGTTTAGTACGAACACGGATATTGCGAATTTACGGATATAGCAAAGTTATCTTGGATCCCCAGCTATATAAATTTAACAGATTTTTATACGGATATAGCGAAGTAATTTCACTGGCCCCTACGACTTCGTTATAACCGAGTTTTACTGTAGTACCTATAGTAAGAAATTTGATTATTTTACTTATGAAAAAATTAAAGGAATAAATCATAAATCAATGAAATCCAATTTTGTTAATATATCAGTGAGCTGGACATAAGTATGGTGCTGTTACTGACATTTGATTTAGTGCACATTAAATATGGTGAAAAAGTTTTATGCTAATTAAACTTTTTTACCTAGACTTAGTGCTACTACATGTATTCATATATGTATGGATGTTGTTTTTTTTTTTTAATTTTTATTAATATTTTGACAGTAATACTTTTAAATTCCATTTTTTTAAAAATTAGAATACATTGAATTGCCGCACAGGTAAATTCCGGAAATGAAAAAAAATTATGTCGGAAATGAAAACAAAAAATGTCGGAAATGAAATAAATAAATGTCGGAAATGCAATGCATATTTCCGGAAATGAAATACAGCGATGAGAAGAAGTATGCATGTTGTTGTGCAAAAATAAGGGTGTGGCATATGTAAAATACAGCCCCAAATAATATAAATGCAATATAGTAATACATATCATCTATAATAAATTCAAATTGTAAAAAAGCATCCTAAAATAAAATGATGTATTAGGAATGTCAAATCGACAATATTTATGCGGTTGTTTTTTTCCGATCGAGTGCCCTGGTACTCGGTAAAAATGTGAATATTTCTGTTAATATTTTTAAACCAGTCAAAAGTCTGTTAAACCCCAATGTTTTTATTACGTTTTTAGTGCATGTTTAAAAACATCGAGTCCAACAAATACAATTTTATGTCTCATAAAATGATTTATATACAATCTTTTTTACATTGTTTTGGACAAATTTAGATTAAAATTCCAGTTGTTATTGATTTTTAATGTAAAAAGAGTGGAGTCGACTGGATCGGGATCGAATTAATGTTTGGATCGGGTTCGGCTTGATCGGGATCGAGTGCTCAATTAATAACACAATCCAAAACAAAAAGGGAAAATCAAAATTCCTTTTTTTTCACCCAATGTTTACAATCTGAAGTCATTTTGGTCTTTAAATCCTTATATGTGTCTCCACAAGTTCACGTTTTCAAGATTTTTTTTAAGTATTTGAGGAACGTTCCTCTTTCTACACTTCAGATGCATTTGTTATGACCAGACTTTTGAGGAACGTTCCTCTTTCTACACTTCAGATGCATTTGTTATGACCCGAGATTTGAGGAACGTTCCTCTCTCTGAACTTCAGATGCATTTGTTATGACCAGACTTTTGAGGAACGTTCCTCTTTCTACACTTCAGATGCATTTATTATGACCCGAGATTTGAGGAACGTTCCTCTCTCTGAACTTCAGATGCATTTGTTATGACCAGACTTTTGAGGAACGTTCCTCTTTCTACACTTCAGATGCATTTGT
>PRKT01000435.1:454608-472321 GCA_003671525.1 Saccostrea glomerata | reverse complement strand
TGCTCGATCGATTTGGTTCAAATTTTCGGTGTTGATGTGTTTGTATCTGAAGTTTGTACCGGCGCTTCGATTTTGAAAAAATCACTTCCGGTCGGAAGTTATCGCCCTTTGATGAAAATTTAGATGACCTCCATGTCTGTGATGGAACTCAAAAACGGGTCAAGCTAGAAAATTGAAATTTTCAGGGATGGTAGAGGACATGTTGCCATATTGCACCTGGGTCAGGATATTTTCCGGAAGTGCCTAGTATGGGAGCTCGGTAGGGGTCAAAATTTAGGAAACGAATCATGACCGATTTTCAGAGACATTTCGCATCATATCTTTTAAAGTATAAATATTTTGTTTAAACATACTGAACATCATTTGTGCAGAACATCGAGATCTTTCATATTATACCATGAAAAAAGCGCTGACTCATCACATTAAGGGCAAAAAGGGGCCAGAAGTCTTTAATCGATAACTCTTTAACAATCAATATTTTGGTATATATTACTGAACAAAAAATGTTACGCTTAACAATCTACAACTATGTATTATGATTTTCATGTCGTATGGTTCATAATTAAGGGCCACAAGGGGCCAGAATGCTAAACCTTTGATGCTTTATATCTCGAAAGGGAGAAATATTTTGATAAGCAATATTGAACAAAAGATGTTCAAAATAATGTTCTGAACAATATGCAACCTTTCATTTTCTGCTAAACGTCCCCATTGGGGAGTTGAAGGGTTGGCCCCTAAATATTTCTTTTGCTAATAGCTCAAAAACGAAAAAGAATTTCTGAATAGTTATTGAACACAAAATGTTCAAAATCTTAAGATCTTTAAGATGAGATCCCGAAAAAGGGTCTGGACACACGAATTAGGGGCTAAGAGGGGCCAAAAGTTTTCAATCGATACCTCTTTATCAGTTAATATTTTGCAATACATTACTGAAGCAAAGATGTCTATGTCAACCATCTACAACTATGTATTATGGTTTTTATGTCGTATGGTTCATAATTAGGGGACACAAGGGGCCAGAATGCTAAATCTTTGATGCTTTATATCTCCAAAGGGAGAAATATTTTGATAGGCAATATTGAACAAAAGATGTTCAAAATAATGTTCTAAACAATATGCAACCTTTCATTTTTTTTCTAAACGTCCCCATTAGGGAGTTAAATGGTTGGCCCCTAAATATTTCTTTTGCTAATAGCTCAAAAACGAAAAAGAATTTCTGAATAGTTATTGAACACAAAATGTTCAAAATCTTAAGATCTGTAAGATGAGATCCCAAAAAAGGGGCTGGACACTCGAATTGGGGGCCAAGAGAGGCCAAAAGTCTTCAATCGATAACTCTTTATCAGTTAATATTTTGTAATACATTACTGAAGCAAAGATGTTTATCTCAACCATCTACAACTATGTATTATGGTTTTTATGTCGTATGGTACATAATTAGGGGTCACAAGGGACCAGAATGCTAAATCTTTGATGCTTTATATCTCCAAAGGGAAAAATATTTTGATAAGCATTATTGAACAAAAGATGTTCAAAATAATGATCTGAACAATATGCAACCTTTCATTTTTTGCTAAACGTCCTTATTAGGGAGTTGAAGGGTTGGCCCCTAGATATTACTTTTGCTAATATCTCAAAAACGAAATAGAATTTCTGAATAGTTATTGAACACAAAATGTTCAAAATCCTAAGATCTTTAAGATGAGATCCCGAAAAAGGGTCTCGACACTCGAATTAGGGGCCAAGAGGGGCCAAAAGTCTTCAATCGATAACTCTTTATCAGTGAATATTTTGTAATACATTACTGAAGCAAAGATGTTTATCTCAACCATCTACAACTATGTATTATGGTTTTTATGTCGTATGGTACATAATTAGGGGCCACAAGGGGCCAGAATGCTAAATCTTTGATGCTTTTTATCTCCAAAGGGAGAAATATTTTGATAAGCAATATTGAACAAAAGATGTTCAAAATAATGTTCTAAACAATATGCAACCTTTCATTTTTTGCTAAACGTCCCCATTAGGGAGTTGAATGGTTGGCCCCTAAATATTACTTTTGCTATTATCTCAAAAACGAAAAAAAAATTTCTGAATAATTATTGAACACAAAATATTCAAAATTTTAAGATCTTTAAGATGAGATCCCAAAAAAGGGGCTGGACTCTCGAATAAAGGGGCCAAGAGGGGCCAAAAGTCTTCAATCGATAACTCTTTATCAGTGAATATTTTGTAATACATTACTGAAGCAAAGATGTTTATCTCAACCATCTACAACTATGTATTATGGTTTTTATGTCGTATGGTACATAATTAGGGGCCACAAGGGGCCAGAATGCTAAATCTTTGATGCTTTATATCTCCAAAGGGAGAAATATTTTGATAAGCAATATTGAACAAAAGATGTTCAAAATAATGTTCTAAACAATATGCAACCTTTCATTTTTTGCTAAACGTCCCCATTAGGGAGTTGAAGGGTTGGCTCCTAAATATTATTTCGTAATAGCTCAAAAACGAAAAAGAATTTCTGAATAGTCGTCGAACAAAAAATGTTCAAAATCTTAAGAGCTTTAACATGATATGAATAAAAAGGGCTGATTCTTAAAATAAGGGGCCGTTAGGGGCAAAAGACCGATTTTTTTAGTCTTTCATGTTCAATGTTTTTTTTTTTACAGATTGTGGTATATCATTATTTTAGAACGAAAATCGCAATTAAAATCTTATCTCATCTCATCAAGAATTGGACGGAAGATTTACTCGTCGTTCTCAAACTATATATATATTATAATAATCATGGCATGTGTTACATAAATAGGGACCACAAAGGGGCCGGAATGCTCAATCTCTGACCCTTTATATCTTGCAAGTGGGAAATGTTTTGATAAGTTGTATTGAACAAAAGATCTCTAAATAATGCCCAAGCCCTCACCTTTCAAAAGTTTGGTTCAAGGTTAAAGTTTTTTCATAAGTATGTAAATCTCCAAGGTCAAAGTCAAAAGGTCAAAGTTGTTGGTATCCAATGAAAGGTCTTGCTTTGAGGATTACATATCTGAAATATGAAAGTCCTAGTATTTACCATTCAAAAGTAATGGACAAAGTGAATGTTTGGAATTTTTGTGTAAAAGTGGCTCCCAAAGAAAGGTCTTGTCACAAGGAAAACACATGTGTAATATGAAAATTATAGCTCCACTAAATCAAAAGTTATGGGCAAGGGTGAAGTTTTTGTGACTGACTGACAGACTGACTGACTGACGGACAGTCAGACGAATAAGATTTTATGTTCCCGCGCTTTCGTGAAAGCGGGGGACAACAAATGTTACTTGTTCACCCTTTCCGTTAGCCGGACAAAGACCGTTGCCCCCTGCTCACCGCGGGGAGGTGGAAGTAGGATTTTGAGCAGGATATATATTTTTTTTCTTATTAATTGTTTATTCTTTACTTCACTGAAGACATCATGAAATTACTTTTATGAATATTTACATTAATCAAACACATCTTTGTGAAATTACGATGTCTTGGAAGTATAACTGCTAAACTTTATTCTAATTTAATCGAAATAACGGTATTTTCCCAATCCTATTTATTAATTATGGATTTCTTTAAGCATTGTAACTGTTACTAAAGTTTGTACTTTCCCTTACCAAGTCTTGCTCTACGCACTTAAAAGTGGTCTAGAATGACTTTTTGTAACATGTGTGTTTATTAATTCTAATTTGTGAGAAAAAAATTATTAAAACTCTAGTGGTTTTTTAGAAATTTCCTTTCTCTCTGTTCATTGATTACTTTGAAACGTACAATCATAATTTCACCAAAGGTTTACTGGTATCAATTCCCGTTTTCATCTCCTTCAAATTTATATTCTTTTGCCTATAAAACGATTTAAATATAATATGAAAATCATTGGCATATTGTCTCTGCCGAAAACGGAAAAAAATTATAAATAACTGAATACACTTGGGTACGAAATTCTGATCGAACACAAGGTTAGTAATCAATTTCCTTACAAAAATGAAGTTTGCAGCCTAGAAAGGGGATTATTGTACAATGATAATTAAAGAAAATCTCGTCTGCGCAATATACATTTTTTCTTTAAAGTAATTATTCTGCAGAATATCATATACAAATTCCAGGCATTTTTTTTTCTGCTTCATGTATGGTAATTTTTTTATACCTGGGATCAGTTATTCAAACGTATACAATATTTTTCTTCATCGATTAAGTAATTTAGAATAACAGAAGGACAAATAAAATTAAATTAAATATATACAATCTTACTTCTATCCTTTCTTTACTACAAATGTTTAATATATCTTCTAAAGTTCAGCTAGTAAATCTACCTGATATCCCTGCAATATATACTTGTACTAACGTATCAAACTTATATACAATATTAAGTTCTACCTGCTTACCATTTTCTTTACACATAATTGAGTATCATTACAGGGTCAATCTAAATGTGGCAACTGATTTTAAAATATTTATAAGGGAGTTCAATCTACGCATTGTAAAACTGATTTTTATTTACAGATGTGTATTTATATTCCCTGAGATCAAACTATCAACTGCAATCATGAATGATATGATTTTGTATACTTACATTCTGAATACTTTGTTTCAGACTTTCTAATCGAATTTATCTAAACTAAGAGCTAAAATGAACAAACTTGATGTCTCCATATCAAAAGAAAAAGTACACTTTGAATAAAATCAATCTTCTGTCATAGTTAAGGGAACAAAAATCTCTAACACAAACACTGCTTGAATACAACGGGTTGTTCTAAAAACCTAGTAATTTCATTGGTAGAGTATCATGATAACTGTAAGGTGATGGAACTTTCTGAACGTCATCAGTACTATTTCAATTTCTCGCTAAGGTTATTCTGTAGAATATCATATACTAATTCCTGGCATTTTGAACTTTCTGAACGTCATCAGTACTATTTCAATTTCTCGCTAAGGTTATTCTGCAGAATATCATATACTAATTCCTGGCATTTTGATCTCCTTCATGTACGGTATTTTTTTTTATACCTGGAATCAATAATTCCAACGCATACAACAACCCTGTTCACCGTTAAAATTATTTCAGAATAACAGAAGGACAAATAAAACATTAAATACATACAATCTTACTTCTATCCTATCTTTACTACAAATGTTTAATACATCTTCTAAAGTTCAGCTAGTAAATCTACCTGATATCCCTGCAATATATACTTGTACTAACGTATCAAACTTATATACAATATTAAGTTCTACCTGCTTACCATTTTCTTTACACATAATTGAGTATCATTACAGGGTCAATCTAAATGTGGCAACTGATTTTAAAATATTTATAAGGGTGTTCAGTCTACGCATTGTGTACTGATTTTTATTTACAGATGTGTATTTATATTCCCTGAGATCAAACTATCAACTGCAATCATGAATGATATGATTTTGTATACTTACATTCTGAATACTTTGTTTCAGACTTTCTAATTTAATTTATCTAAACTAAGAGCTAAAATGAACAAACTTGATGTCTCCATATCAAAAGAAAAAGTACACTTTGAATAAAATCAATCTTCTGTCATAGTTAAGAGAACAAAAGTCTCTAACACAAACACTGCTTGAATACAACGGGTTGTTCTAAAAACCTAGTAATTTCATTGGTAGAGTATCATAATAACTGTTATGTGATGGAACTTTCTGAACGTCATCAGTACTATTTCAATTTCTCGCTAATGTTATTCTGTAGAATATCATATACTAATTCCTGGCATTTTGAACTTTCTTAACGTCATCAGTACTATTTCAATTTCTCGCTAAGGTTATTCTGCAGAATATCATATACTAATCTCTGGCATTTTGATCTGCTTCATGTACGGTATTTTTTTTTATACCTGGGATCAATAATTCAAACGCATACAACAACCCTGTTCACCGTTTAAATAATTTCAGAATAACAGAAGGACAAATAAAACATTTAATACATACAATCTTACTTCTATCCTATCTTTTCTACAAATGTTTAATATATCTTCTAAAGTTCAGCTAGTAAATCTACCTGATATCCCTGCAATATATACTTGTACTAACGTATCAAACTTATATACAATATTAAGTTCTACCTGCTTACCATTTTCTTTACACATAATTGAGTATCATTACAGGGTCAATCTAAATGTGGCAACTGATTTTAAAATATTTATAAGGGAGTTCAGTCTACGCATTGTAAACTGATTTTTATTTACAGATGTGTATTTACATTCCCTGAGATCAACTATCGACTGCAATCATGTACAGCTGATGTATTTTATGATTTTCTAAGATAATATAATATTTTGTTTCAGACTTTCTAAATTTAGACGGCTGGATAATTAGCTAAAATGAATAAACTTGATGTCTCCATATCAAAAGAAAAAGTACACTTTGAATAAACGTCTTCTGTCATAGTTCAGTGAAAAATGATCTCTAACACGAACACTGCTTGAATGCATGGGGTTGTTTTAAAAACCTAGTAATTTCAGTAGTAGCGCGTCGTGATAACTGTAATATGTTGGAACTTTCTGAACGTCAATCTGTATCGAACTAGATACATAAACGTGATCTAAAATTGTTCCTCCCTCTGTTGTACTAAAAGACACAAGCTGTCTGAAGTTTCGATCTCTCATAAATCTTTGAATTGGGCCATTAGCGTTGGCATCTTCATTGAAATCTCCCATAATGATGCTGTCTTGATCATTTGTTTTCAATTTGTCAAGAACATTCTGAAGATTGTGAAGGAACTGAGTTATCTTTGCCGTACAGGGTCGATATACAATCAACAACAAAATATTCTCCTTCGGTATTTTCACAGCTATTCCTTCAATATTCATCTTGGGCAGTTGCATAACATCATAATAGTTTTCCTCATCTTTCAAGTACAATCCAACTCCTCCACCTCTTGACAAATTGTGTAAACTCTGGTTTGAAACTATGCTCTTGTCATATGCCTCCTTTCTAGGAAGATGATGAAACTGAAATCCCTGTAGTACATAATTATCGATTTCCTCTCCCGATCTTAGCCATGTCTCTGTCAAACAAATTATACTTGCTTGTTTGATTCTTGTATCATTTTTCAGGTCTTCAAAATGACTTATCAAGCTCTGTATGTTATGCAGAACTATTTTCATTCCATTGGCAGGTAAAGTCTGTGAAGGGTCGACAAAAGTATATTTCAGCATTACGTTCAATGCTGCTTTTACCTCTGGGTCAGCATAAACAGTTTTTTGCAATTGAACAGGGTCTTCTGTATCAATAAAGAGACCACTTTTAGAGGTAACCCTAGATAATGCAACATAAGCCTGGCCTGGGGCAAATACTTTGTCTAAATTTACAATAACTTTGTTTGTCGTCATCCCTTGAACCTTATGAGCTGTACATGCCCAAGATAATCTGATTGGAAATTGGTGTCTAACCACTGTGTATACCTTGTCTTTCATTTCTTCTTGCACTCTTTCTATGAACACTATGTTCTGATCGCTTATGTTTTGTCCGGACTTCTTCCCAACATCCTTATTATCAAACACAACTCCTACAGCTTTGACAATTCCATCGCTGTTTCCCACAAAAGCAAACTGGCTGATATGTCCCATTACGCCATTCACAAGTCCATCCTCAACATTACAATTTCTTGTGAGCATTACCCTGGCATTGACAGACAATATCAACGAGCTTGGTAATCCATCGCTTTTCGATCTTGTCAAAGGAGTGGTTCTTCGCATGAGTTTCCCGGTTGTTTTGTCTTTCTTGTAGTCTTCAGCACCAATTTCCAGTAAATCTTCACAAGATTTCTTAAGCATTGACAAATTAAATGTATTGACCTCCTCGTTCGTAGAGAACACATGGAGAACATCTTCTGGTCCTTCCCTGATACAATCTTCTAGCAGAGAACGTTGCTCCTCTGTTAATGGTTCATTTCTCTCTCTGACACGAAGGGAATTGAGAACTTCAGCAAAGCATAGATCTTCTCTCTGTCTCATTATCTCTTTTAATTCAATGACCTTAAACAAATCAAGCCAGTAGTCCATAGGATAACTCATATTTTCTTTGTAAAGTCTTTCATCTTTTCGCTGCTTAACAGGTGGAAGCTGGTAAAAGTCCCCTACAGCAATAACACTAACCCCTCCAAACGGTTCTTTGCATTTTTTAATTTGCACCAGTCTTTCGTGTACATAGTACAGTAGCCTTTTGTAAACCATTGATATCTCATCAATGATAAGAATTTGCAGATCTCCAATCTTTACTCTCAATTCACTGAGACTTTGTTCTCCAAGAGGTTCATACGGTAGGGGAAGAAACTTTGTTAACGAAAACAAGTGATGAAGAGTATTTCCTCCAATGTTGAAAGCCGCAGTTCCAGTAAATGCTGCAAGAAGAACTGATAGTCTATCTGGTTCAGACATTATCTGTGATAGCAAACGTGATGCTTCATAATGGATGGCTTTTATCAGATGACTTTTTCCAGTTCCTGCACCCCCAGTAACAAATAAATGAAAGGGTTCACATTTCTCTCCTCTAATCTTTGCAAGACACCACTCACGCACCAAGTAAAATATTTCACTCTGTGTTTCATTCAGCCTTTGAAGAACAGGTAACATTTCCTCTCTTGTAATTGCACTTTGCTGAATATGATACATGACATCTGCATTATGTGTCTCGCTTTCGATCTCTGGTATAATATCCACATTTTCCTCCTGTGGTACTAAACTTTCCTTTCTCTGGGCTATACCTTCCCTTCTAAGAACCTCTGTTTCTGGACATATTCTTGACCATGCATCCTCAGGTTCACCAATCATCTCATATGCCTCCTGAGCATTGTCAATCGCATCCTCATTTCTTGCATAACGTGAATGATTGAAATCCACTATTGACTTCACCGATTCCTTTCTTTTTCTTCCAGATATTTTTACAAAGCCTGTCTTATAAAAATCTTCATATAACTCGAATCTTGGTGGTTTCAACTGTGCCTCTGTCCAATAAGGAAGAAAAAGTTGCAAAAGAGATTGATAGTATTTCTCTGACATTTTTTCAACACTGAACCTTGGATACCTAACAACAGCAGGTTGGGTTCTAGTTCTTCGTTGAACAAATCCTTTCCCATTCTGCAATTCAAAGACATTTTGATTTTCATTCTTAGGAACCTGGGATTTAGCAAGAACTCTGAACTCAGAACAAAATTCTGCAAGGCACATCTCTTGGAAAATTTGTTTTTCTGGTCGGTTCAAATAACGTTCTATAATGTTGGTCATCCAAACTTCATTCTCGTCATCTTCTTCCTCATCATTTATTTCAGTAGCCTTTGATGATTTCTTCTTCAAAACAGATAATGGCTTACTTAAGCGCATCGGGTTGTCTCCTACAGGCACAAAAACAACTTTTCGAGAGCATTCTTTCATTTTTAAGTTACAGATTCTGTACACAGCTTCCTGTGAACTCACTTCTCTGTGATGTAAGTAAGCAGAACCAATTTTTTTCATGGTCTGTTTCGCGTCGAGATTTCCTTCCTCAGCTTCTATCTTTGTTTGTTTGAGTAACATACCCATTTCCCTCTCCGACTTTGATATATAGGAAACAATATAAACAATACAACTGAAAGGATCTAATACAAACTGTATATCCATATTTGCATCCCAGGACTTCAGCAGACATCGGTTATATTGATTCGTCCATACCTCATGTGGGCATCGTTTGAGAATAATTGACCTTTTTGTCGATAGCATATTATGGGCTTCTTCGTACAGTTCCTGTGTAAGTGACAGATTATCAAATAATTCCTCTGATGTTTTCATTGTGTCATCTTCACTTTGCACTTTATCCCAAACACTAAGTAATATTTCCTTTGCATATTCCTTGTTTACTTTTCTCTCTGTTTCATCCTCATTTGAGGTCTCTTCGTCCTGTGTATTTGTATTGAATGTCTTTTGCGATGGAGGCCTTGGGAAATTAAACCTACATTCAGTTCCCTTCTTTTTACAAGATTTTGAATGTTTTCTGCTGTGTTGCTGCACATCTAAGACACTTTTCCTCAATTCTGTGTCATCACTTTCTGATGGTATAGCACATGTCACATATCTATCAATAAAGCTACAAACGACCTCTTCCCCATCAGAATCAATATTGGGTGCATTTTCAACCCAGTATAAGCAGTGCATATGAGGAGATCCTCTCTGCTGAAACTCCACTCTTTGAAAAAAGTCGACTACTTTTCCAATTGGTTCTGCTGGGGAAAGTATAACCTCCTTATGAAATACTTGAAATCTATGGTCAAACATTCTAGCCACTGTGACTGGATTGCATCTTAGAACTTCATTTTTTTCTGACCATTCCATTTCATCAGGATTTCTGTTATCATTCTGCTGTTGCAATATAGCTTTAACAGCGTCATTCCATCTGTACTCTGCTGCAGAAAACGAACAAAACCAAGTAGGGATGCCTAATTGCCGCAGCATTGCAAAGAGATCCTTTTGAGCACTTGCCCAATAAGCTGGTGTTCCTCTTATCGGTTGCATAAATCTTATTGCATCATCATTTCTCAGCAAACTACAGAGAGTAGCTGGATCTTGCAGCATGTTTATTGTTACAGGTTTCCCACTCGTACATTTTGATAGTGACTTTCGAAGTGAAATTTGTGTTTTTTCAATCACTTGGTTCAATTCAGACATGTACTGGCTAAAGAAAATGTAATTGGTATCTTTAGCAAACCTGTCATCTGCATTCATTAACCTATTGTTGAAGTACCTAGAAAGTGTTAATTTTTCTGATCTTTCTTCACTCCAGGAAAAACAACCACTTGGAAAAAGACAAGGAAATGCCTTTGCTTCATTGCCAGGTTCCTGTAACATTCGAATAGGGTTTTTCCCTTCACCTGGTGCAATATTGTACACATCATCAAAGTAGTGGTCTAAAACTTCCTGTGCAACATCAACAGGCTGCAAACATGTGTCAAATGAAGCAATTTCCTCTTCAATTTCTTCGTTGTCCTCTGTATTTACAACATCTGTCCTCTCCTCATGATTCGCAATACCTTCTTCAATACTTGATTCAATGTTTACATCCTTGTACCAATGGTTGTTTTCTTTCAAGTATGATAAAGCAGTCATGACATGGCTCATATTGACGAATTGATATTCAAAATAGCCTTTGTAATTCAATTTCCTTTTTAATTTAACACGCAACAACAAGTTCTCTTCCTGTTTCATTGGTAAGCTGGCAGTCTTCTTCATATCTGAAGGCACACAAATAACAGGTCCGTGAACATTTTTTTGCCCACCATGGGGTAGAGCCATAACCTTCATAAATGGTATATGAATTGCAATCAAATGCTGCTCTAAACTGTTTAATTTAGACAACTCGGGTGGAATATCCTCCAGAATCATACTGTTGGCTGCAGCCTCAGCTGGTGCTTTGCCACTCATTATTTTCCTATGACATGTATAACAAATCCATAATGAAGATTTTGTACATGCTTCTGGGCATGACTCAGAACATTCATGTAAATACTTCTCTAACAAACATATGTTAGAAATAGTTCTTGCTGATTCACTTTTTCTCATACATCTGCCTTTGACAAGCTTGAACTTGACTTTTAAACAATAGCCTATGGCAACACGTACAAACAAAATCTGGTCCCTCTATTGCATTTTTCTTAAACAAACTGATTACTTCCTCTTCATGTTCCAAATTCAGTTGCTTTAGCCTCCTATTTTGTGAAACTTTTTCTTTTTTCTTCCTTTTCACTTCTGCAGATGAGCGATAGCTATCCTTACTACGTTTCTTCACTTCTGATTGGACTTTGGTATCAGTTTGATATCTCCTTGCTGCTTTTTCCTTAACAATTGCTTTAAAGGCTTCATTAGTATTGTATCTAAGAACATTAGCAGCTTTGTTTTTCATCCTATATGTTTCATTCTCTTTGTAATTTTTTAAAACTCCCTGTTTAACTTTAGATTTGTGTACCAGGTCTGTTTTGTACTTTTCTGTGCTTCTTCTCTTAACATTGTCCCGATGTTCCAAATCTGTCCTGTACTTTTCAGTACTTGCCCTTTTTAGATTTTTCTGGTGTTCCAAGTTTGTTTTGTACTTTTCAGTACTAGCTTTCTTCACATTTCTCTGATGTTCTGTGTCTGTCCTGTACTTTTCTTTGCTCTTTTCCTTCACTTGTTCTCTGAACTGAGCATCACACTTGTACTTCTCTATACTTTTCCCCTTCTTCTCCTCTCTGTGTTCAACGTTAGATGAGTACTTCAATTTACTTCTTTTTCTACTTGCTCGTTGTACTTCCCTTCGTAGTCCTGAATCTAAAGCATGATATCTTTCTTTGTTCTTCATCTGAGTTTTTAACTTATGCTCTGCATTTGAGTACATGTTTTTCTTTTGGTCCAACATTTTTAGCCGAAACTCTTCACTTTCCCTGTACTTTTTCCTAAATGTGTCTCTACGAGTTTCTTTTAACTTAAATGGCCTTTTCATTTGACAAGCATTTCGCTGTCCTTTCATTCGAAGTCGATTTCCTCTGCGCAAGTTATACTCTCTCTTGCTAGAACTGTTTTGGATGAATGATTCGTTTTCCGTCATCTTTGCAGCTACACTTAAAACCACATCATAATGATTCTGCTGTCTATGGTACAAATAAATAGCCCCATCATTTTCAACCACTTCATGATTTGGTTCTTCCCCACTGAATTGAATCCATTTCATATCTGAATAGGTATAAATATCTATATTCAACATATGTGACATTGCAAGAATCTCCAATTCAGTAGCCCATATACCCTCCTCTGACATTTTATTGGAAAGTAAATATGAACGTAAGGATCCCTCAGACCTCATAAACTGTTGAAACTTTTGTTCATATTTCAGCAAGTATTGACAAACAGCTTTTCGAAGATGCTGGTGATAGTTCTCAGAGTTTGCAAGACTGTATGATATTGCCCTAAAAAAACAATTTCCATCTCCTTCTATCTCTTTACAATTGATAGGTGCATCCATGTCTTTAACAGGCACTGCATAATATTCACATCTAGAATCAGAATAAGGAAATCCCAACTCGTTGCACAACTCTCTTTGTTTCTGTACAGATAAGGGAATAAAATCATGTCGTTTGATTTCCTCACCCATAAAAATAATTTCCTCCATCTGTAATTCCCCCGACTGTTCCGACAGTAACCCACATTCATCTGATTCTTTCAACATTGCTGAACATATCTTAGTTTCTTCATCCATTGAATGCAATGAGGTACCTTGCCTAAAACTTAAGTTTGCTACTAAATGTTCTTCAGAACCTTCAGCCTCATAAACATCTGCAATAGCAAAATGCTTCAGTGAACACAACACTCCAGTTAATTCACATTCAACAGTTCTTGAAAATCCCATAGAAAGAGCCAGAGACCTAAGATGCAAGTACACATCCTGAACATCCTTTAACAAATTTCTTGTACTCTTTCCTCTTACACTTAGATATCCCCGAGAGCATCGTGCATGTGAATCAAATATGAAAAATCCATCAGTAGTTTTTCCAATTAAAAGGGTATTTCCCCCCAAACACACAAAACACCCATTTGTTTCAGTAAGTGCCATCTGGAGAGCTTCAAAAAGAGGATAAGCATTAAAATCTTCATAACATGGCTCCTCCTCTGATAAGCTTATAAAACTTGACACCGAGACCTTCACTGTAAAGTCAAATGTGTTGCTAAAGCATTCAAAATACTGTGGTAACTCATCAACTAACAAATACCTACTTGTTATTGAAGAACAGTTCTGCAGGTATGTGTAAAGTTCATCTCCATTCACTAATACTTTGTTGACATCAGCTGTTTGCCATATTTGTGCACTTTTCAGAAGATGATAAGCCAAACCTGATAAACAATTTGCAACACATTGAGTTCCTGCAGTGTCACCAAACATAGGATCAGCTTGATGGAAAGAGCCCTGAACAGATACATTGTACAAACTTCTTGCTTTCAAATCATGATTTCCATCATCCTGCACATTACAATTTTCTCTCTGATCACGTTGTTCATTTACATCTTTCATATTCCAACTTTTACAATTTCTTTCCTCACTCACTTTTCTAAAGACTTTGCTCTCATTTGTTTCCTTCCTTTCTTCCTTATCATCAGTTTTATCACTTGACTCTCTGACATTTTCTATGATCTCTGTATTATCTCTGAAACCCATCAAACTTTCTACAGTCTCCAACATATCTCTTTCTCTGTTTATACTTTCTATAATATCATGTTTTTCGTTCAGTATTCCTTTGGTATTACTTTCAGTTTCCGTTTTAGTATTCGTTAAAGTTCCTTCATCTTTTGATATTCTACTGGTCTCCTCCATCCTGGAGGTATCCAGCTGCGCCTGTCCTGCTGGATCAGACATATGCACTATGTCCGATCCAGGTGCCCTCGGTGGAGCACAAACCCACGGTGGGGAGTCAGTGGACGGTGCCTTGCCCTCGTCATGGACAAACAGACGACTTCCCCGAGGAGGTGACAACCTCGGGGCAGGTGAATGCATTTTCACTCGAGGTGAGGCCTGCACCCTGGCCAGGGGTTTTTCCTCTTTAGGTGGAAACCCCATCGAACCAAGCCCCGGAAAATTACCGGGAGGAGCTGAATCAGCTCCATCTACTGTCCCGCAGGGAACAGCAGACTGTTGTGGCGTTAAAGCTGAAACTTCATCTTGCAGAATCCCTGCAGGCTTTTGCCTTTGTTCTCTTTTTCTTATTTTGTCTTGTAGCATTCGCTGTCTTGTAGACATTTTCTTTCTCTTTGCCATCTGAAAAAACATTGAAAATATACCATAGATGACTAGAACTGTCCTAAAGAAAAAAATATTTCCTTATATTTAAAGTAATACAGGCTGTTTGAAACCAAATTTCTGAATGAAACGAACTGCTTAAATGATTTAAAACACATGAAAAGTAAAATGAAACTAGAACTGTCCAAACTGGACAATATACCCCCCGCTGGGTTTTTCCATAATAAAGATATGTATCAAATACGAATTATGAAATTTTTCTTCAAGTGACCTTGAACATCCCCAAATGACCTTGGGTCAAGGTCATGACAAACCCTTGGATCATGGGCAATCTTTGAGTGAACTGAGAACCTACCAAGTTTATCCATAAGAAAGATATGGACCGGACACAAATATGAAATTTTTCTTCCAGTGACCTTGATCTTCCCCAATGACGTTGGGTCAAGGTCATGACACATCCTTCGGTCATGGGCAATCTTTGTGTGGAGTAGTAGATTCTTATGTCCCTCTGTAAGAAAGATATGGACCAGACACGATTGCGCAGACAGACAGACAGACAGACAAAGGTGATTCCTATTTACCCCACAAACTTCATTTGCGGGGGGTATAAAAATATTACTTTCCAAAATATTTTACTATAGAAGTCGCAGTAATAACTAAACAATTAAGCAATATCTGCAAATCAGAATTCAGAGTTTTCATGAATATTGATAAAAGAAGTGAATAAACAGTAGGCCTATATATATACAGACACGCATGTCCATGGAAAATAATACACAAGGTTTGTTGCATTTTGACACGATTATTAATAAAAAGTTAATATGCCTCATAACATAGTAAATGGTTGATACTGATCACCCGGGGATTCATGCTTTTAACAAAATTGAATCTATACTACCTGAGCAATTGTGACCCCACCCAAGACTCTAAGAGTCTGCTTTGAACAAATTTGAATCTACACTACCTGAAGATGCTTCCATGAAAGTATGATCAATCATGCTTTTGTAATTCTGCAGATGATTTTAAAAGAATTTTCCCATATTTCTAAGCAAAAATTTGGTCAGCCATTGTGGCCGTGTTTAACCCCCTGGAGTTATGATTTGTACAAACTTGAATCTACACTACCTAAAGATGCTTCCATATAAAAATGATCAATCATGTTTTGCTATTCTTGTTAAGAAGATTTAAAAAGTATTTTTGTATTTTATTCTATGTAAAGTTATGGTCGGCCATCTTGTCCCTCCCCTACCCCCCGGGGTCATAATTTGAACAAACTTGAATCTATCTGAGGATGTTTCTCCATAAGTTTCATTTTTCCTGGCACAGTAGTTTTTGATAAGAAGATTTTTAAAACATGCCACCAAATTCTCACTTTTTCTCAATTATCTTCCCTTGAATGAGGATGAGGCCCTTCATTTGAACAAGCTTGAATCCCCATAAACCAAGAATACTTTGTGACAAGTTTGGTTGAAATTAGCCTGGTGGTTCTAGAGAAGTTGAAAATGTGTAGTTTACAGACAGACAAACAGGCAGATGAATGCCAAACAAAATGTGATCAGAAAAGCTCACTTGAGCTTTCAGCTCAAATGAGCTAACAATATATACCCCCGATATATCGATCCAAGCATATAAAAATCCATGTGCATGCATATTTTTTATACATGTGCAACTCATCTGCATAATAAAAATATTTAATCTTAAAAATATGCACGAGTTATCCAGACAAATATGTGCTCTATATAAATTACTATTTCCATTTATTATGACTTACTTGTATTAAAACAGTCAACCTTAAAAACCATTGAGTGAATTTTATGGAAATTTGAGATACCCTCTATGTAATATTTTGTGTTAAAACATTATATCCTTTAAACTATGAACATGAAATATGTCTACAGTACAGGAAATCATCAGTATTACAACAAGTTCGAATCCCACTAAGGGACGTGGAATCTCATTTCGTTAAATGAGACGATTTAAACCGAGGTGTCGCATGGCAGTAAGTATTGCCACCAGAATCCTTCAATGCTCAATTCCTCTAAGTGCGGAATATAGAACAAAATTTGTAGCTCTAAGTGATGGCATTTGCATGCGAGTGAAAAATTCATGTGAGGGACATTTAATAACAATCAAAGAAAAATAAAATTAAAAACAAGATGTGTTTGTGAAACACTATGCGCCCGGCGGCAACAAAGTTCAAAAAATCTATTTTCAGCATATTGATCACAGTCAAGGTCACAAGGTCATTGACCATGGTGTCATTTGAAAGAACTTAATCAGTGGAGTATGCATACTAAATATGAAGTCCCTATCTCCTTTGGTTCAAAAGTTATGGCAAAAAGTGTAAAGAGCTATTTTTAGCATATAGGTCACAGTCAAGGTCACAAGGTCATTGAACATGGTGTCATTTGAAAGAACTTAATTGGTGGAGTATGCATACCAAACATGAAGTCCCTATCTCCTATGGTTCAAAAGTTATGACAAACAGTGTAAAGAGCTATTTTTAGCATATAGGTCACAGTCAAGGTCACTGACCTTGATGTCATTTGAAGGACTCTATTAGTGGAGTATGCATACTAAATATGAAGTCTCTATCTCTTATTGCTCGAATGTTATGGCGAAGGTTAAAGTTGACAACAGACAGAAAGACAAACAGATAAACA
Organism: Saccostrea glomerata; assembly: GCA_003671525.1. Taxonomy (NCBI): domain Eukaryota; kingdom Metazoa; phylum Mollusca; class Bivalvia; order Ostreida; family Ostreidae; genus Saccostrea; species Saccostrea glomerata. The sequence continues at coordinate 454,874 of PRKT01000435.1, read as the reverse complement.
GACAGGACAAAAACAATATACGTCCGGAGATCAATCGAACCAGCGCATAAAAATTCTTAAATATTTCCCTAAACACTGTATGACTTTAAAACATGTCTTTAATAACAACATCAACTTTAAATAATTGTTACAATGTTTGTCAAATTTAACCAAATTCAGTATGTGCATATCCTTACATACAAAATTTCTTTGAAACTGAAAGGTCACAATTAAGGTCTTCATCCCACTGGTAAGAGACATATCTTCAAAAGTTATAAAATCCAAAA
>PRKT01000435.1:410409-449340 GCA_003671525.1 Saccostrea glomerata | reverse complement strand
AAAAAATTACTTAATATTGGTTTCTTTAGACTGAGATGTTCCTCCCAAATAAGTACACACATTCTAAGCTACAGATCTGTAGATCTCCGAAAAAAAAACAAAAAACGTATTGACAGACCGGTCTATCATTTATATTTTTTTTCAAAGAGCGCAGCTAACCCATTCTCAGAATAAGTTGATATAATTTTCAACAGTGTTTGTGAAAATAATATTTTTTGTTTATCTTTAAGATTTTTGTTTTATTTCATACCTTTGTTTTTAACCTGTTTGTTAACAAAATTTATTTGAACACTCGGATAAAATAAATGAAAAAGATATGAATCAATAATTTAAGTAACACCCATCAAAATCACAGATAACTTACGTTGCCACAATTACATTAACGAAAAACCTGAGCATTTCTCATAAGCATTAATAAAAAAAAGAAGTGTTTTTGTGAACTACTTTCCTTCGAAAAATGTCCTAAACTTTAATCAATTTAAAATATTGCCGATAACACAAACCAATCAATGTATAACACCAATTGTTCATTACAAAAACTCTTTTTTCGTTCATCTTTTAACATGTTTAAGATAAAACAGAACTTTGAATATCTTCATTATTAGAAACTTAATATATGAAAAGTTTATTTAAATCATATTCAAACACAGATTTCTTGAAGCTATAACATCAAAAGAGAAACACCGAATATCATTATTGTAACGTAAATTACAGGGTACAAGACCCTTCTATTATTCTTTTGTTTCCTTTTTACTTCTCGTATTATACGAGGGTCGTTCAATAAGTAATGCAATATTCAGTATATCGTAATAAATGTTTAGGCATTTTATTTTGTTTTTTCATATTTGAAAAGTTCTATTTAAGATCTACTAAATACAGAAAACACCACGAATTTTCATAGTGTCACCGAAAAGAAATTCATTTTTAAAGTAAGCATGGTCACTACACTTAGCTGAAAACTGTTTATAAATGATCTACGCCAAGAAGATGAAAATCGGTACGTATTTGAAAACTGCGCTTTTTACATAAATCGCCGCAAACCTCATATTTAAGATAAAAATTTTATAAGTGGAAAAAAATAATCTTTAAGGCTGTATATTTTTCAAATGGATTCAATAATTTGGAAGAAAAAAAAAAAAACAAGGGTTCGGATTTAACAGTCAATATTGTCAATTGAATTTCTGGGGACATCACAAAATATCAACTTTGTGTGCAACATATAATTTAAAAATGCTATATTTACATGGAAAGACATTTTGAAAATACTTAACATTAAATCGTCATTGCATTTTGTAGAATTCCGACAAAGAAACAACATTAAACAATATTTCAACGAGATAGGTGTCCTATTTTCTCACAAATGTCCAGGAGAGGACATTCGTTAAATGTGCACAATATTAACTTAAAAACACAATTTTAAACAAATTGATGAATTCATAAACTTGCTTAATGTATGACGAAACATTGGTGCTCTTATTATAGTCGTAAAATATGATGAATGATAATAAATGAGGAATCAAAGAAAAGGGAATCATTTAATTAGGATAAAAAGAAGCAATGGCTGCAAACATGTTTTATTAGTTTTATGCATTTAAATATGTCCATTAAAACATGAACATGCATCCAAATAAAAGACTAGCAATAATAAGTTTTTAGCTTTAAATCGCCTAAAGGAAAGTTGAACAGATTTTTTGCAAAAGAAGTCCAAAATTCGGTGACCATGGTATTTTTCCTGCGCTTAACAACGCAGCTGGATATACCCTTAGAAAAAAAAATGAAATTTTGAAGAAAAGAAAGTATACATGACTTTTCAATGACCCTTATTAGTTTGATCGCAGCCATTGTGAGATCTTTTTGTCCCCAAAATATATGAAATCAATCAAAGAAAGGCTGTACAATGTTAGATATGTCATGGGAATAATATTACTCAGTGTCTTTGGGGTACCCCTAAAGATGAGTATGCTGAGAATTTCTGTTCATGGATTTAAAGACTTGAAACACATGTAACTGGTAACGGGGAATACGGATTGAAACTAATAAGAATATGTATTACGTACTTTTCTTAATTTTGGATGACATGTTGCATTATTTATTGAACGAACTTTCTGTGGAAAGACCTATTGATTTTCTTCCGTTTCTTATTATTAGGGTCTTCCGTCTTCAGCGGAAGACCCTTCTATTATTCTTCGGTTTCTTTTTCACTTTTCTTATTCTTTTTTCTCCTTACCGATTTTGTGCAGAAGATTTCTCGGAGATGGCTCGATCGATTTGGTTCAAATTTCTAGAGTTGATGTGTTTCTATCTAAAGTTTGTTCCTGCGCTTTGATTTTGAAATCACTTCCGGTCGGAAGTTATCGCCCTTTTATCAAAAGTTAGATGACCTCCATATCTGTGATGGAACTCAAAAACGGCTCAAGCTAGAAAGCTGACATTTTCAGGGATGATAAAGGATATGTTGCCATATTGCACCTGGGTCAGAATATTTTCCGGAAGTGCCTAGTATGGAAACTCGGTAGGGGTCAAAATTTAGGACACGAATCATGGTGATTTTTTGAGACATTTCGCATAATATCTTAAAAGTATAAATATTTTGTAAGGACATATTGAACATTATTTGTGCAAAACAACAAGATCTTTCATATGACACCAAGAAAAAAGCGTTGACTCATCACATAAGGTACAGAAAGGGGCCAGAAGCCTTCAATCGATATATCTTTAGCAGTCAGTATTTTGATATACATTACTGAAGCTAAAATGTTTATCTCAACAATCTACAACTAAATATTATGAATTTTATGTCGTATGGTACATAATTAGGGGCCACAAGGGGTAATGTTCTGAACAATATGCAACCGCTAAGCATCCCATAAATATTTCTTATGTAAATAACTCAAAAACTAAAACGAATCTTTGAATAGTTGTTGAACAAAAAGTTATCAAAATCCTAAAGGCTTTAAGATGATATAAAGAAAGAAAAGGGCTGATCCCTAATATTAGGGGCTGTGAGGGGCCAAAAGTCGAATTTTAAAGTCTTTAATGTTCAATGTCTTTTTACAGATTATGGAGGCGAAATCGTTTTTCTTCACAATCTTTATCATTATTTTAGAATGAAAATCTCAATCAAAATCTTATCTCATCTCATCGAGAATTAGACGGAAGACCCACTCGTTGCTCGCAACGAGATCGTATCTAGTTGTTATTCTTTTTTCTTCTTACAAAATTTGTGCAGACGATTTCTCGGAGATGGCTCGTTCGATTTGCTTCAAATTTTTACAGTCGATGCGTTGTCATCTGAAGTTAATTCCGGCAAATTATTTTTTGGTCGGGAGTTATCGCCCTTTGATCAAAATTTGGAGGACATCCTTGTCTGTGATGGAACTCAAAAACGGCTCAGGCTAGAAAGCTGAAATTTTAAGTGGTGATAGAGGACATGTTGCCATGTTGCAACATGGTCAGGATATTTTCCGGAAGTGCCTAGTATGGAAGCTCGGTAGGGGTCAAAATTTAGGACACGTTTTTTGAGTGATTTTTTGAGACATTTTGTATCATATCTTTTAAAATATAAATATTTTGTTAAAACATACTGAACAACATTTGTGCAAAATATCAAGATCTTTAATATGATATCAAGAAAAATGTGCTGACTCATCAAATTAAGGGCTGAAAGGGGCCAACAGTTTTTATTCAATAACTTTTTAAAAGTCAATATTTTGTAATACATTACTGAAGCAAAGATGTTCATCTCAACCATCTACAACTATATATTATGATTTCCATGTCGTATGGTACATAATTAGGGGCCACAAGGGGCCAGAATGCTAAATCTTTGATGCTTTATATCTCGAAAGGGAGAAATATTTTGATAAGCAATATTGAACAAAAGTTGTTCAAAATAATGTTCTAAACAATATGCAACCTTTCATTTTTTGCTAAACGTCCCCATTAAGGAGTTGAAGGGTTGGCCCCTAAAAATTTCTTTTTCTAATATCTCAAAAACGAAAAAGAATTTCTGAACAATTGTTGAACACAAAATGTTCAAAATCTTAAGATCTTTAAGATGAGATCCCGAAAAAGGGGCTGGGCACTCGAATTAGGGGCCAAGAGGGGCCAAAAGTCTTCAATCGATAACTCTTTATCGGTTAATATTTTGTAATACATTACTGAAGCAAAGATGTTCATCTCAACCATCTACAACTATATATTATGATTTCCATGTCGTATGGTACATAATTAGGGGCCACAAGGGGCCAGAATGCTAAATCTTTGATGCTTTATATCTCGAAAGGGAGAAATATTTTGATAAGCAATATTGAACAAAAGTTGTTCAAAATAATGTTCTAAACAATATGCAACCTTTCATTTTTTGCTAAACGTCCCCATTAAGGAGTTGAAGGGTTGGCCCCTAAAAATTTCTTTTTCTAATATCTCAAAAACGAAAAAGAATTTCTGAACAATTGTTGAACACAAAATGTTCAAAATCTTAAGATCTTTAAGATGAGATCCCGAAAAAGGGGCTGGGCACTCGAATTAGGGGCCAAGAGGGGCCAAAAGTCTTCAATCGATAACTCTTTATCGGTTAATATTTTGTAATACATTACTGAAGCAAAGATGTTCATCTCAACCATCTACAACTATATATTATGATTTCCATGTCGTATGGTACATAATTAGGGGCCACAAGGGGCCAGAATGCTAAATCTTTGATGCTTTATATCTCGAAAGGGAGAAATATTTTGATAAGCAATATTGAACAAAAGTTGTTCAAAATAATGTTCTAAACAATATGCAACCTTTCATTTTTTGCTAAACGTCCCCATTAAGGAGTTGAAGGGTTGGCCCCTAAAAATTTCTTTTTCTAATATCTCAAAAACGAAAAAGAATTTCTGAACAATTGTTGAACACAAAATGTTCAAAATCTTAAGATCTTTAAGATGAGATCCCGAAAAAGGGGCTGGGCACTCGAATTAGGGGCCAAGAGGGGCCAAAAGTCTTCAATCGATAACTCTTTATCGGTTAATATTTTGTAATACATTACTGAAGCAAAGATGTTCATCTCAACCATCTACAACTATATATTATGATTTCCATGTCGTATGGTACATAATTAGGGGCCACAAGGGGCCAGAATGCTAAATCTTTGATGCTTTATATCTCGAAAGGGAGAAATATTTTGATAAGCAATATTGAACAAAAGTTGTTCAAAATAATGTTCTAAACAATATGCAACCTTTCATTTTTTGCTAAACGTCCCCATTAAGGAGTTGAAGGGTTGGCCCCTAAAAATTTCTTTTTCTAATATCTCAAAAACGAAAAAGAATTTCTGAACAATTGTTGAACACAAAATGTTCAAAATCTTAAGATCTTTAAGATGAGATCCCGAAAAAGGGGCTGGGCACTCGAATTAGGGGCCAAGAGGGGCCAAAAGTCTTCAATCGATAACTCTTTATCGGTTAATATTTTGTAATACATTACTGAAGCAAAGATGTTCATCTCAACCATCTACAACTATATATTATGATTTCCATGTCGTATGGTACATAATTAGGGGCCACAAGGGGCCAGAATGCTAAATCTTTGATGCTTTATATCTCGAAAGGGAGAAATATTTTGATAAGCAATATTGAACAAAAGTTGTTCAAAATAATGTTCTAAACAATATGCAACCTTTCATTTTTTGCTAAACGTCCCCATTAAGGAGTTGAAGGGTTGGCCCCTAAAAATTTCTTTTTCTAATATCTCAAAAACGAAAAAGAATTTCTGAACAATTGTTGAACACAAAATGTTCAAAATCTTAAGATCTTTAAGATGAGATCCCGAAAAAGGGGCTGGGCACTCGAATTAGGGGCCAAGAGGGGCCAAAAGTCTTCAATCGATAACTCTTTATCGGTTAATATTTTGTAATACATTACTGAAGCAAAGATGTTCATCTCAACCATCTACAACTATATATTATGATTTCCATGTCGTATGGTACATAATTAGGGGCCACAAGGGGCCAGAATGCTAAATCTTTGATGCTTTATATCTCGAAAGGGAGAAATATTTTGATAAGCAATATTGAACAAAAGTTGTTCAAAATAATGTTCTAAACAATATGCAACCTTTCATTTTTTGCTAAACGTCCCCATTAAGGAGTTGAAGGGTTGGCCCCTAAAAATTTCTTTTTCTAATATCTCAAAAACGAAAATGAATTTCTGAACAATTGTTGAACACAAAATGTTCAAAATCTTAAGATCTTTAAGATGATATGAAAAAAGAGGGCCGATTCCTAAAATTAAGGGCCGTTAGGGGCAAAAGGCCGATTTTTTAAATTTAATGTTCAATGTCTTTTTACAGATTGTGGTAAATCATTATTTTAGAATGAAAATCGCAATCAAAATCTTATCTTATCTCATCAAGAATTGGACGGAAGACCCACTCGTTGCTCGCAACGAGATCTCATCTAGTTATTATTACATTTCTTACTGACAAATGATATGTAATTTTAATTCTATTTTCTTCACACAGTCAAATTGAATTTATTTGCATCAAAGGTGGAATATTTAGTGACATAGCTTACTTTCTAATGATTGAAAGAAGTAGGAAGAGTTCGTTAAGCTGTTTAGAGTTAACTACAGTCAACAAAATCTGACTGTTTGATTTCTTTGTGTGAAACTGAATATCATAGTAAAATGTGTAATGAGAAACATACACATGGGATACCTGTTTGGCAGTTAATTAATGAAAGCCCTTCGTGGAATGTAATGGGGACTAATTAAGCTTTTTACAGAGAAAGGAAAATGGATTTCATAACGAAAAGAAGTACATTTGAAACAAATGTATGTATGCATTCTTATCAAAAACTAGGTCCTGGTTGTAACTGATATTCCAATTCTGATTAAAGATAAATGCTAATTTATCAAATTTTATCCAGGACTTAAGTTATAAAACAAAACTGAATTTGTCAATTACATTGACCATCACAAATTGAGCTCTCTAACTTAACTCGGAAAACAACATTATACCCCAGCAAACAATAACAGAAACTCAGATAATATTAATTCTATAAAAAAAAAATTGGTTTCATTAACAGGTTTATATTTTTGCCTGTAAACAGATATTTAATTCTATTAAAAAAACATTCGGTTTTATTAACAGGTTTATATTTTTGCATGTCATATCTAAAAAGTGTTTACCTTCAAAATAAATGCATGTACATGTATTCCAAAAATGAACATATTGAGAATCCTTGTGACACACTAAACTTACTTCCCTCTGCGTGAAAGAAACAAAAAAGATAAAAATTGATTCCTATTTGTTAAGTTCTAAGTTAATCACTTGGATATGAGTTCCTTTTCCGAGGAATCCTCTCCCTCCTCCATTTTTAGTTATATCTGAGCCATGTCCATTTTATGTTTAACCTTCATTTCCTGCCTCCGTACTTCGGTGTATGCCCCGGACCCGAATAACACGACAAAGTTACTGGTCCACCAGAGCGGTGATTTGTGATCCTGGTAGTATATACACACTATCACGGTCTGAGCGCAGGCTTTAGCTGTCCCCGATATGTTGTGGGTGAGAGGAGAGGTCACCTGGATCTGTAATCCGGTCACATGCGATGGCAAACCCAAACACTCCCCCAATATTGTCATGTAGGTCCAGAGGAACTTCATAAATTCTAACACAGTTCACTCCTTACCAGTATAATGTAAGCATAGTATGTTTTAGGTCGTTGTTACACACAGCGGGATATTTAATCTTGTATAGAAATCGGATGACGACTTTTTTATGTTTTGAAATAAAAATATATATTGTATTTTATAATTTCATATTCATATACAATTTCTACTTCCTCCACTTATTTTATTTGATTTGTTTAAGAAACGCAAAAAAAACATATATAGCTTTCAAGTTAGTTAGAACAGTTATATGTCATTCAAAATATAAGTTAAATTATACAACATCTAGTTATTGTACAAGTATATATTATATATCATCAATATTACTGAGGTCGGAGGCAAAGTGAAAGAAAAATCAAACCTTTAACCCCCTTCCCCGCAGTCACGCATTTTAACGCATATACCATTTCCTATTTCTAACGCAACATCACGCATATACCGTTTCCCCGCAATCACGCATTTTCACGCACTTTAAAAATTTCATTTAATCGTTAATTTAGTGCCAATTTCCTGTTATTTCATATTTGCAAAAATCTCATCAAAGAAGAAAAGTCATTTTTGTATTAAAATATAGCGTCATAATATTTTTACGCTGAACTTTAGAGGAACGTGTACCACGCTAGGAGGTGTTTGCGGGGAAATGGTAAATTTCTATTTCTATGATGTGAACATTTAGTGTATGTTGTATCATAGTTCAGTAAGTTGTAAAGAGTTAAAAAACTTGATAAGCAAAAAAAGAAAGAAAATGTTCCTATTGAGTAAACCTGAAAATCCCTGGGGGGGGGGGGTCAAAATTCTTCTGATACATTTTTTTTCCAAACACTAACAGTTACCTTTTTTGACTTAAACTGCACGTAACATTTGAATGTTGTTAGGCCAATCCTACGCCCCGATGTTCAATGCCTATATTATGTTTATACCTATTAGAATAGCCGTTTACTGATAATTTAAGCCGAAATCCGTGCGGGAGTGATCCACTCCCTCATCTTGCACCATTACAGAGATCCTAAGGAGTTGTAGCCCTCTCCAAAAAAAAAAAATCGGAGAGGGCTACATTATTACAGCTAGGAAAAATTGTTGTGCATTTTCAGTATGAAAACCAGTTTTCGCATTTGAAACTTCTATTTCTAAAATCGCTCTGTAAATCAGCAGTTGAACTAGTAGAATTAGTAAAATTATTACCTTCCTGAAAATCTTTTACAATATATGACCACAATCATCATGATTAAAAACTTTATTGGAAGTTTTGTAATAATCTTTTTAATGACGTTAGTGAACAAGAGGCCCAGGGGCCACAGCGCTCACCTGAGCACATCGGGCTTGAATTTACTTCTCTCCCTCCAGGCATTCAACATTTGAACAAACTAGAATCTACACTACCTGAGGATGATTCTATATAATTATCACTAATCATAGCTTTGAAGTACTTGAAAAGAAGATTTCAAAAGATTAATTTCCCTATATATCCCTATGTAAAACTTGGGTCGGCCATTTTGGCCCCACCCTAGCCCCTGGGGACATGATTAGAACAAATTTGAATCTACACTACCTGAGGATGATTCCACATGAGTTTCATCTTTCCTGGCCCAGTGGTTCTGGAGAAGAAGATTTTTAAAGATTTTTCTAATATATTCTTATGTAAAACTAGCGTCGGCCATTTTGGCCGTACCCTTGCCCCGGGGGTCATGATTTGAACAAACTTGAATCTACATTACCCGAGGATGATTCCACATGGGTTTAATCTTTCCTGGCCCGATGGTTCTGGAGAAAAAGATTTTTAAAGATTTACCTATATATTCCTATGTAAAACTAGGGTCGGCCATTTTGGCCCCACTCTTGCCCCGGGGTCATGATTTGAATAAACATGAATCTTCACTACCTGAGGATGATTCCACATGAGTTTCATCTTTCTTGGCCCAGTGGTTCTTGAGGAGAAGATTTTTAAAGATATTTCCTATATATTCCTATGTAAAATTTAGGTCGGCCATTTTGGCCCCACCCTAGCCCTGGGGTTCATGACTTGAACAAACTTAAATCTACACTACCTGAGGATGATTCCACATGAGTTTCATCTTTCCTGGCCCAGTGGTTCTGGAGAAGAAGATTTTTAAAGATTTTTCCGATATATTCCTATGTAAAACTTGGGTCGGCTATTTTGGCCCCACCTTTGCCCTGGGGGTCATGATTTGAACAAACTTGAATCTACACTACCTGAGGATGATTTCACATGAGTTTCATCTTTCCTGGCCCGGTGGTTCTGGAGAAGAAGATTTTTAAAAGATTTTTCTTATATATTACTATGTAAAACTAGCGTCGGCCATTTTGGCCCCACCCTTGCCCCGGGGGTCATGATTTGAACAAACTTCGATTTACACTTCCTGAGGATGATTCCACATGAATTTCATCTTTCCTGGCCCAGTGGTTCTGGAGAAGAAGATATAAAAATATTCTTCCAATATATTCCTATGTAAAACTTGGGTCGGCCATTTTGGCCCCACTTTGCCCCAGGGGTCATGATTTGAACAAACTTGAATCTACACTACCGAAGGATGCTTCCACATGAGTTTCATCTTTCCTGGCCCAGCGGTTCCGGAGAAGATTTTTTAAAAATGCCAATAATTTTTAACAAATTCATGATTATCTCCCTTTGGAAAAGGGCGTGGCCCTTCATTTGAACAAACTTGAATCCCCTTTACCCAAGGATACTTTGTGCCAAGTTTGGTTGAAATTGGCCCAGTGGTTCTTGAGAAGAAGATGAAAATGTGAAAAGTTTACGACAACAACGACGACAGACAACGGACAAATTTTGATCAGAAAAGCTCACTTGAGCCTTCGGTTTAGGTGAGCTAAAAAAGCTAGAGTTGAGAAATTTCTTATATGAAAGGGTAAAAATTCCATCTTTAGCTTTACATTGTAATATCGAATGATGAAATTTTAGCTTGAGGGATAAAAAAAAAACAAGACCACCGTTATTATTGCTATTTAATAAGAGATATGAGGTGAAATACAATGTCTCAGGGGATCTTGGAGGTAATGTTTGGCTATCTTATACAACATCTTGTAAAATAATATTAATTCATGTACTTTACTTTGACAGCTTATATATCCTACCCCAGTTCGTCAATTAAAAGTTCTCAATGAGTTCACTTTCATTCCTGTAATAATTCTTGCAGCAGTGAGATAAACTGATAAAGGCGATTCCCCTTCAATACAATTATACATATCCTAAATAATGACATGGGTTTCTTTTATTATGAATCTCAACAATTATAAATAATATGTGTGAGCCCAAAAAATTTCTTACCATCAATCTTATCTCTTGTACATATCAATCAACATATCAAATAAACCATAAACACTAATAACAGTGAACAATTTTAAACTTCAGAAAATGTGTGAGCTAAAAATTTCAATATAGTATACGTTAAAAATGTATTCCACACAGCATTCTATGTGTAATAAATCTAATGATCTTAATTCGAAGCATCTTTTGTTTCAGGCTTTGATATTGTCTTTTTAATTTCTTGTACATCTGACATCACTGCCTTCATCATTTCATACTGACTTTCCATTTTAACTTTTTCTATAATAGCATCTTCTTCTTCCTCCTTTAAAGTCAATTTTTTAATGCTCTTAAGATCATCCAGGTACTTCTTTCCAGTGAAAGTTTCCAATCTTCTGCAGATATCCGACATTGTTGACCAGGTATCATCAAACTCTGTCTGCGGGGTGGAGGCTGAGCTTACGTGTGCAGTCAGAGAGTTTCGGATTATCCTGATTCGCTCGACATCATCACCCACCCTTATCTCTCCTGCTGTAGGCATACTGTTTCCTCCCCATTTTCCTTTTGTTGGCCTAGGGATCTTAGAACCAATGTTTCTGATCAACATATACATTAATGAAATATCAAAATTCATATATCCAGAGTTTATAGCTCTTTTCAATAGATCTTCTTGATCTGAGCGTAATGTTTTATAAATTGATGATGTCTTTACTTTGTTGTAAAGAAGGGAAGGGTGTATTTCCCACTCAAGCACATCTCGATATGCTTGATTTAACACGTCGTTTATTGCCATTCCGAGTTTTGCAAATCTAGATCGGTCTGCCAGAAGTTGTCCAGTGCTGGAATTTTTCGCCTCTTTCTGAAAAAAAAAATGAACCCGAATTTATTAAGCAAACTTAAAATAAAATTTTAGGTCTTTACAAAGAGAAAAACAAGCTCCCAAATAAAATAAAAAAAATAAATAAATTTTATCATAAAGATATAAATTAACATAGATCAGATGACGTCGTAATTTGTTTTTGTTTTAAAATATGTTAAATTTAATGCTATTTAGATAATATTATTGAGCTTAAAAGAATGAGAAACAAAATTTTCTTAAAGGCCTGTCACGAATATACAAATGAACAGATAAGGTGATTCTTTCATGCGTGCTCTGATACTAGTAAACTATTTGTTCGTGAAGGCTGGTGGGAGGGGGTATAATGGTAGAAAGAGGATTACCTTTTCCCAGAAACTAAGAGTCCTTGGTACATTTATCACATGTTTCTCTTGAATTCGACACTTGCATTGTGTTTCTTCGGCCTTAATTTTGGAGAGCTCACTAGCAAGGGTAAACGATATATCTTTCTCATTACAAATAATGTTTTGACATTTGAATCCTCTATGGAATATATTTTCCATAAGAAATATTTCCGTCAATTTTCCTAAGGCCTGTTCAATGCAATCTCCAATTTCATTTGATACGTCTTTGTCTACCGCTAAGCGGCTGTGACGTAGCACTTGCAACTGAATATCATCGTTACAAATGCCTACAACAAGAGTGTGTTCTTTGTGATCAAACACTGCCGCTGTCTGATAAAGACATAAATCTCCTTCATTATCATCATCTTTAGCAACACTCCATCCCATAGAACTTATGCAAAATGCTACCAGTCTGTAGAACACAAACATAGCAAAGGAAGTGAATCGGAAGCACAAAATGGATGAGCATTCCCACATTTCCTCGCAAAAGTCAGCTTTAAACTGTTTTTTGTTCATACTTGGGACATACCATGTCAAGTTACCGGAAGTCTCCAAAGATACAAGCATTTGAAGCTTCTCCATGTAAGACATAATTTCACTTTTGTGTTCCAGGTATGAAGGTTCATCTTTCCACAGTGCATCTACCACTTTGTCTTTGAGTTCCCCCGTTTTGTTGAAGGATTTCCATTCTTTGATTAATCTCCTTTTACAATCTTTATTGATGTGGTTTTCATCCGCGATTATCTTACTGAAAGCATTAGCAAACCATTGAATGTCCAGAATTGCATGTTCCCTTAATTTCCCTTCTTTGAAATACAAAAGAAGCCCATTATCATGGAAACACTTCAAAAACTTAGACATTTCCTCATCACTTTTAATTTGGTATTCTTCAGGAAGGGATGAGTTGAGCCTTCTTATTTCATCAAGGGACAAAACTTTCCACCCTCCTTCATATAATAATTGTTCCATAAGAGCCCACGAAGAAGGCATTTCAATTTTTGTATTGACATCATCGGCAAATAGTTGGACTACAGACTTTTTAATTGATTCCAGCGTTTCCGTTGTTTTCTCATTAAGTTCCAGTAGACCCACAGAGTATTCCCGATCATTCAGAGACTCGCTTAACCAATCTCTGTCCTCATCTGGTACAGCTTTCCAAAACTCCCCCAAATACTTCTCTATTTCCTGAAAAGGATAACAAAATAATGGAGTGTTAAGGTGACATCAAACGCATGTTAGGATGATGAGCAATCCTTAATAATAACATTTATGCATGTACGACATGGTATGACTCTAACTAACTCAGAAACAGACATATTTCTAAAAGGTGATATCACCAAAAAATGTATGGCTAGATGCACCAGGTACAGTTTCAGAGGTTGCAAAGTTACTGTTTGCAAACCAGTTGTGCAGGATCGTTCATGAAATTGTGTGACGGTTAGTGTAACTGGAGAGAACGTGCATGCATCGGATTCAATCGTTTGTTGTCTTAATTGTGCATGATGGTGCTGTTACAATCATTTTTAAAGGAATGTAAATTGTAAATTTTTTTGCTTCTTTTCTTTTCTTTTCGTTATCTTTTCTTTTCTTTTTCAATATAATATTTTCTTTTCAATCAATACAACAATTCAATTATAGGCTTATATACGAGGGGTTATCGAAAAGTTCGTGGACTGAGGCTTTAATATTAGTACTATGTAGTCTATACTTTCAAAATTTATAAGGACATAAAGCAACAAAAAATAAAGAAATATTGAAAATTTTATTTAGCTTGATTCGTTCATTTTTTGCTAAAATATGATAGAATAAAAAAGACATTTTATGGTTACCCGGCGCCGTCGCCGTTTAGTTTCATGACGTCCCACAAAGTCATTGTTTTTCAATGTCCGCTTCATCTACCTTATACACTTAATTTGATGAGATTCCCTGGAGTTGATTAAGGACTTAAACCTGTCTTGTTTTTATGACTTTACAATGTTAAGAACAGCGGCTTTAAATGCATGTAATATTGCAAATGGATTGATACACTGGGAGATATCCTCGCTCGATTGTGCCAGCATATTTTGCTTTTGGGAGTTTAATATCTACAACATATGAGCGACTTCATTTTTTGACGTGAATGATTTTTCACACCTTGACTAAGAATCGACATTAACTGTGCATCCCTTTTCCCTCTGAACCTCTTTTGCGTTAAAAACAAGTACTCTGCATGCATTTAATTTCTCCATAGCTAGTTTAAACATTTCCTAGGTCTATACCACTTTTTTCAGGGCCAAAACTTTAAAGAATGTTGGAAAATGAAACCCCTTCCCCTTTTTGACGTCATTTTCAAGGACTTATTTGTTTAGACACTTCATGTCAAATTTACAATAAATTATAATAGAACTTTCAGAATGAATTGAAAACTTGATATTTTATAACGCAATAATGTCCTTATATCAGTGTACGAAACTCGGAAAAAAATCAGGTGGACCAACAGGGCTGACTTATGGCACGCCGATTGGTTCAAAATTATTTCTGCACAATGATCAAGATTTTATACACGAGCTAGATGAAAAATATACACGAGTAAAATAAAAATGCACGTATAGGTAAAAATTGCACACAGTTTGAAAGATTTTAACACAAACATTACGAAAAATACACGAATCTGAAATTTTTTGCACGATTTAGGGTATAATATGCGCAAACAAAAAATAAAAAATTGCACGAGCAGAGGAAACTAAAAATTACGCAAACAATTTTACTGCGCATACAGCTGCGCATATCATTATTATGCACATAGAGTCGTGTTCTTGGTTTTCTGTACTCTTTATCTACTTAGCTGGATGTAATCGAGAATGGAAATTAAATGACGTTGACGATGACATGTGCTTTACTTTGCTTTTTTATTTCTTTGCTAAACCTCGATCCGATTTCCAGCTAATGCCAATCGAACAAATGAAGTGTTTCTATGTGATCTATATATGTGAGAATACTTCAAAATTTTTCAAAATATTATGTTTTTCTTGTATTGACCGAGATCCTAACTAATATATGGAGGTATTATTTGATGACAAAAATTGTGACAAGAAGGAATTGTATAATGCGAGGTAAACAAAACAAAAAAAACACCAATGTATATGATGCTCTCGACTCCGAACTAAAAGTACCAAACAATAAACAGTGCGGTTGACTAGGATCTTGATTTTCTTAAAAAAAATGTAAGAATTATTATTTTTCGGAAATTACTTGTATAAATATAAAATTAACACTTGCATAATCAAACGATTAATAAAGTTGATTATTCATTGAAATTGACAGAGTTATTGCTGATTATAATCATTAAGCTGTAGAATTAGTTTTGGTACTCTTCATTTGTACCTATTTCATTTTCTTTACCACTTGGAATAGGAAATTATATATACCTGTATTCATTTTATTGGATATAAATTTTTTTAACTTAAAAAACTTGGTATTACCTTATAAGTACACAGCATGTATTTTGATCTAACGTCAAACATAAAAAATATTTTATTCTAATAACACGTGCATTCATACTTATAAAATATCAGTTTTTGTTGGAGATCTTTAGCATACATGTACTTTGTTATGAATTCCTTTCATGAAAACTCATATTTTCAGTTATAAGCTACTCAATAAAAACAAGACATTTCTTGTAAGCGTTACCCTCATTCGTTATGGCGATTGCATGATAAATGTTTTCAATTTAATAAAAAGGACCAGATAATCGGAGAATGTATATACTCTATGTGCTTTATGTACATGCGCTTTTGTGTTTTGTTACTTTTAAAACATTGTGATTTACTAAGTACAATGTTACAAATAGGAAGCAATAAAAAAATTAGAATGGATACAGCAGTGTTATAAAACGTATTTTATCACTCTGAAAAATGCAAATAATTTATGTTCTTTATGAGCTTGATGTGTGGCAACTATTTTCCAAGACAACAAATTCTGTTTACATTTCAAATTCGACTTCATGATTTTTAAAATTATTTTCCAACCACTAAGATTCTTGTAATCTTACTTTTTTTTTTACCCAATTACATGTTAATTGCCATTATGAAAAAAGAACATAATTATAATTGCATTTTTGAGTATAGATTTTGCTATAGTGAATTTACATGCTGGTTGACCCCAACCCAACCCCCAATTTTTGAATGTTGTTAGGTCGAGCGCAGGCAAATCCCAGGATATCGTACCCTTAAATTCTTAAAAATATATTTCAGGCATGTAGCATCAGAAGGGACCTGCCCCCCCTGTTTTTTTGTTTGCTATTTTTTTTGCAAACAGAACCTACTTCCTTTGTAAAATTTCAACTGAAAAGCCCCCTTTTTGTTGCTGGATTGGAATTGAAGGTGCCTCGATATTTATCTCAACGAAATAGGATTTTCGAGAATGGACGCTTTACCTTTTTTCTGCTTGTTAATTGGAATGTTTAGGTATCCCCCCCCCTTACTTTAAAAAGCGATACTAAATGTATATCAGCATAATATAATTTTAAATTGTTTAACTACTCTATATGCATTTTACCTATCCAAAATAATCTACACTAGAAAAACAGAAATTCACATAAGTAAAACACTTTATAATTTTACTACGAGTTATTTAAAAAAAAAAATGATAGATTCGTTTAATAACGCGCAATAATTTGCTCTTTTTTTTTTTTTTACTGTTTACTTCTAAAAATGTATCGGGCAAATTCCACAACCCAGATGGCAGCAACATTGCTTCAAAATCTCTGAATGAATTGCTAGTAACCTTCAATCAAAAGGTATTATTGATGTGTCGAATAACTATAAATCGATTATTGTACAGGTGTCTTTCATTCCAGCACCAGCGGGGAACCAGGAATCTCTCGATATGAAAAGGTCACACATCCACAACCTTAATTATTACCATAGTACACTCAGTGTGTGGTGGAGGAAAAGAGTTTCATTTGTTCTTAACTCTATTGTATTACTTCACGCTGTTTTAATTTATTTACCTTTACTATGATATTATCATTGTTTTGAACTTTCAAAAGATATTGCTATATAGAGGAATGACATTAAAAAATCTAACAATTAAACACGCAACTGATAATATATATATCCACACACCCCTTTTCACGTTTTCTATACATGTAGAATGCATTTTTAATAGATGGGTGTTAATTTATTTTCATATTGTGTACCTGTCAATTTTTAAATGTATAAAACACAATGTGCATATTCTTGAGAGTCTAGCGTAATTCTGAAAGACTGAAAATTGAATAAATATTGTTAACACATTACTCATCCTCTTGTTTTATAACGTTTCAAGCATCCAAGCAGCACTGAGCTGTTCTCTAATGAATATTAATGAAAAATGCGCATTGAGGATGCGCAGTATATAATGTCGATGTTGTATTCTCACTTGTGCAGTTTTCGTTTTTACGTTTGTGTAATTTTCTCATTATATCGTGTAAATAGTTTCTTGATTGTGCAGTTTTTGTATAGTTTGTGTAAATTTCAAGAACTTTGTGTGTATTTTCCGCACTTTGTGTAAGTTTTGACTTGCTCGTGTAATTTTTGTTTAAGGTCGTGCAGAAAATATTTTTGAACCAATCGGCGTGCCATACTGACTACTCAAAAAGTCTGTCAGCCCTGCTGAAAATTAGCAAGCCCGCATTTTAAAAGAAAAAAATTAAATAAATTGAGTGTGTTAGATTTTAAGCATCTCTATTAAATTATTGATATAAAGAAATTTTAAGGTCATACGCAACATAGTTTGAATTTTGTAGGGTTCTTCCCTGGAGTTGAAGAGTTCCACTAAAAGAAGGACCTGTGTTCAAATATTTTAATGTCTATATATGGATTTGTACACCTCATCTTTAAAAATTTTTGATGAAAAAAAATCTGGAATTCATGTTTTATAATTTTTGAACATTTTTTATTTGAATAATGCAAAATTTCTCAAAATTCGATATCTTTTCAAAACCTCTGGTAAGGCATGCTGATTTTTTGTCTATGAACATGTAATTATATTATAAGTTTAAATTTGGAATATCTTGGAAATCTATCAGTAGGTAAGGTACGTTGCATATGTCCTTAAAGGAGTAAAAATATTATGCTATGATTTAAAATTATGTAAGTTTATTTTTGTATTAATAAAAACAAAAATCAGTTAAAACAACATTGAATAAAAGGACAGCAAGCTACCCTTCAGTTGGACAAACGTTGGATGAAAGTTCATATTGTAATCAAATTGAACAGTGTTGAATAATTTAGTACACTAGCGTTGTCTTTATAATATATGTTATAAAAGCCATGATAATTATACAAATATTAATACTAATGAATTCATATAAATATGCACATGTCAATGTGTTTGGTTTCTATCTGATCCTTTAAGTTAAAGAAATGCACAATATACCAGTGGAAAGTTGAAAATATCGTTTCATGTGTGAAAACAGAGGAAATTCAGGTTAAAAGACGATGGTGGTGTTCTTTATAAATTTACAGATTTATCGATCAATTATTGTTTATTTCTTGTTGTCTGGGGGAATAATGCCTGTTCGTTGAAATATTCGGTCTTTACCTACTTAAAACATTTAAATCTGCAAAAATGGTGAGAATGGGGTAAAAGTAGTGCGTCCAAGCAGGCTGATGCATAGCAAAGTTTATGCGTCCGCTCCCGATTTAGTACATCTCGGGCGTGCGGGCGGACGGGAATTTCGTACACTGCCAATATATACCTGTATTAATAAGATTGTTCATATCAAAAAAGTTTTTCTTAGTTATGCTACGGTCGAAAAAAACGCTGTATTGGAGGCTGTGCCGCCTGGACATACCAAAGCTTACGAAAACATTACTGATTTATTTAAAAATTAAATTTATGATCTGCCGTTTATTCTATAGATAGAAAGGATTAGGCTAACCAGATATTTAAAAATTCCTTGATATACCTATAGAGGTTTTAATTTTATGGCGCCAGTCCACGAACTTTTTGATAACCCCTCGTACATTAGATGATAACAGTGTTTACTGTAGTTCTGAATTCCCTTTATCTCAGATTTTCAAATAAATGAAGTGTTGAATTTACAAATGCACAAATTAAGGTAGGGAAAGATTTTTTTACATGCCAAACCCCCCCCCCCCCCAAAAAAAAAAAAAAACATAAACAAAAACTTTGATATAATTATTTTCAATCTTCTCTACTCTGACACCGAAATTTACTCTCAGGTTTTCTTATAAGACAACTTTAAATTATATAATTTTTTTTTTTTTCATTTTATATAACCACTAATTTTTACATCCTTTAAGTTTTTCATTAGAATAAATTGCTCAATTATTTTTAAGCTATTCTCTTTTCAAGAAATTCTAAAAAAAAAAAAAAACCATCATCTAAAGCAAATTTGGAAGTGAACATCCCAAAATCAATTACCCATGCAAGTTTCGAAAAGGCTTTGTAGTTACGAAAAAATCAAAAATTTCTAAAAACTTTAAAATAGTATCTGATTTGGTCAAAGAGAGTCAGATTTCGATCAGATAGATATTTGTAAGAGTACATTCCTAAATTCATTGTTTACAAACAATTAAGTTGATAGACAACCATGCCATAAATTCTGTTTGTGTGTGCCTAGCAGAAACAAAGTTGGAAAAAGCTTTTTTAGCATATAGGTAAAAGTCAAAGTCACAAGGTTATTAACCTTGAAATCATTTGGTAGCACTTAATTAGTGGAGTAAGAATACCAGATATGAAGTTTCCATCACCATGGTTCAAAAGTTATGGCAAAGGTTTGTAAAAAGCTATATTTATCATAAATTGATCAAAGTCAAGGTCACCAGGTCACTGACCTTGAAGTCAATTGATAGAACTTTAAATATTTCATTCCACAATAACAACTTACTGGAAATTTTGTCGATGGAGGTAGGAAACGTTTGTTGGATGGGGACAACTATGCAAAGATCATTGTAGAATTTTTAAGGACAGATAAGTAAAAAAATCCTTGTTTAGCTAAACAATCGTTGAACCATCTTAATTAATTTTTAAGAAGAGTTTATTCTAGTTTACTTTGTTACATTTCAATGATATTTTCTTCTCATTAAATTTTCTTTAAAAATCGTAACCTTATAAAGCTGATAAAATAATCTTTCCTTATTTGACACCCTTCTATTTGAAATTCAATTCTTTGCAATGCATTGTACATTAAGCATGAAAATTTTCAAATCATTGTCACTTCTGTAAACCATGCCATGTGCAACAGTAATGTCGTGAGATTCAAGCTTTATTGACTCTCCCGCAAAGGAGCTTTAGTAAGTTAGGTAACTGCCAAGTACTTACTATATTACGTAGTAGTGGAGTATGCTTACCAAATATGAATTCTCCATGTCATAGAGTTCAAAAGTTAAAGCACAGGTTCAAAAAGACATATTTAGCATAAGGTCAAAGTCAAGGTCATTTGAAAGAGCGCAATTATAATTGAATATTCATATTAAATATGAAGTCTCTTCCTCTCGCGGTTCATAAATAATGGAAAAGGCTGAAGTTGACAACAGTCAGACACAGACAAACATACAGGACAAAAATATTATGCAGCCCCAAGCTATGGATGTGGAAACATAAAATCTCTCTTTTTAAAAACAACCCTTCCTTGTCTTGAAATTTGCAAAAATAAATATGGAGATATAAAAATTCATAATGAAAAGAAACATGATTTCACAAGTGTTTTCAGATAACATCAAATAAAATTATGATTATAGCTTAAATACTTACATCTATAGATTTTCTTTCTGTATGTGTAACAACAAGAAGCAAGGGTGCCTTAGTGCCTCCAAATGTCTTAATCGAGGTTATCCAAAACTTCAGGTAATCTACAAGAAAACGACTTCATTATAAATAGGAACTAGTGCGTCAATTATTTCATCCTTAACCCACCTCACTTTAAAACTCTTGCACAAAAATGTACAGCTTTGCACAAAAAATGTAAGACATAGAGATTGTACATTAATATCCAAAGATTTTAGGAAAATTAGTCTCAATGTTGGCAAAATTGGCGGAAGATGTGTAACTGACCTCTGAAATGTTAATGAAATGTAATCATTTTTCCTTGAAAATATCATCTTATTTTTTAAATATTATTGTATCTACTAAGGAGATATTAAGTCTGTTGAGTCTATTAAAAGAAGTACATATATTTACAACTTTCTCATCCTTAAATCATCTGAAATCAGTAGCAAGATCAAAATATGAATGTTTTTGACAAAACTGATAGGCATTCTACTTTTTAAACATTAACTCAAACGAGTTACTTTTGTGTTTAGTAATAAATAAGTGAAGTAACCTAAACAAGTTATTTTAAAAAATAACTTGATCCCATCATGCCCCTGACTGTTGAAACTGCAAAAAAGGGGAGAGGATTTTAAAGAGAATTCCAGAGATTTTTTTTCAAAGGAGAATGAACAATAAAATGATGTGACAAATTGGATAGTTTTTGTACACTTCAGATACTTTGAATTTATTCAACACCTGTTTCAGAAAAAGAGAGCACATTTTTGTGTGATAAATATTTGAGCAGAATCAGGCACAAATTCATTTATACATTTTCCTGTTGACATACGAAGGAAAGAAAACCAGCAGTCTATGATAAGACAGGAGCTCTACTGTTGAGTTCTTAAAAGACAGGAGTTCAGACTTCAGGCTTAGACTGTGTATTGAATGATGAAAAACGCAATACATTAGTACATTGTATTTTGACATTTTACATTCTTGTAGTTAATAAATTGTAGTTGTGTACTTGAATTACTTATCTTACAATGTGATAATAACTGTCAAAACAAAATAAATGTTAATCTTTTAATTATTTTTTACCTATGCACAAAAAAGAATGAATAAAGAGCTAAAGTCACGAATTATCAATATCTGCCTTTAATTTTTGACAAAATTTAAGTTTAAAATCACGAAGCCTTTCATATGTTATTTTGTAGAGCACAATGTCACGGTACGCTACATATAATTTTTTGGCACACAGGCCACCGTCCTTAGCACATGCGCAGAGACAAATATACCTATGAAGTTAAAAACTGCCTAAAACGCCGATTTTACAGCAGTTATTTCGAAATTTGAATGTGGCCACACTCACGTACCCTTTCCAAACTTTGCATGCATGAAAATATTATATTTAGGCACCTTCATGCAAAATATCCCAGAGGTACTCGAGTGTGGCCAATATGAATTTTACAATTTTTGAATGTTGAGTTTCAGAAATTAAAGCAGGATCCTCCAATTCAGTAGTAATTTATAAGTTCATTATATGCGTAAATACCCAAAATTAGTTATTAGTAAATCAGATTTATTCTTGAGAATTATATAATCCAATATTTGTCAATATTTTTGTGATAGAATATCTTAAATTGTCATTTAATGTGAGTTCTTTCATATAAAATTTAAAATTACGCTCTTTTCTTTCATGCTTACGTACACGATACAATGATGACGTCATAATTTGACCGTGAGGTCTACTGCATCTGAGCAAAAATAATTTGAAGAAGTTTGTCAAAATGATTTTATAATAAGAAAAAAAGTTTTTGAAAATTTATTTGTGTCGAGTTTCCAATTTGTTGCCAGCACTAGATGTTGAACGTAATACTTGTTTCAAATCTTTTTATAAACATAAAAAAATGCCTATAATCCGAAGTTGACATCTAAAATTCATGCAACTCTATGTGTATTCTAGGATACATAAAAAGTAAATAGTTTTACTTGTTTACACACTGATATTTCAATTGAAGAAATATATAGCATTTATGAATATTATGCATTTTAAAAGATTACAGTAAATGTTAATTAGCTAACATTATTTTAAAACTCGAAGCTCTAAAATGCATGCTCTCTCTCTCTCTCTCTCTCTCTCTCTCTCTCTCTCTCTCTCTCTCTCTCTCTCTCTCTCTCTCTCTCTCTCTCTCTCTCTCTCTCTCTCTCCGTAGCTTTTCCCTTGTTTATTAACCTTTTACGATGTCTTAGACATCTCGATCGTAACTACAATAGAAACTGGTCAAATGTGTCCGAAATTCTATAACATCTAAATTCATTTTGAGGTAAATACCGAGATGATCCTATTAAAATAACAAGAGGCCCACGGGCCTTATAGGTCACCTGAGGATTATGCAATAATTTTCCAATGATAGAATTTGATTCAATACATGTTTTAAGCCAGATGCTATATGACATTCACAATTTTGAAAGAGGCACCATTGATCATCATAACAATACACTTAGCAGTTGCTTAGCTTGGTTACTGAATATCCATATGCAGGGTAGGGGAACAAAAATGCATTCCAACTAACCAGTAGTGCCCCTAACACTGTGACATAAACCCCTGACCCTAGGTCCACATATTGCACAAATTTCAAAAAGGCACCCTTAATATCAAAAATTAAATGTTTTATAAATACAAAAGAGCAGATTTCAAACAATAAATTCATTTTCAGTACATAAGTAGAGCCCCCATCCCACCCCTGACCCTGGGGCTTTAAAATTCAAATTTCTGCAAGATTACGGCCCTTTCTCATCATAACTATAAAGGTAGTTCATCTGCTTTATACACAGAGACAAAGAAAAAAATTCAAAGATTTAATATATTTTCATTATATAATTAATTGAGCCCCACCCCCCTAACACCAGAACCCCTGACCCTGGGGCCATAAAATTCATAATTTTAAAAGAGACATTCTTGTTCATCATAACCATGTACTTAGTTTATTTAATTCCTAGGAGCAGAAAAGAAGATTTTCAAAGAATTCATGTATTTTCAATGTATAATCAATAGAGCCCTGCCCTCACACCAGAAACCCTGACCCTGGGACCATAAAATTCACAATTTTGGTAGAGGCACTCTTGCTCATCATAACTATGCACTTGGTAGGTTTATTTAATATCTAAAAGCAAAGTAAAAGATTTTCAAAGAAATCATGTATTTTCACTATATAATCAATAGAGCACCCCCCCCCCAAACACCAGAACCCTTGACCCAGGGGCCATAAAATTCACAATTTTGGTAGAGGCACTCATGCTCATCATAACTATGCACTTAGTGAATATATTTAATACCCAGGGGCAGAGAAAAAGATTTTCAAAGAAATCATGTATTTTCACTATATATAATCAATAGAGCCCCGCCCTAACACCAGAACCGCTGACCCTGGGGCCATAAAATTCACAATTTTGGTAGAGGCACTCATGCTCATCATAACTATGCACTTAGTTAGTATATTTAATACCCAGGGGCACAGAAGAAGATTTTCAAAGAAATCATGTATTTTCACTATATATAATTAATGGAGCCCCGCCCAACACCAGAACCCCTGACCCTGGGGCCATAAAATTCACAATTTTGGTAGAGGCACTCATGCTCATCATAAGTATGTACTTAGTTGGTTTATTTAATACCCAGGAGTAGAGAAGAAGATTTCCAAAGAAATAATGCATTTTCACTATATACTTATTTAGCCCCGCCCTAGCACTAGAACCCCTGACCCCAGGGCCATGAATTTCACAAATTTGGTAGAGGCACTCATGCTCATCATAACTATGTACTTAGTTGGTTTATTTAATACCCAGGAGTAGAGAAGAAGATTTCCAAAGAAATAATGCATTTTCACTATATACTTATTTAGCCCCACCCTAGCACTAAAACCCCTGACCCCAGGGCCATGAATTTCACAATTTTGGTAAGGGACTCAATGCTGATTACAATCATGCAAACAGTTTGACTGCTTGATAATCAGGAGTCAAGAAGAAGATTTTTAAAGATTGAATTAATTTTAGTGGTTTCGGCCCCAACCCTCGGGCCCCAGGGGGGCAGGGATCATGAAATTCACAATTTTTGTTCCCCTTCACCCATAGATGCTTTGTGCCAAATTTGGTTGAAATTGGTTCAATGGTTGCAGAGAAGAAGCTGAAAATGTTCAAATGTTAACACACGACGGACGACGAACGACGTACGACGGACGAAAACGGATAGCAATAGGTCATCTGAGTTTACTCAGGTGACCTAAAAAGGTGTCAAATGTGTCCGAAATTCTGTAACACCTGAATACATTTTTAGGGAAATACCGAGGTTATCCGATTAAAATAAAAAGGTGTCAAATGTGTCCGAAATTCTGTAACATCTTTATGCATTTTCAGGGAAATACCGAGGTTATCCGATTAAAATAAAAAGGTATCAGACTAACGCTTTTCGCACATTTAATGAATAAAAATAAAAATGGATTTTGAAACCTAATTTAATATCTTCTAGTAGTAATTGATTTGCATTGCGGATTTCTCAATCACATCTAGTGATCAGACATAACATGGATCGGACATATATTACTGAATTATCTACAGATAGAAGAAAATATCTGCAGAAGTGATGTAAAGCGTTACTTGGGGAAGACAATTATTAAAAATAAGTAATAAAAAAATTAACCTTTCATTTTCACTCCATTTTATATACACAACACCTATATATCTCAGTACCGTGAACGCAAATTGGGACATATAATTTTGCTTCTTATGATGCCCCTCCACTATGACTGGTGGTTAAAATGGTTTCGCTTCAAATATAAAAAAAAACTTTGGCAATGAAGTGATTTTCACGGATAAAGGAGCAGGAGGAGGGAAAAACGGCGATAAATAATCTCTTGGAAAAGTAGAGGAAGTGGTCGAAATATGATTCGTCCCATTCCCGGGTGTTGCAACCACTATTGAAATAATTATATCAATAGTGGTTGAGAGTGCATTTCAATGGCAAACATAGTAAGTAACCACTATTGAAATACAACCACTATTGAAATAATTATATCAATAGTGGTTGAGAGTGCATTTCAATTACAAACATAGGTAATAACAACTATTGAAATACGACCACTATTGAAGTAATTATTTCAATAGTGGTTGATAGTGCATTTCAATAACAAACATAGGTAATAACCACTATTGAAATACGAGTACTATTGAAATAAATACCTCAATAGTGGGTGAGATTCATTTCAATAACAAACATAGGTTGCAACCACTATTGAAATAATGTTCACTTTTGAAATAAAGATTTCAGTATGGATAATATCATTGATTTCAAGAGTGCTTCGAACAATAAATCCAATATATATAGATTAAAATCTTTATTTCAAACATTGATGACGTGGTGAAACTTTTCTTTCTATACTTGGAGTATTTCAATAGTGGTTGGAACCTATGGTTACCATACTGAAATGCACTCTAGCCTACTATTAAATAATTATTTCAATAGTGCTCGTATTTCAATAGTGGAAGAAACCTATGGTTATTATAAAGAAATGCACTCTCGCCCGCTATTGAAATAATTATTTCAGTTGTGCTCATATTTCAATAGTGGTTGAAACCTTTGGTTATTATACAGAAATGCACTCTCATCCGCTATTGAAATAATTATTTCAATAGTGGTCGTATTTCAATAGTAGTTACTATTTATGTCTGTTATTGAAATGCACTATCACCCATTATTGAAATAATTACTTCAATAGTGGTCGTATTTCAATAGTGGTTACTAACTATGTTTGCTATTGAAATGCACTCTCAACCACTATTGATATAATTATTTCAATAGTGGTTGTTATTTCAATAGTGGTTGCAACACCCGGGTACATGTAGTACAGATTTTAATCTATATTGGATTTATTGTTTTAAACTTCATTTTGGCCCCATCCTTGCCCCAGGGGTCATGATTTGAACAAACATGAACAAATTTGAATCTACACTACCTGAGGATGATTCCACATGAGTTTCATCTTTCCTGGCCCAGTGGTTCTTGAGAAGAAGATTTTTAAAGATTTTTCCTTTATATAATTTATGTAAAATTTTGATTCCCTATTGTGGCCCCGCCCTACCCCCCAGGGTCATGATTTTAACAATTTTAATTCTACACTACCCAAAGATGCTTCCACATAAGTTTCAGCTTTCATGGTCCAGTGGTTTTTAAAAAGAAAATTATTTAATGATCCCATCCTTTTTTGTCTTTTCTTCATTATCTCCCCTTGGAAGGGGACCTGGCCCTTTATTTTAACAATTTAAACTCCCCATCCCCCAAGGATGCTTTGTACCAAGTTTGGTCAAAATTGGCCCAGTGGTTCTTGAGAAGAAGTTGAAAATGTGAAAAGTTTACAGACCGACGGACGGACTACGGACAAAATGTGATCAGAAAGGATCACTTGAGCCTAAGGCTCACGTGAACTAAAAATAAATGGACAGACGTACGACAGACAAAAATTGATCAAAAAAGCTAACTTGAGCCTTCAGCTCAGGTGAGATTTAAAGTTATTTTTCAATAGAAAATTTATCATGCATAGCTAACCAATGTATTTGAACCCTTGTTTAATTCCAACTGCCTCAAGATATGTTCGAGAATTATTTTTTTTTATCTAGCAAAGAGTCCATCCGATAGAAGTCTATGATTATACAAACAACTTTTACCTTTGTATGTCCACACAGAGAAGATTGATCCTTCTTGGTTATCTTTCTCTTTATCGACAACATCTTCAAACCTCTTAGTCATGTCCAACACAAGGATAAAGAAGGCCTTTGGTGTTACGTAAATTTGGTGACAGGCATAATACGCTAACTGTCCAGCAAAATCCAGCATGCTGACAGTTGGTAATTTTTCTTTTTCAGACAAGATTTTCTGCAAAATTTCATCTTTTATCAGTGCTTGTGCTTCTGAAGAGAAAACAGCCGTCATTTTCTCTACTAAGCTTTCTACTTCTGAGTCTTCATTTGGCGCATTTTGTATTTCTACATTCTCTTCTTCCTTTTCTTCTCGACTATAAATTACTTCCGTGCCTTTATTTATATTTTTCTGTTCCAAATTGTCTTTATTATCATTTGAATCAGAACTGTCAACTGCACTGCTGGTGTCTGGTTTCAAATCTGCAGAGTGTATTCTTATGAATGTCCTTAATGTCGAGTCATCATCAGCAACTGTTAAATAAGAAAATAAATTTCCCGTTTGTTAACACATTTAATTTCAACATTTTTTTTAAATTAGGAAAACATGAGGCCCATGGGGGCTGGGGTATGATTTAAGGTGGGTTTGACTTTTAAGTTTTCTGTCAAACTGATAATTTTTTTAATTTAAATACCTTTAATAAGTCTTAAACTAAATAAAACACCCATAAAAGGGTCAATTCTCTTACAACATGTCCCAGAGCACATGCCTCTAACAAGAGGCCCAGGGGCCACATCGCTCACCTGAGCAATTGGCTAGAAAAAAGCACATATCAGATCAGAACTGAAAGTTTACTGGGTGTTGGGGGGGGGGGGGGGGGGAGGGGGCTTGAACTTCAACTCTCCAGGGTGTCTTGATTTGAACAAACTTTAATCTACACTACCTGACAATGATTCCACATGAGTTTCATCTTTCCTGGCCCAGTTGTTCTTGAGAAAAAGATTTTTAAAGATTTCTCCTATACAGATGACTCTCAATCTCTCGAAGTTCAAGGGACTGCAAGAAAAGTTTGAGAGATCGAAGGGTTCAAAAGATAGAAAGTAAATAAAATCCGGAATCTTCAGTTCCGATCATCGAAGTTCTAATTTTATAGATACTGGGAGTATTTGTAAATAAAGTCATTGCACATTTTCTATGTATTTTACAGGTTATATTTACTTGATATCAACAACAATGATCGTACATGTACTTCGACTAAATAAAACCAATTCCTAAAGTTTCAATTCTTATTTGATCTTATTTAATGATTACATGAAATCCGAATTGCAATTGCAGTTTGACTATTTTGCGGCTTGATAGGGTCCTTCACCTGTTCACCAATGTTCACAAGATTTTTTTTTAATTGGTATTTAGTCCTTCAGAAAAGAATTTCTTGTGCAATATTTGCGAAACCTACTGGGATTATGTCGACTCTGGTAAAAGTTAATAGTCTATGGGAACTAATCGATTTGAATATAAATTATTTTCTAAAAATTATCGTCTCCTTTTCAACATGTTCAAGTCAAAATAAGTAGTGAATTTAAAAACAATTTATCATTTACCAATAATAATCAATTACTTATATCAAGACACGGACTACCCACAGGTGAAGTGTCATCTATGTAAACACCCAATTAACACCTCAATGCCAAGCCCCAGGAGCTCACTGTTTTCCACGCTGCATTTCATTTCCGGAAATATGCATAGCATTTCCGACATTTTTTATTTTCATTTCCGACATAATTTTCTTTTCATTTCCGGAATTTACCTATGCGGCAATTCAATGCTAAGTAAAGGGAAATTGAATTTTAAAAGTATTTATACCAAATATTAATGAAAATTCAAAAGAATTTGTATACATATATGCATATAAGTAGCACTTAGTCTAGGTAAAAAAGTTCAATGAGCATAAATCTTGTTTCAAGACATTTAATGTACACTAAATTAACAGTGACAGCACCATACTAATATGTCCAATTCAAAAACAAAAAAATGTCGGAAATGAAAACTAGAAAATGTCGGAAATGAAAAGGTGATAATTACCAAAAATTCCGGAAATGAAATGCAGCCGTTTTCCAGGTGAGATCAGGCTGCATCAATTTTACGCTTGATTGGCCTGTATACACACACAATCAAAACTTCGAGATATAGATAGTAAGCCACACGCGTTTACTGTTTTCCAGGTAAGTTCAGGCTGCATCAATTTTACGCTTGATTGGCTTGTATAGACCTGCAATCAAAACTTCGAGAGATAGAGAGTAAAATTCAATGAAATATGTGTAACGGGACCCATGTTTTTGTGCAAGAGATAGAGAACTTCGAGAGATAGAAGTTCGAGAGATCAGGAGTAAATTTGCTTAGTTATATAGAGAAAAGAATGGGACCGAAGGTTCACTTCCAGAGATCCGAGAACTTCGAGAGATCAGAGCTCGAGCCATCGAGAGTCACCTGTATATTCCTAAAACTTTGATCGGCCATGTTGGCCCCACCCTACCCTCAGGGGTCATGATTTGAACAAACCTGAATCTACACTACCTGAAGATGATTCTACATGAGTTTCATCTTTCCTGGCCCAATGGTTCTTGAGAAGAAGATTTTTTAATAATGCCATTATTTTTTCTCTAATTCATGATTATATCCCCTTGGAAAATGGTGTGGCCCTTCATTTGAACAAACTTGAATTCCCTTCACCCAAGGATACTTGGCCCAGCGGTTACTTGAGAAGAAGATGAAAATGTGAAAAGTTTACAACGACAACGCCGACAACAACAACGCCGACAACGACAGGCAACGGACAAATTTTGATCAGAAAAGCTCACTTGAGCCTTTGGCTCAGGTGAGCTTAAAACTCACAGTCAAAATGGAACATAAAGAAGTATGATATCATATTTTATTTAGTTAGGCACAAAATCACATCAAATTTATGTTTAAACATATGAAAATCAAAAATATTTATTTCCTAAAAGAATATTTGAAATCTTTATTGCAAAACATTAACAAATTGATGTTGAATCTGTATATGTTTTTAAAAAAATCTCAAAATATCTTTGTTATAATTCTCAAAATCTAAACTGTTCAGATGCCATTTTTCTTTAAAACTATTAATAATTATGCCGAAAGTTAACAAAAATACAAACATTATTATGATTGACCAGAGAGTTTTAACAAAACAGTCTTTTGACATGTTTGAAGATGAAAATCCCCTTTTTTTGGAATATCAATTTTTTTCAATTATTTATTAAAAAAAAAATTTTAAAAACGAAAAATCAAGTGGATGAAATAAGATTTAAAATCAATATAAATAAATCTCAAGTAAGTTTACATCAAAAAAAGAAAATAAACTAGAGCTGAGCTCGTTGCAAAGCAACGAGTAGGTCTTCCGTCCTGTTTGAGTAATGAAATCCAAAAATGGGTTAATCCTTGAAATCAATGTTAAGTATAGCAAAATTAAGCCATACTTTGGTACTTCCGGTTTGACTTTAAAGCTTCTAGTGAGACATGTTACCCAATAACCTGTCAAAAACGGCAAAAGGATGCATTTTCTGACTACTTCCGGTTCGACCGGAAGTGACGTCGCCAGACGTATTTTGACGACCCCAATGGATAAAGCTTGATATTTTGAACAACTTTGCTTCTTTGATGCATAACCAATTCTCAATACTTTATGAGATATCTGGAAAAAAAACATTTGGCCCCTCTAGGTCCCTGCACAAATTATGTTCAATATATTTTTTAAAAATATTTTTAGTTTTGAAGATTAAAAGAAAAATATGAGTAATTTTTGGTTCTTTTAAGCGATCTAATTTTTGACCCCTTTATAGTGTCATTTTGAATATAGAAATCGGAAAACAAAAACCGATGTGCGCAACTTCAATCCTTCTATATATTATCTAAAATCAGTAGAATTTCTGCTCCAGCTTTAGCCGTCTCTGAGCTTTTATCTAGAACGGAAGCCTAAAATTTTTTGTTTAAAGGGAAATAACTCAAAACCAGAAGTGGATTTTTGTAATTTTACACATCATTCTGATAGAGTTTATCAACGTCTATAACGTCTGAAAAGGAGAAGATAGGGCAGCAACCGAATCTGGCCCCTTATTTGATATAAGAATTAGAACACTGGTAAAACGATGATAGTTTGTAGTTAAGAAGTTAAAATGATTGTTACTCCAAGACAAGCACTAATTTTGATTCAAAGCCTACATGGCAGCCACTAGAGGGTGCAGAAATAGGGCATTTTCCCAAATTTCCTCAATTCTGGTGGAATTTTATCATATTTGGGATATATTTCTCTTCGGAAAACATAGAGCACACGCTTGCTTATCTGAGATTTTTACATATATGCTGCATCTAATATCAGTGTATAAAATATATAAATTTAGTAGATAGGCAATCGTGTGCTCTATGTTTTCCGAAAGAAAATGTGCTTTAAAATTAGTCAAAAAATGCATAAAAATGAGAAATTTCAAAAATTGACCTATTTCCTGACCTCACTGTGACCCCTGTATTTCCTAAATTTTAAAACCAACACTCATTTTGTGGCAGGGGTGAAAACAGGTTTTCATGGATAAACTGTTGCATCATTCTGAAAGAGACCCCCAATTGGGGCCAAATACTGTTCTTATCCTATCTTGTCCTTTGAGCGAAATCCATTGAGAAATGAGTGAGATGTAAGACCTCAAAGTTGTGGTCTAGGAAGCAGGAGAAAAAAAGAATAATAATCTTTACCAACAGAATCAGTAGAGGGGGGGGGGGGCATGATTTGAACAAACTTGAATCTACACTACCTGAGCATGCTTCCATATTTGTATATGATGCATCAGGGCTTTGTCATTCTTGAGAAGTAGATTTTTAAAGAATTTTCCTATACATTTCTATGTAAAATTTCAGTCGGCCATTTTGGCCCCGCCCTACCCCTGGGGGTCATGATTTGAAGAAACTTGAATGTACACTACCTGAACATGCTTCCATATAAATATGATGAATTATGGCTTTGTCATTCTTGAGAAGAAGATTTTTAAAGTATATTCCTATATAGTTCTATGTAAAACTTTGGTTGGCAATTTTGGCCCTGCCCTACCCACGGGGGTCATGATTTGAACAAACTTAAATCTACACTACCTGAGCATGCTTCTATATAAATATGATGAATTATGGCTTTGTCATTCTTGAAAAGAAGATTTTTAAAGAATTTTCTTATATATTTCTATGTAAAACTTTGGTCAGCCATTTTGGCCCCGCCCTACCCCCAAGGGGTCATAATTTGAACAAACTTGAATCTACACTACCTGAGGATGATTCTCCATAAGTTTCATCTTTCCTGGCACAGTGGTTCTTGAGAAGAAGATTTTAAAATATGCCTCCAAATTTTCATTAATTCCCAATTATTTCCCCTGGAATAAGGGTGTGGCCTTTCATTTGAACAAACTTGGATGCCCTTCCCCCAAGGATACTTTGTGCCAAGTTGGTTGAAATTGGTCCAGTGGTTCTTTAGAAGAAGATGAAAATGTGAAAAGTTTACGACGACAACAACAACGACAGACAACGGACAAATTTTAATCAGAAAAGCTCACTTGAGCTTTCGGCTCAGGTGAGCTGAAAATATGATAAATCTATTTAAAAAGAAAAAATTCTGAATTATCAATTATATTCAGGTAACATCATATGTACATAAGATGTAAATTATTGATTTATAGGAGATTTTTGCCATTGATTGGTTTTATTCAATGTATAACAGGAAAAAGGAAAGATAACTCTTCAACAGAATTTAAAGAGTAATAATGTTTTCAGAGTAATCTCCCTTTCATAAGTGTTTTCCATTTTTCATATTTTATACATAATCATATTTTTAAAAATCATAAGCTGGATAGGCTGTTGCACAGCAAAATTGAAATTCTGTCTATCTACCCTATATGTATTCATTAGAAATACATTCTAACCTTCCAGAATTCCGCCTCTAACAATGAAGACATGTTGATGGACTTCCAGTCCCCGGGTGGACTCTGTAATTTCGCTGATATTGTGATGTTGCCCTCTTAATCGCTTCAGGAGTGTTGTTTTTCCAGCCTCAGCACATCCAACAAGTATTCCTCTGGCATGGGTAACAGTTGTCTTCTCCTTCCTCAGAAACTTCTTCAACTCATCCATCTTAACCTCATCTAAATCATCATTGCTTGCACCTGAAAAAAATAATATACAATTATTGCTGCTTTTTGAGGTCAATACAATGATTTAGCCATCTGAGGAGTACAATACTCACCGAGCCAGAAGGGCGAAGTGAATATTGTACTTCGAAGATGGCTAAATCATTGTATTGACCTCAAAAAGCAGCAATAACTGTTTTATTATATGATCCACTGATAAAATGATACAGCTCATTACTTGTTAACTTAGTACATTTAATAAAGTCCTAGCCAAGTAAAAGACAGAAACAGACTTAAAATGTGAATAAACCTTACCAGTTGTATCAATTTGAAATATTTTTTTTTTTATAAATGAATTTTAGTTTCCATTAAAAAAATACAATGTCAGTGTATTTATAGGATAGATTTTGAAAGGAAGGAGTATTTATTATTGGGGAAAACTGACTGCCAAAAAGTTTTTAAAAAAAAAACATGTTCAGTAAAAGTGTTGGATGGGGGTCCCTGCATCCCCTCTCACCATGCAGCTTTACCCTAAAACATATATTTGCCTTTGTTTTTTTTTTCAAATAAAACAATCAGAGTCGTTTAAAAAGCTTTTCCAAAACAATTTGTATCAATTTGGAATTTCCCAATCTATTTTTAGATCAATGTAGAAGAAATAAATCCTTGTATTGACCTGGAACGTCACGTGCAAGTCAATACAACGTAGTATTTTTCTAACATAGTTCGATATCAGAGATGGAAATTATTCAATCATATAATAAAGTCATATATACTTATCATAATTAGAATACCCCTGCCCCCTTTTTTTCAAAAACCAACCAGACTAAATAAACAAAAATAACTAAATCATGTTTTAAGCATTAAGGTTATTTAATTGAAGAACTTCCTTTTCCTTAACTTTTATGTAGAGAAAAGAATATGATAATCATTTGTGTTCTAAGAAAAGGTTTTGAATATGAAATCTTTACCATCAGTCTGTTATACTGGGGACTTACTGGAATCAACAAGTCTACTACCCCCCCCCCCCCCTTCCCCTCATCTCCTTTTTTTTATTTCCACATGTCAATTAACAGTATACTGGTACATTTATATAATCATTGCGGATTTTATAAAGCATTCATTCACTGATTCTTTCACCTCACTCAACATTTTTTTTCACATTGGGAGGATTTTTATTATGATGTTAATTCAGAGCTAGCAGAAACAGCATTATTACATCTCATTCAAGTAATTCCTATTGTAACACTTGATTAAGTGAAGCTCCTATCACGTCTATTTATGTAATTCCTGATTCAATCTGATATTGGCAAATCTTATTGCAATTGCTTAATTATTCATAAATAATTATACATCAACATTCAACATAATCAGGATTATGTACCTGATTATCTGCTTATTTTTAATTTTTTTATACAACATACTTTTGTTTAAAATACATGTATTTTAATCGAAAGTAAACATGGTAAAAAACAAACAACAAAAACTTTATTGGTGTCCAGACCCTCATTGATATTCAATATTCACCTTGGTTTATTTATCACTTTGTTTTAACAATTAATTAATACACAGTAAATTAACTTACCAGTCAGATTGTTCCCTTCATTGATAAGTCTGTAAATGTTTACTGTGTTGTAGTATGATCCAACCCAGAGAAGCTGTGTATCACAATCATAACTCAGGCCGTTTGGTCTGTATATCCCGTGTTGTTCTGTCTCTATCTGTGTCAGATAGAGACCGTCCTGGTCAATGATATGTACTGAGTCGGTGTAATAATCACACAGCAGGATGTGTGACAGCGCATCAGTACAGATTCCACGTGGTACTAGTCGTGATCCTGATGGAGCACGTGTGTAGGAGAAGCGATGTCTCCCTCTACTGTCTGTCACCACTACACCACGGTAATAGTCAGACACAATAACATCTCCATTGCGGTTCTCCGTGATGTAGAGAGGTCTACTATACAGTCCCTGACCTGTGATGTCGTGCTGTATGGTCTGTATGTGTTCTCCAGTGTTAGTGTAACGGTGTACCTGGCCTGTATCTCTAACAATATGAGACATCCCGACCAGCAGGTCTCCAGTGGAGGGGGAGCTGTAGACACTCACTGGTACCCATGGTGATGTGATCGGTATCACTGTGGTCTTTATTCTGTGATCTGTAGACAGTTTTATTATGTTACGGTCACTGTCTATATAAATCAAAGCACTATCCCGAGTCACTGTATGTATTCCATAACTATATCGATATAAACCTGTCACATGATCTAGTGTGTCTCCTGTCATGTTAGTTAAGATGAGATTGCCTTCTTTATCACTGATCCAGACCCGGTCTGTTGACACGTGGGTAATGTGACGACACTGACTAACCCCAGACACTGTGACAGAGTTCTGTAACACCAGTCTATACATCCCTAACATTGTATATTTCTTACTCGTCTTTTCCTGTGGTTTCAGAATCCAATGTTGATTTCTTTCAGTCAGGGAGAACTCTCTTGTAAATTACAACATGCAATCTTAATAATAGGTCCATCTTCATGTTCTGTGTAATGAATCTCTCTAATTCATGAAACTAACTGTTTAGTTCTGTTACAGATTCCTTTAAAATATTTTGTAAACAATCCTTTATATTATATACTGTTTCCTTTTGAATTATTTAATAGATCATTACAATTATGTCATTTTAATCATAGATAAACATCATGTTATACATTTACCTGTACACACATGTAGAATCCTTAGGTTCTACCGACTGTAGGCAAGGTGATGTGGAGGCCTCTATATTAATGGACAGAAATCTGCTGAAAACAATATTTTACATTGTATTATCACGTATATGTATCAAAATTAACATTTTAATACTGTCATATTATTAAAATGAATTACAAATCTCACAACTGTTTAAACACATTCAATAAACCAAAATTTCACTGTGTGTAATTTTCTATTATTTCTGTCAAATAATTTAAAGTTATATTAACAGAATAACACATTATACAGTACATTTATATAACAATCGTGTAATATATAAGGTAAGAAGAGAAAAATGTTTACTATTACTGATTTCCTTTGGTGTCCAGTGCAGGATATTTGTCCTTGTGTCAATGGTAAGTATTCTGTAAAGAGATAAAAGGTCAATATGACACCCTACATGTACACTTTGTGTTTAACACAAAATAAAATGATGATAACAATATAAATATATATACTAAGACCAAGCTGAGCCAGCTCACAAAATTTTGATTTTTTTATTGAATGCTTCACTCAAAGTTATGGACCAGACTCAAATTATACTCTTTCTAGCATGTATATATGTTCATGAGCTTTTACATGATTGTATTCAATTACCACACAAACTGATATTTAAATATTATGAAAATATACATCGGGATCAGTATACCAAAGAATATTGAAAACTGGTGTAAAGATTTTGAAACATGTAAAATGACAATAATTATTTTAATGAAATGGAGTCCTCTATATAAACAGTGTCAAACATTGTTCATGGTGTAAAAAACATTGGATAAAAAGAATCTCACATGATTTGTAGTTGGATATGATTTTTATGTGATATCGTTTTCGTATCAACACTATGTACTCCTACGCCGTGTGACGTAATGTAAAATTTAATAAACAAATACATGTATATGATGGAGAGAATGACTTACTTTGTCAAAGAATGACTGCACTTAAGCTATGGGAGTTGGATCCCAATAATTTGCGCAAAATAAAATTCCAAAATTCATTGAATTTATGTTTTATAGGTATTAAACAATATCTTAGGAGCAGGTTTTGGTTTATTATATTACACAAAAGTATTAGATTATGCCGAGCGACACTAGCTTTTGAAACAGGGGTCTAACAGTTTTGTCTCATTTCTATTGTTATTCATATGCATACCAGTTTTCAACGACATTGTTTACATCGAGCCGCAACTTGACCATTTTTCTCATTTGCACACAATGTGTATTTTAACTAAAACTTATACATATCCGAAGGACAATGTTGGTAAAGTTGCGGCTCATATCTAATTTTTAAAAAAATGTACCCAAACTTCGCTCGAGATAGCTACTAAATTAGCAGGTTACGAGTTAGAGCCCATGCGACCCCTTTGATATTATAATCACTTTTCTCACGTGACATTCAAGAGTGATTCGATTAAGACAACCCGTGTCGCACTAGTGTTAAATATGCGCATGCTCACTGACTGAACTCTAGTGATCTAAATAAAACATGTCGTGTCGTTAAGTGTTGTATAAATATGGCGGGGAAAAAAGTATATTCCCTGTATTTTTGGTCTTAACGGGACAAACAACTGATTAACAAACAATATCCAATTATCAAATAAAGAATAGCAGATAATTAAATACAAGACCTCAAAGGTGAATTGATTGTTTGAAACAAAATGTATTTTTTACAGATATAACATGTATTTTATAGATTATTTATCCTTGCAATATTATTTATCAAGTCAATACCTCCTCTAATTAAAATAAAAAAAGTAGAATAAGAATGTCTTCACTTACATACATGTCAATAGTATTAAATATAATAGTGACGTGCCATCGTTTTTGAAATGGAGGGGGTGGGGAAGCCAGTGGAATATTTAGTTGGAGGAAGGGGATGTAGGTCCCACTTCCTTCAGTACCAAATTTTATTCATACAAGACGACTTGACCCTTTATTGGCTTTACTGTAACAAAAAGGGGGAGGAAGCTATCGGTGGTCTTTCAATGAAGATTTTTTTTTTACAAGTAATGAGATGTTTTGAAACAGTGTGGGGAGCACTTCCACCAGCTGCTACGTGCCTGTATTGGTGTCTTCTAGGTATTCCCACTTTTTAAAAATCTCAATTCCACCTATTCCCACTTGCAAATAACAATAGATGTTTAGATTACCGGTATTTTGTACATTTAAAGACAGAAAATAATGAATACATCTATGAAAAATGATTTATTTAGGATTTTTGAAATAATAAAAAGATCTTACAAGAAATAGCAACTTAATACCTAAATTTAGGAACATAATTAATTATTTGTTTACACAAAATTCCATTTATTCCCACATAAAATCTGACCTTTTTTTTTACATGGTTTTCACAAAGTGGGAATAGGTAGAATGAACCCCTGTATTCTCTCTCTACC